>OX376197.1:15334440-15934440 GCA_947363905.1 Lithophane semibrunnea
AAGAAAGAAAGAGAAAGAGAAAGAGAGAAAGAGAAAGAGAAAGAAAAAGAGAAAGAGAAAGAGAAAGAGAAAGAGAAAGAGAAAGAGAAAGAGAAAGAGAAAGAGAAAGAGAAAGAGAAAGAGAAAGAGAAAGAAAGAAAGAAATTAATCATTTATTTGCTGGTAATGTAGGAAAGAGAAAGAAAGAGAAACAAAAAAGAAAGAAAGAGAAAGAAAGAAAGAAGGAAATAAATCTGCTGTATACGTGATTTTACTCTATGTTTTTAATAAGTCATTCATCAAACATATTTATCAACAAAACATCACGCGTTTATTCCCCGAAGGGTGAGACAGAGATGTACCTATAGTACACCCTCATTTCGCCACTTATGTTTTAAGTTCCATGTATTATATTACGTCTGGATTACCTGTTTGAAGAGAAAGAAAGATTAAGAAAGAAAAGAGAAAGAGAAAGAGAAAGAGATAGAGAAGAAAGAAATAAATAAATCATTTATTTGCTGGTAATGTAGGAAAGAGAAAGAAAGAAAGAAGGAAATAAATCTGCTGTATACGTGATTTTACTCTGTTTTTAATAAGTCATTCATCAAATATATTTATCAACAAAACATCACGCGTTTATTCCCCGAAGGGTGAGACAGAGATGTACCTATAGTACACCCACATTTCGCCAGTTATGTTTTAAGTTCCATGTATTATATTACATGTCTGGATTATCTGTTTGATCCAGACTCCGGCTATCACTGAGAAATTTCAGATGGAAAAAACCCAATTGAAGAAAGACAAAGAAAGAGATAGAAAGAGAGAGACATAAAGAGAAAGAGAATTAGAACGAGAAAGAGAAAGAGAAAGAGAAAGAGAAAGAGAAAGAGGAAGAGAAAGAAAGAAATATAGTAATCATTTATTTGCTGTTAATGTAGGAAAGAGAAAGAAAGAGAAACAAAAAAGAAAGAAAGAGAAAGAAAGAAAGAAGGAAATAAATCTGCTGTATACGTGATTTTACTCTATGTTTTTAATAAGTCATTCATCAAACATATTTATCAACAAAACATCACGCGTTTTATTCCCCGAAGGGTGAGACAGAGATGTACCTATAGTACACCCTCATTTCGCCACTTATGTTTTAAGTTCCATGTATTATATTACGTCTGGATTACCTGTTTGAAGAGAAAGAAAGATTAAGAAAGAAAGAGAAAGAGAAAGAGAAAGAGAAAGAGAAAGAGAAAGAGAAAGAGAAAGAGAAAGAGATAGAGAAAGAAAGAAAGAAATAAATCATTTATTTGCTGGTAATGTAGGAAAGAGAAAGAAAGAAAGAAGGAAATAAATCTGCTGTATTCGTGATTTTACTCTGTTTTTAATAAGTCATTCATCAAATATCAACAAAACATCACGCGTTTATTCCCCGAAGGGTGAGACAGAGATGTACCTATAGTACACCCACATTTGGCGAGTTATGTTTTAAGTTCCATGTATTATATTACATGTCTGGATTACCTGTTTGATCCAGACTCCGGGCTACCACTGAGAAATTTCAGATGGAAAAACCCAATTGAAGAAAGAGAAAGAAAGAGAGACATAAAGAGAAAGAGAAAGAGAAAGAGAAAGAGAAAGAGAAAGAGAAAGAGAAAGAGAAAGAGAAAGAGAAAGAGAAAGAGAAAGAGGAAGAGAAAGAGAAAGAGAAAGAGATAGAGAAAGAGAAAGAGAAAGAGAAAGAGAAAGAGAAAGAAAGAAATATATTAATCATTTATTTGCTGGTAATGTAGGAAAGAGAAAGAAAGAGAAACAAAAAAGAAAGAAAGAAGGAAATAAATCTGATGTATACGTGAATTTACTCTATGTTTTTAATAAGTCAACAAACAAACATATTTATCAACAAAACATCACGCGTTTATTCCCCGAAGGGTGAGACAGAGATGTACCTATAGTACACCCACATTTCGCCAGTTGTTTTTAAGTTCCATGTGTTTGATGTTACATGTCTGGATTACCTGTTTGACCGGCCATAAATCCAGACTCCGGGCTACCACTGAGAAATTTCAGATGGAAAAACCCAATTGAAGAAAGAAAAAGAAAGAGAAAGAAAGAGAAAGAAACAGAGAGAAAGAAAGATAAAGAGAAAGAGCAAGAGCAAGAGAAAGAAATAAATAAATCATTTATTTGCTGGTAATGTAGGAAAGAGAAAGAAAGAGAAAGAAAGTTATTTTTCACTTTTTTACTGTTTTTTGTGAAGTCGGTTGTTTTTTTTTTTTTTGTAAAAAGTTTTCTTCCACATATATGCTAAAAATAATGTCCTGTTCAAAACATAAAATATACGTATACGCACAAACATAAGTATCGATCTATACAAATATCAGCCTTGCATCTACCATTAATGAGGCCCAAGAATCGTAGGAAAAAATGGCGACATACGTGCGCATGTCTGCGCCCCTGCATATTCTTTGATCAACATTTTAATGTAGCGCGCCACCGCGCGTGTCTAGAGTAGGGACTTAAGCTCCGCCCACATGCGCAAGGTCAGTCAGGAAACTATGGCCCTTAATGTTCAGACGCAGAATACGAGGAAATGGACTTCACACGTGCGGAAACAAAACGTGTTTTACATTATGCATCATTACATCGTTATTATAATGAGTTAACAATTATGACTTCTTCCAATTACAGACAGTAGCCTAGAATAGAATAAAATACTTTATAATATTAGATATAAATGTAGAAATTTTACATAGGGTGACACAATGGGCGGTCTTACCCATACTACCCATAATTACCTAAGTAGGTACCCATCCACCCGAACATTATATTTGGGTGGATACTTAAATGGGCACCGTGCGTAAAATGGAAGAGTATTAGAATAGTTTTTATTTAATTGGGCTTCACCGCCACGACCTTATTTATTATTAAGTATTTTATCACAACTTTTGAAAGCTGTTTTAAGGGACCTACCGTTACTAATTGTTGATAAATGATTAGCTAGATTATATTATTTAAATTATTATTGTGAATGTGAGGGTAGACCATTTTTTTTTTTTTAATATGACGTGTAAAAGTTATTCCAATATCCTATTTACAGAATAAACAATTTCATTTAACCTCATTTGAAAAAAAAAAACATTTACAAACTTAAATTTTATTAAGTATTATTAATTAAGACGCTTTACCTGTCAACACTCCATTTTTTCCGTACTCTATGTTTATCGTTCATAGTAACGAAGGCGTTTATTTGAACTTATCAGCGTACGGTTTGGCAACCTGCCATCGAGCGTGTCAATGCCTACTGTTAGGATAGCTTTAATATTTAAGTTGGCTACAGTTGGCTATTTGTTGGAGCGAACAGGTTGAGAATGTGAGTAAATAGCAGGGTTATGTATCAATTTAATTTGGGTGATTTATATAGTGAGCAGTTTTCGTAGATGGAAAAGTTTTATTTGGTGCTTTAAAGGACATTGACCATCCATATATGGGAGTTGGACCAAGTGCTGCCCAGAATGGACACATAGTGCATTATGTTCCTTGGGCTTATACTAGTCTGTACACTAAAGCTCAATAAAATCTATCCGAGGAGTTTCGAGAAAAACGAATTTTTGTTGAGCATTTTTTATTGATGAATACAAACCAACCGGTGGCGCATTTGATTAAATAATGACAGTAATTATGTTAAAACCACATTATTATTTCATTTGTATGCATATCATTTACATGTTAAATATTTTTTACTGACCATCCATATATGGGAGCTGGGCCAAGTGCTGCCCAGAATGGACACATAGTGCATTATGTTCCTTGGGCTTGTACTAGTCTGTACACCAAAGCTCAATAAAATCTATCCGCGGAGTTTTGAGAAAAACTATTTTTTGTTGAGTATTTTCTATTGATGAATATCAATCAACCGATGGTGCATTTTATTAAAAATACTGGCAGTAATTATGTTAAACAACACATTCTTATTTCATTTTTATGCAATCATTTTCATTTTAAATAATTTTTACTGACCATCCATTTATGGCAGTTGGGTCAAGTGCTGCCCAGAATGGACACATAGTGCGTTACGTACCTTGGGATTATACTAGTGAGTAAACCAAAGCTCGTTAAAATCTATCCGCAGAGTTTTGAGAAAAACTATTTTTTGTTGAGTATTTTTTATTGATGGATACCAACCAACCGATGGCGCATTTTATTAAAAATAATGACAGTAATTATGTTAAACAACACATTCTTATTTAATTTTTATGCATATCATTTACATGTTAAATATTTTTAGTGACCATCTATTTATGGGAGCTGGGCCAAGTGCTGCCCAGAATGGACACATAGTACATTATGATACTTGGGCTTGTACTAGTCTGTACACCAAAGCTCAATAAAAACTATCCGCGGAGTTTTGAGAAAAACTATTTTTTGTTGAGTATTTTTTATTGATGAATATCAACCAACCGATGGTGCATTTTATTAAAAATAATGGCAGTAATTATGTTAAACAACACATTCTTATTTCATTTTTATGCAATCATTTTCAGTTTAAATAATTTTAACTGACCATCCATTTATGGCAGTTGAGTCAAGTGCTACCCAGAATGGACACATAGTGCGTTACGTACCTTGGGATTATACTAGTGAGTAAACCAAAGCTCAATAAAATCTATCCGCGGAGTTTTGAGAAAGACTATTTTTTGTTGAGTATTTTATATTGATGAATATCAAACAACCGATGGTGTATTTTATTAAAAATAATGGCAGTAATTATGTTAAACAACACATTCTCATTTCATTTTTATGCAATCATTTTCATTAATTATTTATAAATAATTTTTAGTGACCATCCATTTATGGCAGTTGGGTCAAGTGCTGCCCAGAATGGACACATAGTGCGTTACGTACCTTGGGCTTATACTAGTCAGTAAACCAAAGCTCAATAAAATCAATTTGAGGAGTTTTGAGAAAAACTATTTTTTGTTGAGTATTTTCTATTGATGAATACCAACCAACCGATGGCGCATTTTATTAAAAATAATGACAGTAATTATGTTAAACAACACATTAATATTTCATTTGTTTGCATATCATTCACATGTTAAATATTTTTTACTGACCATTCATTTATGGGAGCTGGGCCAAGTGCTGCCCAGAATGGACACATAGTGCGTTACGTACCTTGGGCTTATACTAGTCAGTAAACCAAAGCTCAATGAAATCAATCCGAGGAGTTTTGAGAAAAACTATTTTTTGTTGAGTATTTTTTATTGATGAACACCAACCAACCAATGGCGCATTTGATTAAATAATGACAGTAATTATGTTAAACAACGCATTTTTATTCCATTTTTATGCATATCATTTACATTGTAGTGAAAAGCACTTGTCAATGCATATTCAACGAGCCCAAACACGATGGTGCTGTCTTGTTTGGTTAAGGAGTTCCTATGGGTACTTTCCGGCTCCATCACCAGACTCTGGATACTACCTTGGACTATACTAAGTACTTGTCAAGACAAAGCCAACGAGTCCAAACACGATGGTGCTATCTTGTTTGGTTGAGGAGATCCTATAGCCACCTGCCGGGTCCATCATCAGACCCTGGACACTTCCTAGTATAAGGCAATTGTCAGTGCATATTCAACGAGTCTAAACCCGACAGTGCTCTCTTGTATGGTTGAGGAGTTCCTATCGGTACCTTCCGGCTCCATCACCAGACCCTCGATGAAACCTTGGGCTATACTAGGTACTTATCAAGACAAAACCAACGAGTTCAAACACGATTGTGCTATCTTGTTTGGTTGAGGAGTTCCTATAGCCACCTTCCGGCTCCATCATCAGACCCTGGACACTGCCTAGTGTAAAGCACTTGTCAATGCATATTCAACGAGTCCAAACTCGATGGTGCTGTCTTGTTTGGTTGAGGAGTTCCTGTGGATACCTGCCGGCTCCATATAAAGGCAATAACTTTTTTACCCTGGGACCGATTTTTTATTTTTTTATTTTTGTATGTATAAATTGATGCAAGGAACCATTTGGAAGCACTCCCATGGCTGGGCAGCATATGGTCCAAATTGGTCAATATCCTTTTAATTTATTTTACAACCAACGTTCGTTCATATTTTAAAGGTTCTTACATACTGGGGCGATGCGTCGCGCGACGCGACGCCGCCGCATTGTTCGCCGTGAAGTTTTCTCAGACATTGTTTTGTTAAAATTCGCGTCGCGGGACGAATCGTGCCAGTATATAAGAGCCTTAATAAGATAATAAATAAAAATAGATATAATAAAAATAGCATTTGCAAGATGGGAGACGTACGTAGTATAAAGTAGAGTAGTAGTAAAATATTTGGATTCAATAAAATATAAAAAAACAAATTCATAAGATTCTTTATTTTAATTATAATATTATTTTATGTATTTTTTATGTAAAATACCTAAAGCGAAACACTCTGTTTTGGTTACCAGAGGGACAATTCCCGTATTTTTCGTTCGTTCACACTTGGGAACGTTCGGGAACGTTCGCATTTGCATCTCATTCGCAAACTGCCAAAAATACAATCAATTTACCAACATTTTTGACAAGTTTGACAGATCGACATGAATGTGAACGTTTTCAAAGCACGAGAACTGGCTTTCTGATACTGTGTTAGAATTAGTAATAAGGTAGGAATATCTGATTAAAAAAAAAAGTTACAAAATGTTACAAACAACATCAAAAACAAAGCGGCACGTATTAGCAATAATTCACTCTCACCACGTACCTAATCATATTTCGTCCACAAACTCCTGAAGTTTTCAGCCGACTGTGGAGTCCAAACTGTAATAAAGCCAGCCCTTTACTACAGTTTCAGTTCATTCATTCAGCAATAAAACTCAAAAGGAAGTGTCGACAAATATCAAGAAGTAGCTGCGATTAGGGATACCAATTTTGTTCGAAGAAATTAGGATATAATGTAAATTGTACTGAGTTTACAAATTTTTGTTACCTACGATAAAAGATGACGAGCTTGGGAGAAGCCTATGTCCAGCAGTTGACGTCTTTCGGCTGAAAATAATGATGATCATGATGATGAGAGAGTGATTTAAGGCACTGCCTACGAGAATGATTGATTTGTTCCCTTCACGTCGAGTCCCGCGACGTCGAGTCGCCTTGACGTCGAGTCCCGCCACGTCGAGTTCCGCCACGTCGAGTCGCCGCCACTTGTTTTTTTTTTAAATTGCACTATGTAGCCTTTCTGAGTTAGGTAGGTTATGCATAATGAATAATAGAGTTTTTGTTTTGCAAGATTTTGGGTAGTCTTTTAATTCAGACGTGACTTTGCGGAAATCCATTATAAAATACAATAGACGTAGATATATTTAGTAACCTATTCCGCTTGACTATTCTTCAAGAGTCATAAAAACCCTTTAAGAAGTCAACACGTGGTTCACCTCTCAACAAGGCATCCTCAAGATGATGATTGACCAGTCGCAAACCAGAACACGACATGTTGCCACACCGAGCGCTTTTGGGAGCGCGCGAGATTTTCGGTGTTGGTCCAATTTATAGTGACCAAAACGCGTTGCAAACATTTTCTTTCGCTAAATTAAATTTTTGTTTTTAAAATTTAAAATCGACTTTATTCTTATGAATGATAGTGGTTCTCCATCAAAGGATCAAAAGTCAAAGGGGATTTCTGAAACTTTTTATTATACTTCGACGGAAAAACTTTATCTTCCTTTGAACTCGCGTTCATCTTTAATCTGACTTGACTGAGCGATAGATTAAAATAAAGTTCTTAAGCCAAGCTATGCCATGAAAGCATTCAAAGAATCAAATATCTTAGAATTTCTTGGATTTCTGCTAAGTACACACGCAACTACATTTTAGATTTTAAAATCTCACGTCTACACACAGATTTTGACAGCGAATTTGTCGCTAGCGATATCAAAATCTGTGTGTGGACAGGAGATAATGAAATCGCCGGCAACTAAGCAAGTCAAGCAAGACGATGTATGCATTAGACTGCCTCATTGGTATAGTAGTCGCAAGCGCTACTACTGAGCACGAGGTTCTGAGTTGGATTCCAAGGTCAGGCAAAGTTTTTTTGGGATCTTCCATCAGGAATCTCTCAATAGCAGCCCGGAGCTGGATTTGAGCCCAGTTGATGGCAATAGTTGTTGTTGCTGCTGTTGTTGTTGCTGGCTCCCAGGTTTGCTCGTTGGTCAGTAAGCGTTAAAATTACTCTTTTCAGAGCGTAATGCACTGCGTTTTACACGAGCAGCCCGTGGGCTAGATATACTCAAAAATCGTACAGTGCCCTCCGCGTGCCATAACGCGTTCAGTGCTTTTGGGGCTGCCCCACTACTGCAGCGCGTCGGGGATATCTGCGAACGCGCATGTGTACTGTAATGTTTCTTTGCCACAATGCGTAAGCGTTGTGCATCACTGGTGCGTGGGGTGTGGGGCAGCAACGACAGTATCCTGTCCCTTATCTCGAGCAGGCTGGACTGTCCGTACGTGAATCGCTGCTGCGCCATTTCCCATGGAATGGTGCAGCCGCGGTGAAGCGTCGGACAGTACTGCCGCTGTGTATATTGTTGTAGTTATAATTATCTAAATTACTAACATAGGATAAGATTACTGACAAATGAGTCATGGTTACTTGAAATAAATTGAAATTGAATTTAATTGAATGGGCTCGGTTCAAGCTGTTACATGGGACTTAAACAAAACGGGCGAAATGTGGGTATAACTACTATAGGTACTATACGTAAACGGTGAAGGAAAACATCGTGAGGAAACCGGCATGTCCTAGAACCAAAAAATTCGAAGACATGTGACATCTACCAACCCGCACTGGGCCCACGTGGTGGAATACGGCCCACTCCCTCTCACAGAGAGGAGGCCTGTGTCCCAGCAGTGGGATCATTATAGGCTGATTATGCTTATGCTACTAGAATAGGTAGGTACACCTCTGTCTAACTCTGTGAAGAATACAGGTAAGATATTATGTTGGGTTACATTTCTTGAGTTTGATTGCGATAAAACCTCTTTATCAAAGTTGAGGAAATATGAAAGGTTCAGTATAAGAATCTATCTCATGTCATATCATATTCATAACATTTTCTACTATCGCGAGTTTCTCAAGACAGAAACCAGTAGCAGACGAGAAATAATAAATATATTTTTTTCCCTAGGTATCCCGGAGGAGCAACCGATCATAGCATAGTGAATGTAGGAATGACTTGTAATATCACTTACATTTGTATTTTAATATTGTACTTACCAATTATACGATTTTAGTAGACAAGGTCTTATGGGGTAATTGTAATAGTAAGAGTAATTACCCCTTAATAATAATATTAAGGGTTAACGGTTGCGTCATATTAAAATAATTACCCCTTAATAATGATATTAAGGGGTAATAATGATATTAAGGGGTAATTGTAATTACTTTTACTAGGAAATCAAACCTAAGCTGTTCCCTACATTTTTGGTCATTTAACCGTTTATGTGCACGCATAATTATGAATAGACAAGAAGGGAATTAAAAATACGTACAAAAGTGATGCATGCTGTCAATTACCGTTTGTAATGATCAAGTTTATAAAAAAAAAAGTTCATATAGTATAGTAGGTACAATTGTTTTTTCGAAAACTTACAGCACTTAAGAGCGTATAACAAATGAGATCCATTTACGTCGTGGACGAATTTAACACTATGTACTGAGTAAATAATTAATAGGAAAACAATGAGATCGTGGCTTAGGTACCATTGACTCTAAAACAACAAAACTAAGCTAGTACAATTATTATTACACAATTGACAATATGACACCACCTTGACATCACATCAACATCATTTTATAAAAAAAATCAAGTAATAGTTGGGTTTTAGTTTTTATTACTTGATTTTTTTTTAAATTCTTTTGGGGTTATAATATATATATTTTTGAAATGTGCTCAATAAGCCCTTTCATTTGATACCCAACATGTTCCTCACTTTATGTCCTCTAGAGGGCGCCATTTTTAATTTAATGAGACTTCACATAGCCTATAACCAGCGGACAATCTCGACGCTTCTAACTATACCTCATTTGTCAAATTGTGATAAGTGGTTTGGAAGATAGGAGGGAACAGATGAACATACATATGTACATACATACATACATACATACCGGTCAAAATCATAACCCTCTTTTTTTCTTCGCCGTATTCGGGTAAAAATAATTCAACCTTTTCTATTGCGGCATTTTATGTTATCGCAGTGCAGGATATATATTCTCTTTGGATCTATCTATAATCCTTCACTGCCACTGTCAGATAAAGTAATAGTTTTACGCTTTTTTATTTATTTATTCGCTACGTTTCGTGCTGGATTGGCCACAGCAGGGAACCGTCGCCGTCGCGCAGACAGCGACAAGAGACTGTAGTACTAATCAAATTCATGGCACTGAAAGTGCTTTGAACGCACAACTTCTGTCACGAACCGCCTTCTAAGCTATACGTATAATTCGTTATTAATGTCGCCGTGTGAGTAAACTGTGACACGCTTGGTTTGTATGGAAAGTTTTAACAATGTCACCTCTAGCAGCCGCCGCTGAGAGGTCTCCGTGCTCTGAGCGTCAATCAAAGACTGTGTACCTTCATTTATGTCAGGTAGATGCATACAAACAGCCATCGACCATTTACTTTTTAGTAAATTTTGCTAACTGTTAAAGTCTCACCAAAATATATTATGAGACTAATAAGCGACGGTTTCCTAGAAGAGCGATTTCGTCATTTTAATTAAAACGGTCGTCATGAAAATCTGTAATTTTCACCAGTATTTCACATTATAACAAAAAAACGCTCTTTATTTGGACCGTTATTGTGTTCACCGCTTTCTTAGGAAAGCAAAGCTCTACACTCGAATTTTACTTAAAAACCTCAAAAAATTCTCCTAAATTATACAAACCAGGACACATCCCAAAGAAAACGTCACCCTACCAAAGAGAACACTCGGTTCCCTTACATTTCTTGACCTAATTAAGGAGTTACTCCGGACAGTAGAAGGAACACAAGTGAACAGCACAGCGCTAACTTGGTCGGGTGTCATAGTCATGTCCATTATAAGATAACCCACCATTCATTCTAAAATACACCTTATTTTTATTCAGATAAAGTTCAAGTTACAATTTTCAAAGGTCTAGGTTATGTGGTTGTGGTATAGAATGTAGTTCTATTAGTAAGCTTGTTGGCCAGTATTAAAACTTTGTTAGAGGCTTGGTTATGGTTATAAATACAAGGGACTTTGTTATTGATTTTGAATTCCTAATAATCATAGCATAGCATAAGCATAAGCATAATCAGCCTATAATGTTCCCACTGCTGGGACACAGGCCTCCTCTCTGTGAGAGGGAGTGGGCCTAATAATCATAGCTTCTGATATTTGAGGGACTAATGGCGGAATTAGAGTTTCATAGAATTATCGGATTTCATGTTTACTTGATCATAAATGGCTGTCAAAGGTAATATGCTGATCGGCAGATTTGCACGTTGTACGACACAAGTCAAATTAACCCTTTTCAGAGCATACTGCCAGTCTTTTTACACGTGCAGTTTGTGGGTCAGGTATACGCTGAGGGCATACAACGCCCTGCGTGTCTAGTATAACAATGTATTCAGGATGCTGTTGGGTCTACCATGCTTTTGTAGCGCCTCCGGGATGTTCGCCGAGGCCAGGGTTGATGGTTTTCATGCCATTATACGGAAACGGTGCGCTTCTATTCTCGGTAGAGTGCGTGCTAGCTCCCACAGCATCCTGAGTGTATTGTGTGATAGGTGGGACAGCCCCATGCTGGCTCACTGGATACGGCTGCACACGTTGGTGTCAGTCGTGTGGTTTTTTACAAACATTAGATTAAGACCTTTACTAACAACGTATGGATCATGTGATCTAATAAATAAATAATTATTATAAATAATATTGTATGGAAAGTCATGGTAGGTTTATTATTGAAAGTTAATACTAGTAGTTCTACGAACAGTAGACCTCGCGGGCACATACTTTTTGCAACGATTAACCTTTAGTTAGTCGCGCCAAAATAATCACACTGCTAGTTACATGGGGTCTGTGCGGATCTCGAGAGTTTATTTGTGAATCAAAGGTAAACTCCGCAGACATGATGGGTACCTATTGATATCTAAACATTATCATATAAATAATTTACCTGATGACTTTTTTTTTTGAGGTCCATTTATTGTTTACATTTTCGTCAGATAGGTAGGTACATAAGCAACAGACGAGTTTTTGTAAACTAATAAACAATTGCGGTAGGTATTTTTTGTTTTAGGAATTATTTGTTACTAAGTTTTGCCTGCGGCTTTGCCCACGTAGAGATCGAAAAGTATCCCATGCTACCCGTACTACCATGATAAAAAGCCTATTTCCAAACCCAGGTCACGGTCTAACTGTGTGCAAAATTTCAAATAAGTCCTATGATGATGATGATGATGATCCTATCTATTCATCAATTAGAAAGGTTTTATTCTGAGAAGATTCTTATAATTAAGCAGCTGTTGATGTTACGTTATAATAATTAAGGTTTTTTATCCTTTAAAACATAATTTCCGTATTAATATTATTGAACCGATTATATCCAACCTTAAAGATTTTTTCGTCTAATAACAGACTAAAAAAAAGGTGGATCTTGAAGAAAATCATCTTATAGTTAACAAGAACGATATCATCATCGCTTGTTCGCATTAAGACAGATTCGCTTTACGACAGATTTGTTTTAAGACAGATTCGCTTTACGACAGATTCGCTTTAAGACAGATTCGCTTTACGACAGATTCGCTTTACGGCAGAATTACAGTGAACTCCATATATCCTAATGCCATACCTTTTTCCAACTACGTTGGGGTTGGCTTCCAGTCTAACTGGACGCAGCTAAATATCTGTATTTGATATGGAGCTACTACAATGATCGCCGAAACCTAGCAAGTAAATAAAAATTAAAAAAGAAAAATCGGGTGTCGTTAAAAGGTGAGTAAAAAAAAATTTACCCTCTGGCAGTCGGGTAAAAAGAACATCAGAAGTGAAAAATATTCGCTATTGTAAGTACTTGCTTGCTATGTATTATTACTATAAAAAAGGTACATCTTTCTATCTTTCCTTTCTATTATCTTTCCCCCTTGACCTTAAAAGATGTTTCAAAAGTCCCGACTGTTCCTCTGAACTTTATTTACAAAATCGATAAAATTAATGATAACAGAGCATATCCTTCATAATTTATTATTGTATAGGTTTTGCGACAACCCAAATTGTTTTCCGAATTTACTTTGAAGCGTTTATTTTAATAATGGGATGTTTTTGTTATTCACTGTTTGAAACTTTGATTTTATCAACGGCTGTGTAATAAATAATGGTAAATGGTAAACCCTTAATGGTAACCTTAGTGGTCATTTTATTTTTAACTAGCTTCCGCCCGCGGCTTCGCCCGCGTGGTATGTCGATAAAAGTAGCCTATGTCCTTTGTTAGGCTCTAGACTATCTGTGTACCAAATTTCATTAAAAACGGTTCAGTAGTTTTGGCGTGAAAGCGCGACAGACAGACAGAGTACTTTCGCATTTAACTCTGTCTGTCTGTCGGATTAATAAGGATAATATTAAGTAAGGATTTACAATACTCAGATAATAGTGTGCTGTGGGTAGGAAAGTAACACATTTGTGACTACAGACGAAAATAAAAAAGAAACCTCAAACGATATAATAATAAAACCAAGAAAAACTCAAAACAAGTAAGTCAAGTCGTATAAAAAAGGTAGGTATTATCTGTGCCGTGCAAGGGAACGCACTCAAGGCGTCGCCTTGAAGGTATTAGCAGGGATTATACGCGAAAGAGGCACTATCAGCCGATTCCGTCGTCAGATTTGGAGAAAATCACCATGACAGGGCGCTTATGTCGCAGAACTGAAGGTGCGTATACACAGGCGAACATTATAAAGAGCCGAATTAAAGTTTCATTCTTTTTACATATTATTATCATCACGCCTGTATTTTCCGAAAGGTTAGGCAGAGACGTAGCTATAGTACACCCACATTTCGCCAGTTAGTCTCATGTAATAGGGGAGCGAACAGGCTGAATGAGGCTGCTACTGAGAAATTCCAGATAGAAAAAAAAAAACAATAACTCTGTGCCCGACCTGGAAATTGAAGCCAGGACCTCGTGCTTAGCAATAGCGCTTGAAACGACTGGACCAACGATGCAGTAATTATATTTTAAATCATGAAATTTTCGTTCAGATAATAAAGAAAAAAAGATAGGACAAAAAAAAAGAAAAAAATAGAAAGAAAATGAAAAAAAAAAGAAGATATACAGGGTGTTAGGGTAAACACCGTTATCCTTGCAACCAGTGGTTTGGTTTCATTTATAGAACGTAAAATCAATAGAAAATGACAACTATTTTTTTATTTTTTTTAAATCTACATTTTACCACAAGAGACGCAAGTTCGTTGACCTATGCACTAGGGCAACGAACTTGCGTCTCAACACGGGCGGGGGGTACGGGATGTGACCTGACCGGCCGCGAACGCGACCCCTCCGTCAGTCAGTCAGCTGTTTCGCTAGAGAGCACGGTATCGGATAGAAACTTTTTAAAATCTTTTAATGAAAATGACGTTTTTTTTTTGTTGTGTTCGGTCATTTATTTTTATATTTAAGTCAACTACCCATGGTTTGAATGACAAGACTGTTTACCCTTACAGCCTGTATAAATTACGCAGTTAATTAGTCGGTGCCTGACGCAGTTATCCGGTGTGGGAGCGGTCTCGACAGGTCACCACATCCCTCCCGCACCGCGCAGCTACCTCACGCGACGTCTATTTAACAGTACACAGTTAATTAGACGGTGGTACAACTGTTAAGCAGTAGGTTTTGGTCAACACTTCTTGAAGGTATTCGGATGTAACTTAGTATGACACGTCATCGGGGAAAGCCGGCGATTTAGATCAGACTTGAAACGTTACTCAAAATAGATAGGTACGATAACGTTACGTTATAACGTTATTGTGTAGTTCCAGTAACCATTTACGAACTAATTTCTTGGAAATTTAACGAAAATCTATCGGAAGGAAATCTTGAACTGTTAATTTAGTTAGATCCAAGTGGAACGGTAAAAATTATCATTACTGGAGGAGCTCGTGGCTAAGTAATAACAGCCGCTCGGGTCGATCCATCAGGTTAAGCTACGCTTGCCGTGGTTGGTCCGTGGATGGGTGACCATTTTCGCATATCGAGACTCCTCCGTGCCTCGGAAAGCACGTTAAGCCGTTGGTCCCGGCTGTCATTTGTGGATCTTTGACAGTCGTTACGAGTCGTCAGAAGCACGAAAGTCTGACAACCAGTCAAACAAGGGGTATCGTATTACCCAGTTAGTTACTGGGTTGTGTAGGTCAGATAGGCAGTCGCTCCATGTAAAATACTGGTATTCAGCTGCATCCGGTTAGACTGGAAGCCGACCCCAACATAGTTGGGAAAAGGCTAGGCAGATTGATTGAAGTATATATAACGCTATTTTAACGTTATTATAATACGTTTCACCCTGCTAGAATCTCCAAAACTGATAAAGCGGTTGGCCACATAATCGAAGTAAATGATTAAATCATCTTAGCAGCTGCCTAAATAAAATTAACATGAAAAAAAAAATGTTCAAATTAGAAAAACTAGATGCCAATGAATTCAGTTTGACGCAAGCTTTAAGAGCTGCCTACTCCAGCAAATACACTCAAGCAAGAAAGTTATGACTACTAACTTACGCTATTTCACTGACCTCTTTTTCACAGTTCGATACCTTTCTAGTCCGTATGTCACCATTGTTATTGAAGGTCTAAGATTATTTCTCTATTACGTTTTTTGGGAGCCAACCGGCGCTCAAGAAAATTTCACCCTCAAGGTTTCAACTAAGAGGATTTTTCGTCCAATTTAGTACTTGTTAGGGACTTGTGTTTTGTTTTATCTTGATGACATTTTGGGCCTAATTATATCGTCTAGATTTTGGTCAGTCTGTATCATTATGATAAGGGTCTACTGCGTCATTTTACCTGCAGCTTAGTCTAATTTGATCTCTTGTTTTTTGAAGCGAATTTTGTAGCATCGGTGTGATTAATTTTGGAATAATATTAATAATAATAATATCCCCACCGCCGTATCTCTACGTTGACGTCGTGGTGGGGCTTGCGCGCTCCGAACTCTAGGTCTGTGCCGGTAGAGTTTACTTTGCCGGAACAGGTCTAGGATGAGGAGCCAGACCAAGAGAGATACAAAAACCCGCAGGGCAGCTTGTGGCGAGCTGTTGGGCAGTAGCGACCCCACGGACCCTACCTCCCGGGAGAAGTCTTGTTCCTCATCTCTGGCTTGCCTTTATTGGCTGGCTGGAGTGAACACTGACGAGGAACAGAGCTCCCACCTCATTCTTGCCTTGATTGGCCGGCTTGAGTGGAGATTCGCAAGAGCAAACGTGCTCGGAGGAAGGAAGTATTCCAGTAAGTGCTCGTAGGGATCTTGACCATCTTCCGGGCTCTGGGATTGTTCTGAAAGCCGTGGAATACCTCTCCACTCCTCAAGCACCTCAGGATATGTTGCCCCCTTGTTGCTACGTCACTATGTGCTAACGACAGTTTCTGGGGGCCCATTATTGAGTGTGCAAGTCACCCCCTGCCATCTTATCCATAATATATATTATATATCATTGGTCAGGCAGGGGTCATAGTCCTTCCATAGTTCCTGGTAACCATTCCACTATAGCCAGCAAAACCCATAGCCCAATGTTTTGTTTCCATGTACTGCAATAGTCCTACACCAACCGGGGATTGTCCTTGGGTGCACTAGCATAGTGTGTACAGGGATAATCGTCGGTTGGTGCCTCATTCCATTTAAAATTGTCTAAGGGGCCTCTGTGAGTTGGCTTCGGCCCCTCGTACGCCTTTCAAAAGACCGGGACCCCGATGATCCCGAGATATGCAAAATATACAACAAATAATAATATAATTTATATATTTTTTTATTCTAATATTTAAAAATATAATTTCTATGTATGAAAAATGAAATAAAGAAAATAATAATAAAATACTAAAATTACAATTATAAAAAATTATAATAAAATACTTCATAATTTTCTTCAACAGACAACAGCTCGCATATCCTTTACTACTGTCAGATCAGAAATATAATAATTGCACCTACTTAATTGCTATACGGTAGGGCAAAAGGTTTTTCTCATACCTAATCAGATCAAAGAATAGACAAGAGAGCAAAGAATAACCACCACATATTCTACTCAGATCTTCAATATTTTTTTTCATAACACAATTATATTACTCCTTGTTTCCCTGAAGGGTTGGGCAGAAGTATACCTGTACCCACATTTCGCCAGTTATGTTTAAGTCCCATGTAATACGGGACGAGCCTATTGCCATCAACCGGGCACAAATCCAGGCTCCGGGCTGCTACTGAGAAATTTCAGATAGAAAAACTCAATAACTTTCCCCGACTTGGAAATTGAACCCAGAACCTCATGCTCAGCAGTATTGCTTGCAACCACGAGACCAACGAGGCAGCCATATTTTTTTTCGTATTTAAAATTAAATTTTGAATACACTTTAGTGCTAAAAAACGGTAGTAGTAGTAAATCCTCCAGTAAAAAAACAATCTGCCTAGCCTTTTCCCAACTATGTTGGGGTCCGGTTAGACTGGAATCTAACCGGAAGCAGCTGAATACCAGTATTTTACATGGAGCGACTGCCTATCACACCTACAACCCAGTAACTGGGTAATACGATACTCCTTCGTAAGACTGGTTGTTAGACTTTCGGGCTTCTGACGACCCGTAAAGACTGAGAAACATCCACAAATGACAGCCGGGACCAGCGGCTTAACGTGCTTTCGGAGGCACAGAGGAGTCTCGGTATGTGAATATGGTCACCCATCCACGGACTAACCCCGGCAAGTATTGCTTAACCTGATAGATCGACCCGTGCGGCTATTATTACTTAGCCACGAGCTAAAAACAATAATAAACATGCCAGTAAAAACAACTTTTAATAAAATACCAGTAAAATCAAGACAGCAAACTAAACAGAAATATCAATTTAAAATAGAAATGCTGACTGTTTGCCACTTAGAGCTGTAACACTCGAGCCGTGAACTTTAATGATCTCCTATTAAGCCATGAGGATAACGTGGCCCGTATAAATTCTTCAGAAGGACCGTGTTAATTATATTTTTAATACAAAACGGCTTTAGAGGCTTTTTAGCAAATTAAAATGTATCTGGATAATGGTACTTATACGTATAGAATTAAGATGTCTTACTTGAGTCTGTTTATCTCGTCTTTACGGTTCCATAATTCGGTAAGGGAGGGAAATCTGGGACGCTGAAAGACTACTTGTAAAGACTTCTCATATAATTATTCACCATAGCGAAAATCATAAGTAACTTGCACTTAAGAAAGTGTGTCGTTACACTTGCGTGCAACCTGTAATTTAATTTTGTAGAGTTAAGTTTTATGAAACAGACATTTCAGGCCAACTTTATGCATTATTTACGTGTATTTTTTTTCTGAAACAGTTCTGCGGTTTTTTTTTCACAGCAAACTTACTTTCACAAAACATGCTGTTAATTTTAATGCGCAAGCCGTTCGTAACTCTCGCATATTTCGATGGAAGTACAGTCACAGGCAAAATGTCCGTCACCGAGAGGGCTATTCTTGTCTGCTCATTGTACGATTGAATCTGCTTTTAATGACTCAGCATTATAATTATGTTGACTGCACTAAATTTATTTCGAAGATATCTTTATCATGTAATTTCGACATTGTTTTCATTTGGCAATTTCATTAATTGCATTACAATATCCCTTTTAATTAAGCCGGCTAGACACAGTCAGTTGTTTGAACACTTCTGAGGTACGGCTATAATTATGTGATCAAACTTTGAACAAATACTTAAATACCCGTGCCTCACAAGTGTTCACATATTGCTTCTGTGCCTGGCGTCGGTTTCAAGCATATTAATTCCACCACCATCAATTCTGAAACAAATAAACATCGCAAACTAGATACTAAAAACAAAACAAAAGCTTCCTTCCCCATCTAAACAGCAGAAACCGATGCCACAATTCACAACGTACTCAAAAAGGAACAAAACGCTACCAGCAGAGGGGAAGAACAAAAGAAGAATGAAAAACATTAATGAAGCAATTTGTTTCATGTCCACACTATACGGGACAGGATTAACTGTATCTAGTCTGAAAAGAACGAAGGGGTATGAGGAATGGGGTAGGGGGGAGGGGTCATTGTGTAAGTTACAACGAAGTTAAGGCCGCTTTACTTCTGGAGTTATTAAAAAAAAGCAAGGAAATTGGGTCACTGAGTGTTTAAAAAAAATGGTAGTGTAGGTTAGTATGGTCCTTGGAAGGAAGCTCAATGGTATATCGGTAATATACAGGGTGTTAGTGTAAACACCGTTATCCTTGAAACCAGTGGTTTGGTTTCATTTATAGAACGTAAAATCAATGGAAAACTTTTTTTTAAAAGAAATTCTATATTTTTCCTCAAGAATAATTCACCCTACACGCAAGGGCAACGACCGGCCGCGGCCGGCGCAGGGGCGGGGCGCGCGGGACATTACATGACCGGCCGTCAGCTGTTTCGCAACTCTCTCGAACGCGTATCCATGAGTATCGGGACAGTGATGGATATTTACTCTTTAAAATGTTTTAATGAAAATGAGGTTTTTTTTTTGTTGTTACTAGGTCATTTATTTTTATATTTAAGTCAACTACCCACGGTTTGAGTGACAACGGTGTTTACCCTTGCATACTGTATATTATTAATAACTCAAAATAAATGAAATTGTTACCAGTTGTAACACGGCTACCTTCTCTGTATGGTGACAATGATCGTGGAATAAGAGTGCTTATGAGCAATAAGTACCTGTCAAATTTTTTAAGCATGTGACCGAAGTGATCCTGTCTTTTTGGAATAGATATTATTATCCTTATTACCACAAAACCATGTTTATCAGTTGTTTAGTCTAAACGCCTTTTAAACATGACATTTCTGTATGGAGTTTGACATAAAACTGACAGTAAACACGCGTTGAACAAGTGTCAATTTTTTTGTGGTAAGGCCCTTATGTATGTTTATTTTTCAAACCGACTCCTCTTATTTTACACAATTTAGAATATAATTAAATGGAATAATGTATAATTTATTGTTGCTGCAGGTGGTACACGAATAAAGTTCAAAAGTAAGAACAGTATCTCTACAACACATACCTCTAGGGTGTACAATAATGAGAAAATAAATAAAAAGAATATTCTGGATACACGGAAAAATAAACAAGAACTATTCTGAGTTACATAGAAGAAGGTTTATTTTGAAGATATATTTTGTAGACCTTCTGTGCTTCACTGTTCTCTGGTCTTCGGGTAACCAATGCGGTTGGGTGGTGTTTCACTAGATCATAGTACACTAGAAATAGGTGACGCGTAAATTGAGCGGCTATTTTCACACAATAGCCTGGATCACTGACCTAAATTAAATTTCCGGGCCATATTTTTAAGGGAAGTGACGTGATACTGACTGATAATATCACTTTGGGATCATCATCGAGCTAGTTACGTTTTCACGCTAGAACGGCTGAACGGATTTAGATGATTTATTATTTGTATATCATAGATTTTTTTACATTTTATGATTATTTAACTCACACACTGTCCTATTAGAATTACTTGTAAGTTTGTAGGAATATTGTGATATCGTATACTTTTACAATGTTTGTAAATATGTGAGCACCATGATCTATCACATACTTAATTTATTTATTTGTCATTGCTCCATTTTTAATTCTTTTTTACCTATTGTGGTACAGTAATTGTATTCTTGGTGCATCGTCTTCACATGTAATTATATAATTGATGTATACCAAATATTGTAAAACCTTTTTTTTAAAGAGTAACGGTGGAGTTTCTTGCCCATTCTTCTCCATACGAAAACTACCTTTTGGAAAGGGCAATAAAGAAATAGAATCAGTTCTATTTCTATGTATTTGACGTTCAAAAGTGCCTTTAATGTGCCTACTTGAAATAAATTATTTGACTTTGACTTTGATGAAATTTGGCACATGGGTAGACCATGACCATGATTGTAATAGGACATAGGATAGGACTTTTTATCCCGTTATCCCCACGGGATCGAGTCTTACGCAGATGAAACCGCGGGGCGCAGCTAGAGATTTTCTTCGCTTAGGTTCCCTTTTGCAGAGAATCTTTACAGTATCGCCACTTATGGAGGTTATATTGCGTTACATCATAATCATGTTAGCGCCTGGCAGCTTTAGATGGTACGGTGCATAGAAAAGTATACCAAGAAACTCCTTATTATTTTCTCGTTCTTCCTAGAAAATGTAAAAGGTTTTAAGATCAAAGTGCTAGTCTAAGTGCATGTTAGCAAAGTTTTATTTGCGTTGTGTACTCCTATGTCATGTTATATTTGTATGATACAAATAATCTTTATAAAAACATACCTTCTAAATATTCAAAGTGTTTTACATAAATTGTATCACCCCCTTTTAAAACTAGTTGGTATTTCTACCTCCTTAGTGCTCCGCTCCACGACGCCCGATCACACGTTCCAGAGAAAAAAAAAAAGAAACCACAACGACAACACGTGGAGAGGTGCTAATTTGTATGAACATGAATAAATCATTCACACAGACCACATTTGGCCGTCAAAATCAACCGTGTGAGCGATACTGACCACATCAAGACCACGTCGCAGTCACAAGGTTGCATCGATGCGACGACGCTGCGTACGATTCTGCAGTTCGATTATTCAGTCAAAGACAGCAACAACAATGATTCCTCTCCAAAGTCCATGAATGCGTTGCGTCAAGGTGTGCTTCTTCTACAAAAACTGGAGTCGATCTGTCTTTCTGCAAACACTAGCAACGTAAATAAATAAAAAATAAAATAAAATAAAAAAGCCATTTATTCTACTACCTTTTTTACAAAAAAATGTTTATAGCATGCGTTTAAAATTATATTTATCTTCATTCATATTATTTCAATTGGATTCTAAGTTATTACAATTGAATTAATTTTATGATAGAGTAATTTATTTCTGGTACCGCCAAAGTCTAGCTGGCATTCCAGGGTGCCAATTTCCGCGCGATGGCGTCAGGTCTAACTGGCACTGTGTATCAGTTCCGTTTGACAGTTCTGGTGTTGTATTAGAAATTCTTGTAGTGTGAAGGATTTTCCAATTGGAACGTTGGTAAGTAAATGAATAATCATTTATTAGTGTATAGTGCAGCCTTTTAGATAATCGTTTGCGTGGAATAATATAGTAAAAATTATCTTCGAGCCAATAAAACTTTACGTAATTTCAATTTTGTGACTCGCCATTTTCTATCTGTTTTTTGACTGTTTTTCAATGGATTTGTCTCTTTAGACGGTGAACTATGCTAAAACGAATTCTTATGAATTATTTCATGCATTCGAACAGTATTCATTCATTTTTATCCAATTTTCAAAGATATTTCAAAGCATTTACATGTGTAGGTAAATGGTGCAAAATGACAGCACCGCGCACTATGAAGTTTCAGTTGGAATATTATGGAAATATTGTATATAAGACTTGTAGGAAGTAAATCTAATTCGATTATTTGTCTATTCATGATAATATTACCAAAATTTTGTGCAAATTGATTCATTACTTTGCCAGAAATCAACTTATTACAGCAACAAGTCGGCTTTCGCCCTGTTCTCTGTTTTCATTACGATGTTTATAATACTAAGGTACTATTATGAGTGTCGTTGATGTTATCAAGTGTGGCCCTATTGTTCAAGAACTCGAATCTGTTTACAGAATGTAAATCTAAGCAATACAACCGGAGCTACAGCGTTTTTTGTGTCAGCCCGGGTCAAATTACGCCGCGCGGCGCGGGACGCTAGGGAATTTTTGGCGCGCAAAATGTAAATTAGCAGTAGTCGCCTCCTTGGCGTAGGCCTCCCCGGTTTTTTTCCAGTATTGTCTGTCCCTGGCTTTGGACATCCAGTTCGGCCCTAATCTCTGTATGAACAGGTCTGCCCACTAGCCACGTAACCACATGGCAACTAGTAGCGAAAATGCAACCACATCGAAAGTCTTTAGCTACCATAACGCAACTGTAAGAAGCTGCAGCGATACTATGCACACGTAACCACTGCGCCACATTTTGTCGACGTGGAGTGAAAATTCCTCGAAAAATGTTTGGTTAACCTGAAGTTTATACTGATTGTCAAATAACAAGTTTATTAATAAGAGCGGCAAAGAGTAATCTATAACTCAACCCACTTGAACCAAAAGTATACTAAATCCAAGACATAGTATTTGCAATGCGAAATTTACCTTTGTGACGACACCGACAGACAATCGACCATACAGAAATTTAATTCAATAGCCCCGAATATCAAAGTTTTGGAAAAAAGTTCACTGCACCTCCTAGGTTCCCCAATCCTAGAAGATAGTTTTTCACTATTTGTCGAGGCAAAAATTAAACATTTTAATGATATTTCGGACAGACTCTCTAAAATTAGTCTACATTCGGCATTCACCCTTATCAGACATTGCTGTTTCGGTCCATATGTATTTTCTCCGCTCTTCCTCTTTATGGAAGCAGCCCAACCTTTTAGACAAAATCGATCATATTATTCGAAACACTTTAACATCCATTTTAAATGTGGCACTGGACGACCGCGCGTGACTTCAAGCCACACTACCCATTCGTTTTGGTGGGCTCGGCGTCCGCAATGTAAGCCAACCAGCGTTCCTGTTCTCGGTCCACAGCACCGAAAAGTTAACCGCAAGAATTTTAGCCTCTTCTCAGGTTGACTTTGAAGTGCTGAGTTTGACCGATGCTGTGAATGCCTGGAAAGTGGCTTGCCCGGACACGGTTCAGCCCGAGAACCCGTCTTCCCAGAGACAGTGGGATGAGCCGCTCTGCAGGTTGGTACGGAATAAACTTATTAATACGTCCACCAAATACTGCTGAACGTGCCCGCCTGCTGGCAGTGGGTGAATGGGAGTCAGGCCTCTGGCTTCAGGCGCTACCGTCACCCAACACAGGCACTATGCTGGGTGACACCACATTCCGGCTCGCTACATGTTTGTGTTTGGGCGCTCCTTGCGGTGCTCCTCATCGTTGTCAATGCGGTGAAGGATTCGACTGCCTCGGACACCACGGCCTATCCTGCAGCAAGAGCGCTGGTCGGATGGCACGGCACGCCAGCATTAATGACATTATCCGTCGGGCCCTTGTCACCGCCGGGGTGCCAGCTGTGTTAGAACCCAACGGCTTGGCACGCGACGATGGGAAGAGGCCAGACGGAATGACCATAATGCCCTGGAAGTTGGGTAGACCTTTGGTGTGGGACGCAACCTGTGTCGACACCCTTGCGCCATCCCATCTTCCTAGCACGGCGGGCTGTGCTGGGGCAGCTGCTACAGGGGCAAAAAACCTCAAACGGCGCAAATATAACAACCTTATTGGGAGCTATATGTTTGAGCCGTTTGGGGTTGAAACACTAGGGCCGTGGGGTCCGAGTGCTCATCGAGTATTTCGGGACAGCGCTAAGCGATTGGTCGACTCTTCACGTGACCAGAGGGCTGGCCTATTTTTAGCTCAAAGAATCAGCATTGCCATTCAACGTGGCAATGCTGCCAGCCTTTTGGGCACCTTTCCCATTGACAGCGATGTGGACGAATTCTTTGATGCTCAATGAGCCCCTCCCTTTTATTTTTTCTTTTTAATTTTGTTATATATGTAATTGTTTTTTAGTTAAATTAGTATAATAAGTTACCCAATGTATATATTTTACCATTAAAGTAACCAGATAAAGTATTTGCAATTTGTAGCAGAACCAATCGATTGGAACGTGATCAATCAACTAAGTAAATAGCTCTTCAATTATAATCAATCACTGACGCAATCAATTATGGCGTAAATTAAGTTATTAAACCGCTTATTAAAGTTGGTTTGGCGAATTATTTGACGAAACAAAGGCTTCTTGTTGATGAACGTTTTAAGGGCTCTTGTTGCCAAACTTAATGAAGATGATATTTTTATTTATTTAATTTTTGTCATGCTCGACAGCGTATCAATTAACCCAGAAAATAATAGACGGCTAGGCCGTTTCGCGGCCGTCGTACAGACACTCCTATGGGTTTATGGTAACAATTAAGTCCATGGTTTTTATTGTGGTATCTTGCAATAATTCAGTGGAACGGCCAATCCATAAATTTTGGCCAAGATGTAAGGTTTGTAGAGTTAGGCCTTGTAGAGTTAGGGGCTTGGCTTATTGGCATTCGATCTGATAACTTTTTAACATCGAAAGCGTTATGTAAATCTTGGCATTATACATATTGTATGTGAGTGTTTTTGGTGGAATTCATTTATTTTTGTAAGGTGCTCTATTTTTCTTTCTATTTTAACGGTGCGCTTGCACCTTGCGCTTGCACCTGAATTTAAGGGGTTTGGATGACGAAAGTTAGTGCAAATCTTAGCTTTCATACGTAATTTTAGTTTTCTAGGGCTTCGGGAAGTAGGTACCCAAGAGGATTTATTTTATATACAGACCCTTCACCCCCTTTTTCGTCATATTCAATTTAAAATGGCGCCCTCTAGAGGACATAAAGTCAGGAACTTAAAAAAAAAATTGTATAATCGTATCATGTTGGATATTAAATGAAAGGGCTTAATGAGCACATTTCAAAAATATATATATTATACACTTTTCCGTCGCCTTACACAAATCTTAGTGTAACGCGACAGTACACAATCATCGTTCATTCAGCTGTACTCATTCACACAACAATCTTTTATAGCATTAGTTACGTGGTAGTTACATATATTCAGTAAACCATCATCTTTGGCTATCCGTGACTTATCATTTCAAGCTATCATCTAAGTTGTGTGCGACCTATTCAGCAGCGCATACAGTCTGTGGTGTCTTGTTTATACCTTTTTAGTCGTAGTTGGGTTTTAGTTTTTATTACTTTAATTTTTTTTACAAGGATGGGAGGATGAAAGTAACAGATATTTTTTTTGTTGTTTTATGTGCAAATCCTTTCCTGCATACCAAATGTCAGCTTTCTAGGACTTTGGTGCCCTAGAGGTTTTGATGAGTGAGTGATGTACCTACCAGTTTTATATACAAATTGACATTATTGAATATTATATACAAAATGACATGATGATTACTTGTGAAGTATTGTGTTATTGTGAATGTGAGGACTATGTGGATATTTATTTTTCGTTCTGTTAGTTTTAGCGAAGGTCTGGCAATTTGAGAACTTTATGCGACCTACCCAAATGTCCTTTCTTTGGTATTGTTCATCGAGTCGTTGAGCTCCTTAAGTTCTGAGTTGAGCTCCACTATTACTGACAAATGCTTGCACTGACTAGACAGGTCCACTCAAATCTGTGTGGTTCTTTCCTCAAAAGACCATTTCAGACTCTTATCTACATGGTCCTCATATGGCCTGACCAAGATTATGTCTGGACTTTAAAGGAGTCGGTGACCTCTGAGTTTGTTTCGGCCTTTCTTCTCAGAGTAGTCAGATAGGAAACGCCGACCTCATCTAGCTTATTTTAACAACTTTTTTATATGACGTGTAAAAGTGATTCCAATATCCTATTTACAGAATAAACAATTTCATTTCATTTCAGTCAGTCAGTAACGAAATTGAAGTATTTTAGGTATTAATCAAATCCAAAGTATGAAATACAAATGAAACTTAGTGTGTTTTAGTGAGCAGTGGTGGCCCAGTGGTAACGGCCGCGACTTACGAGTAGTAGGTCGTAGGTTCGAACCCTGACAGGCGCTTTACTTTGTGTAAATTATTTCATCACCACTGCTCTCAAAACGGTGAAGGAAACATCGTGAGGAAACCGGCATGTCCTAGAACCAAAAATTGGAAGACATGTGACATCTACCAACCCGCACTGGGCCCGCGTGGTGGATTACAGCCCACTCCCTCTCACGGAGAGGAGGCCTGTGTCCTATAGCAGTGGGAACATTATACGCTGATTATGTGTGTGTTTTATAAATCTGCTTACTACATTCTTATCCTGAGAATTTGAGCTCTCTATCATTATGCAGGCCATAGCTGAGGGTTCGAAAATACGACAAAACGCTTCGAGAAAAGGTAGGTAGTTAGTGCCCCTGGTTTATGTTTTTGGCTCGTCTTGGCGGGGGTACTGCCGTACCCCGTGCAGATATTGAACTAATGAAGGCACTTACCAAAAAGACCAACGAAACTGAACGATAGAACGGAAACAAGTGTAAAATGAATAGTACTTTAGCTATTCGAAGTCCGTGGAACAATAACCGTTCCAAATTCCGAAATCAGGAATTAAATTTCAGTTCATAATTGTCATTCGAGAGCAGTTAAGAGTAACGTTATCGAGGGATAATTACGTAATGTATGATTCGTTACTGATACTGTGTTACTGGAGTATTTGAAATCAATAGGCCTGTGATTAATGCTTTGAAAGTAGATAAAGTAGAGACCCCAACATAGTTAGTAAAAGGCTTGGCAGATTGGTTCTTTATGGCATCTCTTTAGGTCATGACTTATGAGATGAGACATATTTAAATGAATATCAAAAAATGTTTATGGGTGCATGCAACGGTTCAGGGTTCGTGGGGGTATTTCAAATAAGGTTTAACATTTATAACCTGCTTTCTTTAAAAAACGGATGAAAAAACAAAAAAAATATCATAATGCTGGGAATAACAAGTGACTTTTGGCTTAATTATGCGTCTTTTTACACCCGTTATCTGGGGGCACGATAGTGCACTAGCCAAGACGGCTCCGACGCAGAATGTCCACTTCTCAAAATGTCCACTGGTCGCAAAATGTCCTTTTCTCGGAATGTCTCTTTCGCAAAATGTCTCTTTCGCAGAATGTCCACTTCGCAAAATGTCTCTTTCGCAGAATGTCCACTTCGCAAAATGTCCCTTTCGCATATTGTCCCCTTTTTATTTCTGACATCCTTTAATCATAATTCAATATTTTAGCAATTAGCTTTCACACATCATGTTTGACGTGTGTTTATTTGTATCGAAATGGGTAAGCAAAAAAAAAATATAGTACAAATCACATTTATTTCTTTGCATAATCGCTTGATATTTAAAGTAATTCTCGCAATCATAAAACGGTTAGACCATAAAAACTCGTAAGACTTTCCACATTTAATTCCTAGCTAGTGTAACGAGCTAAGCGAAGCGATACTACCTACCTTTTCTCAAAGCGCTACGTTTCATTATACCAGATAAACAAAATTCTCGGAATAATATCAATGATAACGCCATTTTTTCCTATCTTTAAAAGCTCAAAATATCAGTATAAGATCTAATCTACGATCCACTATAAAATGGACGTGAGAATATTTTTCTGAGTAACATGTTCTCTTGAAAATTTAATCAACTCTCTAAGTGATGACGTGGAGACGGCTCTGTGCTACGTGCACTATTAAAATTTTCTCTTAGCTTCTGTATAACGTAATATTTATAAAGATGAAACTAGTATTTTAGTTCTGCATATCTTGTGCTTTTAGCGTACCTATACTTTACGGTTTTACTCGCGTGAAATCCATTCCGTGTCTGTCACACAGTTAATACTAGCATAGAAATCTTCGTGTACTCTTTCTTTAAAAACTCAAAACGCTGTAAATTGCGTTTGTTTAGGATAGATGAGATTACCTACCCACATTTCTTAATATTTTTTTATTTTCTTTATTCATATTTTTTTCTTATTTTATTACAAACATTATTCACATTTAAACATTTCATGTCTAAATATTTCTTTAAAAAAATACATCTATACTTTATATCATTTCACACATCCGTCAAAGAATGGCACTTGTGATTTGAATTCAAATTATTTAATTTTAATAAATAATTATTTATTTATTTATTTAACCATTTATGCACACACATATAAATACAGAAAAGAAGAAAGGCACAGAAAAATTCGTACAAAGGCAATGCTTATTTCTAAAGAAATCTCTCTATTAAATTAATTTAACTATCTACTATTTTAGTATTTCCATTTTACAAGACAGAACAAACAATATAAGTTGGTATACAATTTGGTTAGCAATTCATTTCCCTTACTTTACAATGACCTTAGAGTTGATGTCGATGTGCCATGCCGTCAATAAACATCTTTAGTGTTTGATAGACTTTTAGAATTTTATTCATCCGATGGTTATCATCATAATCATCATTTCAGCCAAAAGCCGTCCAATCCTGGATATAGGCCTCCACCAAGCACCGCCACGACCGGTTCTATGCTTCTCGTATCCAGCAGATTCCTGTGGCTTTCACCAGACCATCAGTCCAGCTTGGTCATGAATCAAATTCTACATCTAATTATCAGTCTTTTACGGACGCGTCTGATTCACAGGAAGTCAACTTACACATAAGTAGTTGCAGAAGTCAAGTGACTTCCACAAAAATCTACCCAATGTTTCATAAAAGGTAAAGTTTAAATCTAGAGCGTTCGTGCCACAAGTGGGTAGGTATTCACGTATTATTCGAGTTTCAAATTGGGTCTCATTCATTCTTCTGCATTGTAGTGATGAATGAACAAAACGTTTCTTTTTGTTTTCTCTAATATGGGAGCTGAGTGAATGAATGATGGAAATAATTTTAGCTCAGTTTTGAATGGAATTATTGCTAACGTAACCAAAAATGCTTACTGTCGTTTTCATGCGGACTATAATTAAAGTAGAGCTATCAAAAGGGTTTATCGGCTATGTTATCAAAATGTGTCCCATAATCTGCCTAGCTTTTTCCCAATTATGTTGGGTGAACTTCCAATCTAACCGGATGCAGCTGAATACCAGTATTTTACATGGAGCGACTGCCTATCTGACTTCTACAACTCAGTAACTGGGTACTACGATACTCCTTGGTAAGACTGATTGTCAGACTTACGGGCTTCTGACAACCTGTAACGGCTGTCAAAGATCTACAAATGACTGAGGGACCAACGGCTTTACGTGCTTTCCCAGTCACGGAGGGGTCTTGGTATGTAAAGATGGTCACCCATCCACAGACCAACCGCGGCAAGCGTAGCTTAACCTGATCGATCGACCCGTGCGGCTGTTATTACTTAGCCAAAATGTTTTCTTTGTTATAAAACTGTGTCCCAATATAGTAAAGGTATCCCTAAAATACAATGTCTAATAAAATTATGTGCTTGTGCTCCTATAAAATTAAAACTTGGTGCCTTGGCTTTAGTACAAATAATTAAATGTTTATTAAATTAGTTAAAAAAAAATGAAAGCACCGTCTCATAAAGAATCCAAAATTGCGTACAATAATAAAACCAAGTTATCAATTTAAGATGCTCATCATAAATAAAGCAAGAAATTCTCTTCCAACATTTTTTATGATATTTCTCGTCTTGTAAGAAAGAAAAAACTAAATAAACTTCAAGCACCTACAAATGAACTTAAACTAGGGCAGAAGTCTGGAGGGAATCGTGTCTGTACAGCGAAAACATTTCTTCAAATAAATACTTTAGGTTAATTTTTAGAACAATAATACAATTAAAACTTCTAAGTACCACTTCTTGATATTATTTGAGTATAATTTTGCAGTTTAAGTGTTTTTATAATTACTTAAAGCACGTTAAGTGATCATTCATTTTTAGATCTTTGACAGTTGTAACGGGTCGTCAGAAGCCCGAAAGTCTGACAACCAGTCTTACCAAGGGGTATCGTGTTACCCAGTAACTGGGTTGTGGAGGTCAGATACGCAGTCGCTCCATGTAAAATACTGGTTTTCAGCTGCATCCGGTTAGACTGGAAGCCGACACCAACTTTGTTGGGAAAAAGCTAGGCTATAAGGGACTTCCTATACATGTATACTATACCTACACAGTGTCATAAAAGATGATTATGTGATATCCAAGTAGGTGAACAGCGTACTTTACATACTTTAGTCTGTAAATAAAAAAAACATTGGTACTGCGTTTTATTGCCAAGCCAGGCAATGATGGGAATAATTTATTATCACTTATAATAGAAGTATGAGGATCAGGGTGTTAAGTTCACTCATCCTCTGGAACAGGATAATTGGTTCTCCATGGAAAAGGGACCTCGGACCAGGAGTTGAGCCTGTTGGGCAACTGCCCGTCGGTCGATGTCGGGACTTTCTACATATGCAAGTCTTGCGGTAAACTTTGCTTGCGCGATGCAGGATTTTTATAAAAATGTCTATGCGATACCCATAAGTATAAGCAGCTTCACACTTTAGTCTGCAAATAACAACATACCTACTTACTGCGAAATGCCGTGATTCGACGGTGCGCCATATTGCGGACGGACACAGACGAGACCGCACGACGCACCGTGGGAAGGTGTACGTGCCAATCGCAGACATCGGAAGTTCCTCGGTGTGCGGTGCGTGGCGGTCTATGGACGTCTGCCATGCGTGTCCGTCCGCAAAATCGCGGTTCATCGGATCTCGGCAATATACTGGCTGCCTGGCAATGATAGAACCCCAAGAACCCTTAAGGTCATCCCTCATTATTACCAGCACCGCTCCAGCTCAGTAATAGCCCGGCCACTGCCTCGACAAAATCCACTCACTTGTCGTCCACGCGCCGTCTGCAAGACGACCACTGACGGATGACCTTTAGAGTAATCTTTTACTAGTCATGAGCACCAGACATTATACCATGTGACCATGACCATGTGTGTCATGAGTAACACACAGCCGACTTTTTATGTTATGTGGCTAATCAAGTCAAATCAAAATATTTTACTTCACATGAACCTACATGGGCACTTATGAAACGTCAGAAGCTAGGTGCACGGTTCCAATTGGTCGTTTCCTATGAAGAACAGCCGGCAAGAAACTCCACGGTTACTCTTTTAATAATACTTGGCTTTTAAAATATTTTCAAATTACAGTATTACGGTATGGGAGGACAGTGTAGGCCTTTCAACAAGTACCAGGTACTTAGCAAAATAGAAAATATTCAACAAATCTACAGTACACTAAGCCTACAACGTTCTCACATTCACAAAATAGAAAAGAAGATATCGCACGCTGAGAACGAAAGTGACCTATCTCAAAATTTTAGTAAAATGAGTTAAATATACAAAATGACTCAAAAAAGTACACTTTATCACACTTATATTTAAAAACAGACCATTAATGGTCAGGGAGCTTTTCGGTCTCTTTGTTTTTGAGCGCTTCACACCCTCGCACCAGAGTGAAAGGGACGCAATCAGTACTGCGAGTGGATGTAGCAGAACGTGTCAAGTTTAGTACCGTAGCGACCAATTACACTTTTTGTCAGTTTTGTGCCAATTTGTGGGCCTAAGTTTTGCGTACAATTTATAATCATTAAGTGGCCAATTTATGGTACAGGTCACTTTCTTATTTCTTATATTGACAACCTAGGTGACAAAAAATCAAATTCGGTCACTTATTTATTTAAGCATGAGTTAAACTTATGGACTCATTTCTGACACTATTTTTCCAGAAGTTATTTTATATAGAAAAAATAATGTTTTTCAATTTTTTATAAGTATATTTAAAGTTATAAAGCCATATTTTATACAAAAGAAATTCGTAACTTTCGTTTTCATATTAAAAAGTTATTTTAGAAAGTATAGAAAATGTTCAATCAGTCGAACACATTTTATTCGATTCCCAAAAATCGTAAATTTTGACTTGAGTCACTTTCGTTCTCAGCGTGCGATATATAAAAGACAAATAACACAATAAAAAAAAATATATAAAACCTATTTAAAACAAATGACGTGATTGCTATTACAACTGTAGCAAATCTAAATAATTATTACAGTAGGCATTCCCTATTAAATCCTCAATTTCTACAACGACGTAATAGGAATAACCTTGTATGATATTCCTATTCTTATCCAAAGCAACCAATTATTCTTTTATACAAACAAAAGCCATTTATTGTTTACAAAACGCCGATTCTATCCGATATGAGATTTTTCCTCCTAAGATCAAAACCAAGTGACCTCCTTCGCGTTTAATATACGATAGTTCTAAATATAAACACAACTGGGTCCTTAACTCCCTCGTCAAATAGTGGAGGGTCCTTCGAAGGGAACACAAACTGAGGGTCTGAAGTTCTAGGGGATCTTAAAGCCATGGAAATACAAACACTTGCGAGGAAGGATTTTAGATCATGTCTGGTACGATGAACGAAGCGATAATTATGGGAAGGAATAAGGTACAAATAAAATCTGCAATCAATCTGCCTAGCCTTTTCCCAACTATGTTGGGGTTGGCTTCTAGTCTAACCGGATACAGCTGAATACTAATATTTTACATGGAGCGATTGACGATGATGATGTATTGTGTTAGGTTATTATACTTATTTAATTTGTACTTCACGTTTTCAGGTTTTTACTTAATGTCAGTCAGTTTATGGCATAATCAATGTAAAATGTAGTTTAATGAATAAGTCACCAAATGTTCAAGGGTCATCAAACGTACGGCTTATACACCCCTTTGCAAAAAAAACGCGCACCCTAACAGTCATTGGCTTTTGTATGGAAAATATTAATATTTTTACTATGTCATTAGCATAAATGACTAGTAATTTGTTATAATCAATAAGAATATAGTTTTTTGGCTACACCCCTCTTCCAGCAGCGTTACAATTTTACTAGCTCTGATTGCTTTCTGCCATTACAATCGACACAAAGATATCACTTTTAAGTCACAATAAGTCTGGATTATTTATTTATTTTATTTTACAGAAAGCTTACACACTAATAACACGATTGAGAATCATTCTTAGGTAGTAAATATTGCTAATTACAAGCTTCCACATATATGTTATGCGACAAACAAAAATTATTCGACTAAAAATAACGAGAAGTTAGTTTTAGTTGCCAGGATAACCTTCTAACCGCAAACCTGCAAAATGTTAGTAAAAGTCACAAACGGAAAACGGGATTATTATTGTTTTTAAACAAAAGTTTCGAATTTGGAATTAACTTTTTTTCTTACCCAGACTCTTTACTATGTGCCAGTAACATAGTTTAGCTATTAAAACCTCTTTACAACTAAATGATTACCAATAATGTACAAAAATCAAAACCGCCCGTTTTTTTTGCAAAGGGGTATAGTTACTTACTGCTTACTAATATCACTAGGTACAACTCAAGCTATATTATTCCTTTTCAAAATAATAAATCACAGAAAACACACAACAGCCAACAAACTATGTATTTTCCTAGGAAACTGCGCCTAGCAACTGTCTACACTTTCTCCACAAATATCCGAACACAAGTCATAATGTAACGTCAGCAAAACGAACTTTGTCTCAGAAATACTAGAATGATGAATGTGTACAGTCAGAATATAAGGCAGGAAATAGAACCGCGGAGCCATGTTACAAACGTTATTGAATTCGTAAACTAAAACGACTCACGAAAATGTAATTTCATACTTTTTTGCCGATCGTACGCGAGCTTTCTTTAGGGTTGACAAATTTTATTGAAACGCGAAAATGAGCATGAAAATAAATTGAACACGTGTTTAAATCAGAAAAGTATAAAAGGGTGGAATGAGAATCTGATCTGGGGAAAGAAAATATTTTTATGAATGCGTAAAAAATCCAGTCAGGGGAAATGCTTTATTGTTCCATTTTCCTATAAGAAAAATGATTATGGGTTTATACGATTAAACATGCCGTAATTTATACCGTAAATATTTTTTTATTCATTTCTTAGGTAAGGTTTCTAGTGGAATTAGTACATAATGCCTTCATAACCTAACTAATAATATAAATGCGAAAGTGAGTTTGTTTGTTTGTTTATTTATTTACTAGCTGTGCCCGCGACTTCGTTCGCATGGATGTCGGAAAACAATAATTATGTCGCTTAGAAAAGTTGTACCTTCATTTAAAAAGGGGGAATCTTTCGACCAGGCCTGGTGATTTTTCCTAGTAAGAAACTGCCAAAAAACTTGTGTTTTTATTTAGGAAAATGCTTCTCTATATACAATATTAGCGGTGGAACCACCTGGAGCGTACACAAAAAAGTTGCTAGGGTTGCTCACACGCGAAAGAGCTACATAAAGTTGGCCGTGGGAAAAGCAACCAATACTATGATCCACCCCCGCAACGGATAATGTCTGGCCCTGAGCTTTGTTAATGGTCATGGCGTAACACAGGCTGACGGGGAATTGCACACGCTTAAAACTAAACGGGAAATTATTGGGAATGAGACGAATTCTTCGAATAAAAACATCACCGGCGCCGCAACCTGTTAAGATTTCGGCTTCGATGACGTTTTGTTGGAGATTGGTGACTATGAGCCGAGTGCCGTTGCAAAGTTTGGGAGGACTTAAATTTCTGAGAAGAATTATTGGCACTCCGACTTTTAAACAAATTTTGTGTGCTGAAAGACCGGGTGTGTTAAGGGATTCTAGGAACTCTACTGGATAGTGTGTGGCATCGTCTTCTTCGGTAACCGTATTTATCGATGTATATTGTTGACTTTCCCCAGAAACATGTGCCAATATTTGTGTATTTATTGCTGTCCAATAGTCGAACGAATCAAATCAACTATAACACACGCCAACAACGATCGAATCGAATGAGCGGCGGTCACGAATCATACGAACAAATTACGAAGTAAAGTACAGTTCGATTCAAACTTAATCGCGGCTCGGAACATGAGTCAAGTCGCTGCGCAGTAACAACTTCATGTGACAGCGGGGTGAGTGGTGGGGTACTGCGCAGCTAAAAGCTAACTTCCAAGCCGCCATTAAGTTTGAATCGATCTGTAACGACTCGTTTCTTGACTTCTTAATTTGAACCAAATGAACGAAACCAATCAAAATACCAAATCAAAACCAATCCGAACAATACTTTCAACGAATGACAACCCAACCAACAATTTATTATTATTATTATTTAAATGTCTTTGACATATCTCGGGACCCTGGGGTCCCGGACCTTTGGAAGGCGTGCAAGGGGCCGAAGCCAACTCGCAGAGGCCCCTTAGACATTTTTAAGTGTTGAGACACCAACCGACGATTCTCCCTGTATGCACTATGCAAGTGCAGCCAAGGACAACCCCCGATTGGCGTAGGACTATTGCATGATTTGGAAACAAAGATATTTGATTATGGGTTTGGGTAGCTTAGTGAACTGGTTATCTTGAACTATGGAAAGACTATGGCCCCTGCCTGACCAATGTTTATAAAAATACACAGATAAAATGGCAGGGGGTGACTTGCACACTCAATAATGGGCCCCCGAAAACGGTCGCTAGCACATAGTGACGTAGCGACAAGGAGGCAACATGTCCTGAGGTGCTTAAGAGGAGTGGAGAGGTATTCCACGGCTATCAGGACAATCCCGGAAGTACGGTCAAGATCCCTACCAGCATCTTACTGAAATACTTCCTTCCTCCGAGCACGTTTGCTCTTGCGAATCTCCACTCAAGCCAGCCAATCAAGGCAAGAATGAGGTGGGAGCTCTGTTCCTCGTCAGTGTTCACTCCAGCCGGCCAGTAAAGGCAAGCCAGAGATGAGGAACAAGACTTCTCCCGGGAGGTAGGGTCCGTGGGGTCGCTACTGCCCAACAGCTCGCCACAAGCTGCCCTGCGGGTTTTATTATTATTATATATTATTATTATTCTTTGACATTGCTCGGGACCCTAGGGTCCCGGACCTTTGGAAGGCGTACGAGGGGCCGAAGCCAACTCGCAGAGGCCCCTTAGACAATTTTAAATGGAATAAGGCACCAACCGACGATTATCCCTGTTCGCACTATGCAAGTGCAGCCAAGGACAACCCCCGGTTGGTGTAGGACTATTGCAGAACATGGAAACAAAGATATTGGGCTATGGGTTTGGGTGGCTAAGTGAAATGGTTATCTTGAACTATGGAAAGACTATGGCCCCTGCCTGACCAATGTTTTTAAATATAAAGTACATAGATAAAACGGCAGGGGGTGACTTGCACACTCAATAATGGGCCCCCCAAAACGGTCGCTAGCACAAAGTGTCGTAGCGACAAGGGGGCAACATGTCCTGAGGTGCTTAAGAGGAGTGGAGAGGTATTCCACGGCTATCAGGACAATCCCGGAAGTACGGTCAAGATCCCTACCAGCATCTTACTGGAATACTTCCTTCCTCCGAGCACGTTTGCTCTTGCGAATCTCCACTCAAGCCGGCCAATCAAGGCAAGAATGAGGTGGGAGCTCTGTTCCTCGTCAGTGTTCACTCCAGCCGGCCAATAAAGGCAAGCCAGAGATGAGGAACAAGACTTCTCCCCGGAGGTAGGGTCCGTGGGGTCGCTACTGCCCAACAGCTCGCCACAAGCTGCCCTGCGGGTTTCTGTATCTCTCTTAGTCTGGCTCCTCACCCTAGACCTGTTCCGGCAAAGTAAACTCTACCGGAACAGACCTAGAGTTCCGAGCGCGCAAGCCCCACCACGACGTCAACGTAGAGATACGGCGGTGGGGTTCCGAGCGCGCAAGCCCCACCACGACGTCAACGTAGAGATACGGCGGTGGGGTTATTATTATTATTATTATCGACATTATAGAAGTCAAAAACAAAGATACCTGCTCTAAAAATTATTTGGAATATCTGGGTGAAGGTCATTCTTCAACGGAGACTCTTAACACCGCGATTCAGAAAATGACAATAAATGAACAACGCCATCTATCGAGCACGAAGTGATACTGTCAAAATATATGGGAAAACGTTTGAACACTCTGTAAGCTAAATAAGGTATGTATGTAGAAAAGTATAAAATTAAAGATTAAATACCTATATTTTTTAAGAAATTAACATTTGTCACTATTCTTTCATGATTATCATGATTTGAAAGATAGGTACGCCACCTATCGCACTAATACTAAACTAATAAATAAACAACGCATCTGGAAAATTTTAATTAACCTAACTTTAGAGTTATATTCTATACACAATGTATCGCGTTAAGTTTCCGCGCAAAGAAAATAACGATCATATATTAGTATATCACACGATTTCACAAACCTAGTAATTAAGTAGTAAGTATCATTTCGCGTCAATAGATGTCGTTACGTGTATGTACATTACGTAATGAAAATTCCTTCTTGAACACTTTAAATTCATATATCTTTTGATATTTTGAAGCGATTGCGATGAAACAAAAACTAAATGAAACATCGAGTTACACACAATATTTGAGTGTAAAAGTTAACCATATTGATTTCGTACTTTTTACGTGATAGTGGAACAATCAAACTTAAGAACATACAAACAGACAGACAAACAGACAAAAATTCCAAAAATGGTAGAAATGGAATCTGTTGGTTATTCTTGGACACACCACCAACTTTTTTTTTTTTTTTTTCATTGTACGGAAACGCCTCGTCTACAGATTTATTATATGTATAGAATAGAAGATTTGTTACGCTTTCTAGCTAAAACGGATTACCGGATTTAGGTGAAATTTGGCACAGGGATAGAACATGACCCGGAACCTATTTTCCGGTATAGGATAGTTTTTATCTCGATATTCCCACGAGATCGAGCCTTACACGGGTGAAACCGTGGGGCGCAGCTAGTCATAAATAAAATGTTTGATGAAAAGTAATTTAAAAAGTTCTTTTAGTACCGAAGTAACAGAGGCAACAGTCAGCCCTATTCTTTTACAACCCTATTGGGAAATACATATTTTTATGTACTAAGAAGAATTTAATTTATGCTTTTTGCTTATTTATCTTCAAACTGGTCCCTTGGGCTGGCAAAGATCGCTATTTGTCACTGTCAAAAATGACATCAATTTAATTTTCGGCCATTCGCTTCGGATATTGTTTCATAGTGTTCTGTCCGACGGTTCCTTAATTTTCTGGGCTTAAATATAAGTTACTAGATAGAGTTGAAAATATGATAAAAACACTGTGGTTACGAAGCCTTGGTGGGTGTTGAAACTCAGAAACTCCATCCGGCAGTGACAGACGGAACAATCATCATCATTTCAGCCGAAAGACGTCCACTGCTGGACATAGGCCTCCCCCAAGCACCGCCGCTTCGACCGATCCTGTGCTTCTCGCATCCAGCGGAACGATAGAAATAAGAAATCATTATTCTATATGATAAACGATATTAATTCATTCCTGTAAATTCGCTAAAACAAATACTTTTATTGACGTCTTTCTTTCCTATACGACTACACTGAGAAGAAATACCAAAACATATTCAAAGGACACAGTCTTTTTCAGGCATTATCATGGTCAACACCGTGGAGATAAGAGTCTGATCGTCTTTTGATTGACTTATTTTTCTACGTACTTACAAGAATCTGTTGGCGCTTGAATAACATTTACAGTGTCGAGAGTTGTTGGTGAACATGTGATTTTTTTTGCGAAATTGGAGAAAACCCAAGATGGCGGAGTTATTTCCAATTTAAGTAACGCGGCAAAATAACCTTGTAATGCCACAAGACAGATAATTACCTTCAAAAATATAACAGGCCCTTTATTTTCAGTGCTGAATGTTTCTTTTTATTCAATCAAAGAATAACTCTTGGAAAAAGAATCAACGTTATAAAAAGTTGTGCAACCCATTAAAAAGTTTTGACACAAAAGTTCAGAACAGTAAAGTTACTAACGAATTTCACTTGTCAATGTTATAAAAAGAACTGCTTACTCAGCTTTCGTCATGAAAGGCCATAATAAGTTCAGTGTCAACGCGAACACTCGAATTTTCTTTTTCAGCCTTTGTTCCAATGTTTCTGAAAAATTTGAAAGAAAACAATAATTATATAATGTAGGAACCAAGGGAGTTATTATTTTACTCGTTTTATTGAAAATAATCTTGGATTTTAATTAAAAAATTAAGTTTTTAATGAACCAATATTAAAATTTGGTCTCAGTGGGTGTTCTCGCTGAGACTATTATTGTGTTATTTTATAGGAATGAATCAAATTAAATACAACATTGTTGAAACATTAACTCAGCTATCCTACCCGAACATTATCATCTGCCTGCCTAGCCTTTTCCCAACCAAGTTGGGGTCGGCTTCCAGTCTAACTGGATGCAGCTGAATACCAGTATTTTACATGGAGCAACTGCCTATCTGACCTCCCCCCTCTGACCCCTTGGCAACACTGGTTGTCAGTTATCCTACCCGAACAAAACAAAAAAAAATTACAACATCGCCTGTTTCTGTTCGCAGAAAAAATAAGAAGATCCGACCCTGTAAAAGAGGGAAGTTTTGTTTCAGAATTAATTCTTTAGCAAAACTTCTTGAATAAAAATTTTGTTTTTCGACCTTTGTAACGTTTGATGATTATAGCTGCGTTGAACAAAAAGACTTCTTAAACCTTGGCCTTCACAATCTTTGAAGGAAGGCAATCTTGTCAATTGAGCCTCCCATTTTTGTGTTAAGTTCATTAACAAAGATTTTATTTTCCAAGAAGACTACAAGCCTCTTCGACCTCAAATAAAAAAGGACCACGGAGGAGTATCCTGATTGACTTAATAAAACTTGTAATTGGAATTCTAGCAGTAAGCAATATCCAACAACGACTGAGGACTATTTACGAGTAACTACATAAAATATACGAGAGGGTACCAAAAATAAAATATAATATTTTATAAAATTCCTGTGCCGGCGGACCTATAATACAATTGAATAAATTCTACCTCAGCCTAAAAAGGTACCCAATTATATTTGGTCTAGATTTTGTATTTTGTTTGTCGGCCATTCGCCTCGGATATTGTTTCATAGTGTTCTGTCCGACGGTTCCTTAATTTTCTGGGCTTAAATATAAGTTACTAGAAAGAGTTGAAAATATGATAAAAACACTGTGGTTACGAAGCCTTGGTGGGTGTTGAAACTCAGAAACTCCATCCGGCAGTGACAGACGGAACAATCATCATCATTTCAGCTGAAAGACGTCCACTGCTAGACATAGGCCTCCCCCAAGCACAGCCACTTCGACCGGTCCTGTGCTTCACGCATCCATCGGAAGCTCAGGCAGTGTGATTGATTAATTCATGCACCGCTAAGCTCCGCACCGCCCAGCTCCGCTTCAATGGAAACGTAGTCACTCGTGGCACTCGTTAGCTTCTTTCATTTGTTTTCTTCGCAGCCGCAGTCGCTTGCCCAAGACTCTTGTCGCTTGCCCAGTCAGCCAAAATGAGGCTGATCTCGCGTCAAACCTTCAGTAAAAGCAACTACTAATACATTATTCATCCAATTAATACCTTCTTTATTACTGTCATCTATTTCATTAATTATATTTCAGCGCTCGTAGCAAATGTGTCTGGCTAACTTCATTACTTAGGCATTAAGTCTGGAGAGGTAATTACCAGACTAAATGAACGAACATTTCTTTCTATTTGATTTTACTTAGTCTGTGACCTACATCAACGATTCGTGTTAATGTCAGAAACATGTTGTTTACTAATCTAGTGATTCAGGTGCTTAACTAAGTAAATAATAACTTAAAGTTTTAGCTTAGGCCCGTTGTACACACTTTTTTTTTCGTGAAAAACTACGGTTGATTCGCCGTGTCACGTGACACGGTCGCCAGTGTTATAACACTATGGAAGCTTGTTCAATACTCAATACTCAATACGTTTATTGCATTCCACAATGTGAACTTAGGTGGTAGGTACAGTCACGGACTTTAATTGATGAGCCACCTTCAAACTTTTCAATTTTGCAGTTTTATACATTCACGAGATTACACGATTAAACACGAACTCAAATCGCACGCTCGTAAACAAGATGACAAATAAATTACTTTTAATCGGAAATATCCATAGAGGTTGACTTTATTAGTTAACCTCTATGGATATTTCCGTTTAAAAGTAATTTATTTGTCATCTTGATATTTCAACTGTCACTGTCTTCAGTTATGTTGTCAACTCAATAATTCTGAAAACTTAACTGAAGACAGTGACAGTTGAAATATCGATGTCAGAGAATTTCTCCGTACGCTAACGTTACTATGCAGCTGTAACCTAGCAACAATTGTTTATCGTTGCTAGACCTGCAATTGGTTGACTTTGAGTAGTCACTGTTGTCAAGTTTGTAGTTCTGCTCTCAGGTTAGCCAACCGGTAAAGATATGTAATATAATTTTCTTCTTCTAATACGACGACATATGACTTTGCGTGTCGGGAACCGAATAAACCCGATTTGCATTACACGGCTAAAATGCGAACAGTACCAGGTGGCTCATCAATTAAAGTCCGTGACTGTACATAAAAACATACATTGGTCTTGGAGCATTGTGGGCCCTGTCGGGCATAACAACATAAAAATTAGGAGGAGGGCTATTATAGATATATGTTAACAATTTTAATATTAATCTACTCTTTCGTTTTGTGTAGGTAGGTAGGCTGATAACTAATTGTGTACATATAATTTTTACCACTCATATATTGGATTTAAACATTAATATTTATTTAAAATATACATATATTATTATTATCATTGGTAATTATAAATAAATTATTATTGCGTTTTTATTATTGTTTATTTATTAAATTTATCATTTATATATTCATGTACATTATAATAACATTTACAGATTAGAAATTGTTTTAATTTATTTATAAAGATATTAAATTTTTGTTCATTTTTTATTTCATCAGGTAGTTTATTATATATTTTAACTGACATTACTAAAGTGCTTGTGGAGTGAATTTTTAGCTTTGAACCTGGTTGGTTTAGTCTGTTTTTGTGTCGTAGTGTGTAGCGAGTCTGTATGTTTTCGCGTGTAGTAAAGAGTTTTTGATTATTTCTAACAAATTTGCACATTTCCAAGATATATATGCAAGGTAGGGTTAGAAGTTTATGTTCTTGGAAATGGGGTTTGCAGCTGTCTGTGTTATCTATGTTAACTAGTATTCTAATCAGTCGTTTTTGTAGTATGAATAGTGTTGATGCGTCTGTACTATTTCCCCATAATATTACGCCGTAGTTTAACCATGCGTATGCATAGGCATAATACGTAACCAGAGCAGTGGAGAGATTTGTGGATTTTTTTATTTCACGGAGGGCATAGGAAAATTTTTATAGCTTTGACCTGATTTTTTTAATATGTGATTTCCAGTTTAAATGTGTATCTTTGGATAAGCCGACTTGTTGACAGACACGAGCGGCTCTAAGACACTGCGCCGTCGCCGTGTGCGTCGTCCGATGATTCACACGATTATTATACGATCCGGCTAGCGCGCCGTAAAAATCATGTCGTGCACAACGGGCCTTATGGTGCTTTATATTTTAGTAATTAGAATCTGTTCGTGATAATATTTTCTTGACCTTTCAAAATAGAGTTGAGTTAATAAATTTTAATAAGATAATAAATAAAATAAGTAATAAATAAATAAAATCTTTATTACGTAAAAGGAGCTGTAGTAAATACAATAAAACAGTTACACTTATAAATATAAACACTGGTACACTACAATGGATGGTTTGGGTACTGTCCTCTTAGATAGGCTACATAATAGCCTGTAGTAAAGAGAAACAGTGCCGTGTCCCTCAAGAGTTTAGAAATTAGCTAGTGTTTTTAAGTAACAATTTTAATAACTACATCAGAATGAAAAGAGCAAAAATGCGTTAAAGTATATGTATCAGATGTGAGTAGGTGTGTTTATGAGTAGTGTGTGTGTGTGATGTGTGTTTATGTGTAGTGTGTGTGTATGATGGTGTGTGCATGTGATGGTGTGTGTGTGTGATGGTGTGCGTGTGTGTGATAGGGTGTGTGTGGGTAGTGAGGGTAAGTACGTGATGCGTGTATTTTATGATACTGTAAGAAGAAATGATTCTGTTTCATCATACGTCTTATCTTGTAGGAACGAGCGAACTGCTGATTTGCATTCATGATCTGATAAACAATATATTGAGATATTAGCGTTAATTTTGTTGTACATGAAAGGGCCAAGGTAAAAGAAAAACTTTTTCGTAAAGGAGTAACGGGCTTGCGGAAGGGAACAAATTAAGTCTTTACGACGTTTTTTAAGTTTAACGTTATGTGATGTTGAAGCAAAATTGCATGAAAAATAAACAGTTGGCGTACGGTAAGAACATTGCAGTCTTTATATAATTGAGTGGTGGAAAATAAAATTGGTCGAAATGTTGCAATTTAGTATTGATCTGTGTGCGATTTCCAATGGAAGTATTGTGGTTTTGGAAGCCCCGCCCCAGCAAGAAATGCAGTAAGATATTAGTGACTGACAAAGTGCGTAGTAAACATTGCGGATAATAAATTGGTTAGCTACAAGTCTAAGGGTCTTAAAAATATATATCAACATATACTATATAACAATAATACAAGCGACTCGCTCTTGCTTCACATGAGTGCAATCAATGTCAAAATATTGAGATATCTTTATTATGTGTTTGTATTATGTATCATAATATTACGCCTTTTTTCCCTAGAGGGTAGAGGTGTACGTTTCGCCACGTATCGCCAGTTATTTTTATTTTCCATTTATAATTGGCTCCTGAAATACAGGTACTCTAACTTAGCTCTGGAGCCAGGGTCTCAATTTTTTTTTAACCTGTTTTCATGGCAATAAAGAATTTATTTATTTAATAGAGGGCGACTCTAATTCCATTAACCGGGCACAAATTCCGACTCCGGGCTGTTACTGAGAAATTCCTGGTGGAAAACTAGACTAGACCAAAAAGGTAGTCAACGACCAAAATCTTATTTAATACTAGCTTCCACCCGCGGCTCCGCCCGCGTAGTATGTCAATAAAAAGTAAACTATGTCCTTCCCCGGCATGCCATCTATCTCCTTGCCAAATTTTATCGGAATCGGTTCAGTGGTTTAGGCGTGAAAAGGTAACATACAGACAGACAGACATACAGACAGACAGACAGACAGAGTTACTTTCGAATTTATAATATTAGTATGGATTCCCGACTACAGAGACAAAGTAAGCCAAAAATCCAGACTCACAGTCAGTAAAACGACACTAGTACAATAACACACATATTATACAAGTACTGTAGCGTGGTGAGGGGTCTCAGCGGAAAATAGTCGAGTGGTGCTAAATTATTACAATTAGTAAGCTCCTTACCACATCACTAAAAACGTGGCACAACACTAATTTCCTAAGGACGCTCTGCCATTTCGACATCCGCTCGCCTAGCTGATAGAAGCGATTCCCTGATCCTCAAGATTCTAAGTACCCCGACCTAGGGTGAGTTCCACATTAATTTGGTAACCATATCAGACCCTCTGCACTGGATAACCTATATAGGTTATCCAGTGCAGAAGGTAAAACAATATTGTTTTCATCACATATGTATTATCTGATTTCGCGAGTGTCAATGGCGGACCACGCGTCAGGGGGACATCCAGTGCATGGAAGACTGTAATATGTATGTATCGCTACTGCATCTAGGTGATGTAGTGCCTCGCTGTGTATTATAAGTGATTAAGTGAGCAATCTGCTATGATCGTTGTTACTTTGTGTTTTATGCCCGCGTGCCGCATACATAACCTCTTAAGTGCATCCGTCATTGTGCCACGCTGTGTTTGCAAACACTCTGCCTGTAAACCGCTGCGATGTGTTGAGCTCTCATTCACTATGCTTACCACGCTGTTCATTGGTGGCTAGAAGAAGGGAAGAGGCTGGCACATCCCATGCGGGCTGCTGCTAGTTGCACCGCTTCTGACATGCGCTCCCTAATGCGCTTCCAGGGTTCCAAGTTCCGGTTGAGGACAGGACGCGTGGGTATTCTACCCACGTGCGCTACCGAGGCCTTGCGAGGTCTGGATAACCGCGGCCTAACGCCGCGAGCTACTCGCGGACCTGTTACTGACAGGCCTCCGCGCCAACCACGTGTCGCTGACACGTACTGCCGGGTCTCACGGAGGCCCCTACCGGCCTCTAACGAAGGCCCTGCCGGTCTCTCACCGAGCCTGTACTGACAGGCCTCCGCGACGGCCACGCGTCACCGGCCTGTACTGCTGGTGCCTCACGGAGGCTCTACCGGCCCCTAACGAAGGCCTCTGCCGGCCTCTCACCGAGCCTGTAGGAACAGGCATCCGCCGTCTACAACTTAGTGCAAGGAAGTACATTTATTAACTATAAGTGTGTTAGTGCTTAGAACTGAACAGTGCGACCTTACCCGCGACCTAGCTGAGGTCTAGTTGTGTTATGACTACAATTATATGTATTAACCTACCCGACTGGTTTCAATCATCTCACTATACACTACCTACCTACCTACTTAACAGTTAGCGGCCTGCGCAGTCTACCTGCAAAGCCCTAGCCGTTATAGTACATTACAATTACTGAGTTTCTAAACAAACAGTTTAAATAGTAAAATAACAAAGGCAATAAGCCACGACAGTGTAGCCCCGGGACGTGTTTTCATATGGCGTAGGTGGCTCGAGGTGGGCGATTAAAACTAACATTTATTGAAGTCCGTGGGCATACGGTAAGGTAATTTGTGGAGCTTATTTATTTATTATTAAGCTGTACCCATATAGTAATTACTTTTCTTAAATTATTCACAAATCGGGCAATACAATTTTTTTTTTTTTTTTTCTTTTTTTTAACGAGACACTAAGAATTTCTTCCTGTATCGTGGGTGCGTTTACAAACATAAAAAACTCACATACACTAACACCCAGACCCGGAACAACTACTTGCAGATCATACAAATATTTTTGTTCCGTGCGGGGATCGAACCCGCGACACGTTGCGCAGCAGTCCATCGCTCAGCCACTGCGCCAACCGTGTCGTCAATGAAAGGTAAACTTATAGAAGAATCATCAATATAACCCCCACTTCCCTACTTTATAAGCATTAAGGGCGCACCCAATCACAAATTGCTTAGCATGATCCTCTGTTATGCCGAAAATACTGCAGCATTAATTTTGAGCATTGATGCTAGGTAAGGTGAGGAGCTCGTGGCTAAGTAATAACAGCCGCTCGGGTCGATCAATCAGGTTAAGCTACGCTTGCCGGGGTTGGTCCGTGGATGGGTGACCATTTTCACATATCGAGATTCCTCCGTGCCTCGGAAAGCACGTTAAGCCGTTGGTCCCGGCTGTCATTTGTGGATCTTTGACAGTCGTTACGAGTCGTCAGAAGCACGAAAGTCTGACAACTAGTCTAACCAAGGGGTATCGTATTACCCAGTTACTGGGTTGTGGAGGTCAGATAGGCAGTCGCTCCATGTTAAATACTGGTATTCAGCTGCATCCGGTTAGACTGGAAGCCGACCCCACCATAGTTGGGAAAAGGCTAGGCAGATGATGATGCTAGGTCTTATGTGAGGCGACAACACGATTACATAAAATTTTCTTGATAGAAAAATATTCCAAAGATACCTCTGCACAGAATTATAAACCGCTGGTATTCAAAAAATACTTCAAATTAGATCATGAAACTTTGCATGATAACTGAACTAACTATAAAGCAGGTCTTATGTGTGTCATTTTTTTAAAATTACCATTATTTCAAATAAAACGCGCGCAATCGGTATCGGTACCTGTATTTAAGAGTCTTGTGAAGGAGCAATACTTGTTGTTGTGATCTTGTTCTCATAGCTGTAATGATCTGTACTCGTCATTTATTTTTCGTTGCTTACTTATATATTATTCTTTTAAAGTCAGTATGTATGTATTTATGTATCTATTATATAGCATATATATATAAATATACAGGGTGTTAGTGTTAACACCGTTATCCTTGAAACCAGTGGTTTGGTTTCATTTATAGAACGTAAAATCAATGGAAAAATACAACTTAATTTTTTTAGAGAAAATCTACATTTTTCCACAAGAATATTTCACCCTACACGCAAGGGCAACGACCGGCCGCGGCCGGCGGTTGGCGGGGGCGGGCTGGGCGCGCGGGACGTTACATGACCGGCCGTCAGCTGTTTCGTAGCTCTTTCGAACGCGTATCCATGAGAATCGGGACAGGGACGGATATTTACTTTTTAAAATCTTTTAATGAAAATAAGGTTTTTTTTTGTTGTTACTGGGTCATTTATTTTTATATTTAAGTCAACTACCCATGGTTTGAATGACAACGGTGTTTACCCTTGCATACTGTATATATATATCTATTATAGTGTATTGTATCTATTGGTAAGTTTAAGTAAGTATTATTTTGCACCAATGACAACCCCATTTTTTATGTCCACGCAATCACTGTCCATTCTAGGGTTGCCTGGAAGAGATCGCAGAAAGCGATAAGGCCGCCCATTGTATGTTTTCTAGTGTTAAATTTATTTATTTTCGCAATGTATTTTCTGGTGTAAAATGAAGTATATATAAATAAATAAATTATTTTCACCGTAAAAAGCCTAAACTTTTCGACGCTTTAGAGCCGCTAGCGCCCCACTCCGTCTCGTTCTCACTCAGGTCGCGAGTAGTATGGTGCGAGCGGGATAAAATCTGAGGTAAGGTGCGCTCTTAATGTTAACCTTAAAGGTCGTCAGTCACGTCAACGTGAAGTCGCCGATCAGTCAGTTCAGTTCTCGCCCTACTTAAAAACCTACAATTTCCTTTTAGTAAATAATAAATTGTAGCAAAATGTTAATCCTTCGCTAATCGCCGTTGCTTGACAATCTAAACACCCGTATGTTATAACTCAACAGAGCTGCTGCAGTGTCACCGTATGCACTTACCAATGCAGCGAGACCCCCGGCTCCCTTCGTTGTATTCTAAATTGCCAATAAAAACCAACTGCCACCCTTTTTTAGAGCTCAACCTTAATTGGACGCTGTTCCAACTATTCTATATACTTTGGATAATTTTAGAAGTGTTGTTTTGTTATTTAAACTGATTTACTACCTGCTTAATTTTACTAGGTATGTGGATATTTAACTTAATTCCGTAATGTTGTTGGATGAAAAATGTTAACACTGAGCACAATATTCATCTTCTCCTTTTTGGTGCTCGGACTTAGCTTCATTAAGATCGGAAATAGTTAAAACTTTCATTAGACATGATCGTTTACATTTTTTTTTCTCGTTTCGTTTTGTATTATTTGTATTTGTTTGTAGCTCAACCTAGAACACAATTTGAAAAACTCGATTCAAAATGTTGAATAGGCCATTCGATATTCTATCACCTCTATCTATCTACAGTTAGACACATCTAGCCTAACTAAAGCTCCAATACCGAGAATACATCGTAAGCACTCCATGCACAAGGATTTCCAGTATCCTGGGTGCCATTACAATTGTGGTTATCCAATCAGACCTGCCTTGTACATCACTGTACACCAGACAAAGATTTAAATCTCTAGATTTGCCCTCACCTTACTTAGTCACGCAAAAAAGTGTCCATACTGAGAAGGGTGAGCTCACACATTATTAAATAGCGTTTCCATGGCAATTAAGACAAGTCACTGCATCATTGTGTCTCAGAGGTGTCAACACGAAACGAAACGCGAATATCTTATGACGCGGTAGGGCGAATCTAACGATTTAAATCTTTGACACCAGATTGGTTGGAGTAATCTAGGATGCGTTATTCGTCTTAAAGCCAACCATACACGTAATTGCTTGAATGTCAAATATGCATGAACCATCGTTTTGTACTAACTGACGTTAAAGCATTTAGGCCTGCTTGCACGGCAAATCAATAGATGCGTTCAGCGCTAAAGGTATTTAAATTATCGCTTTGTTTCTGTCAATCGTTTCAACATGACAGAGACAGAATGATGTTTTAAATAAGTTTAGCGTTATACGCATTTAGTGACTGGTAGTACAAGCGGGTTTTAGTGTTCAAATGGGTTTAAATTTAGAAGCAGTTGTGCTGTTCTGTAAAAAACTCACCGTGAAAACGTAGGTGGAGTGAGCGTGGAGTAAGCTGTCATTGTCATCGATACCTACTGATGCTCAGGCAGTGACAGTTCACATATTAAGCTCACTTCACCTAAGTTTTCACGGTTAGATGGTTACAGAATAGCAATGCTGATTCGAGTAAGAATATTGTATAAATTCGTCAAGGACTTTCTAATTAACTACAATGACTTTTGGCCCGCGCGCGGCCCGTCTGGTAGCTTAGCGGTAAACGAGAACCACACTGTGAACGAAGCGAAACGAGGCCAAGTTCGTTTCAAACAAATAGAATAGAATAGAATGTTTCTTTATTAGAGTATCATGACTCAAAAATGGTTAGTAAGACTTACAACTATGTTAGTAAGAACTGACAATTTACAAAACAAAACAAAAACAAACAAATAGGATCACCGTTGTGGCAACCCATGTGAGATGGCACAACAGTGACCCACGGAAACACAGTCTAGGCGACTCGAAATCATGCTTGCAAAGAATGAAAAGACGTGGTAGCTACCTACATGAGCGAAGCTAAACTTCTTTCGCACTTAGTTTCGTCTCGCTTCGTTCTCAGTGTGGCAGTGAAATTGTGTGGCACGTGTAACGTTTATCCTAACCAATATTATAAATGCGTATGTGAGTTTGTTTGTTTGTTAAGCTTTCACGCTAAAACGGCTGAACGGATTTGAATGAAATTTGGTACAGGGGTAGACCATGAGCTGGAATAGGACATAGGATACTTTTTAACCCGATATTCCCACGGGATCGAGACTAACACGGGTGATACCGCGGGGTGCAGCTAGTTTACTATAATTACGCCAGACGATGGTTAAAGGTCAGGTTGTCCACCTTCTTTTCTCTTTGTTTTACTCAGTGACATAGAACGAAAGCAAGGCGGCCTTAAAAAAGAGGAGGTTTTCAATTAGTTGCTACGCAATTATGCGACCAATTTAGAAATAAACGAAAAAAATCAGGTGTTAAATTTCAAAAGTGCAATACAGTACAACAGTAGATTTTTGCCCAGAATTCTTATAGAGTAGTTCATACTCGTGATTTTTATCACTATTCAAATATTTTATACACTATTATTATTGTTAGACCTTGTATATCCTTCACCATACAGGGTGTTAGGGTAAACACCGTTGTCCTTGAAACCAGTGGTTTGGTGTCATTTATAGAACGTAAAATCGATGGAAAATTAAGACTTTTTTTGTTTTTTTTTTCATTACTTTTTACCACTAGAGTATTTTACCCTTTCACCTATGCACTAAGGCAACGAACTTGCGTCTCAACACAGGTGGGGGGCACGGGACGTGACTGACCAGCCGTGAGCGCGACCCCTCTCTCAGTCAGTCAGCTGTTTCGCTAGCGAGCACGGTGTCGCATAGAAACTTTTTTAAATCTTTAATGAAAATAACGTTTTTTTTTTGTTGTTACTCGGTCATTTATTTTTATATTTAAGTCAACTACCCATTGTTTGAATGACAAGAGTGTTTACCCTTATACCCTGTATATTAATAATTTACGTTTTACGTAAGATAAAATAAAATCCCTTTATGTACAGAAACAGTGACACTCAATAGTTTTCAACGTCAATAATGAGTAGATAAATAGATTCAGAATAACTTCAAGAGTCGCGAATAATTACAGTCGTGGATCATTAATCACATATTTCATTTCTCTTTTATACTTTTTTGAATAAATACTGAAGTAAGAAATAAAATGCTTTTGTGAACTTTGTTTACTTTTCTACGTTATTTCGATGAATTGAAAACATAATTATGAATAAGGTTATAATGTTACCGCATGTAAAATACTGATAGACAACTCATCATCTGCCTAGCCTTTTCCCAACTATGTTAGGGTCGGCTTCCACTCTAACCGGATGCAGCTGAATACCAGTATTTTACATGGAGCGTCTGCTTATCTGACCTCCACAACCCAGTAACTGGGTATAACGATACCCCTTGGCAAGACTGGTTATCAGACTTTCGGGCTTCTGACGACCCGTAAAGACTGTTAAAGATCCACAAATGACAGCCTGGACCAACGGCTTAACGTGCTTTCTGAGATACGGAGGAGTCTCGATATGTAAAGATGGTCACCCATCCACGGACCAACCCCGGCAAGCGTAGCTTAACCTGATGGATTGACCCGTGCTGCTGGTATTACTAAGCCACGAGCTCCTACTACTACTACTGATACTCAACTGCATTCGGTTAAACTCGAAGCAGACTCCAACATAGTTGTGAATGCTAGGAGATGACGATGATAGGGTTTTATATTTGTCCTACCTGCTTGCAATACCAACATTTTTTAAATTGTAATGGTTGTTTTTTTCATTAATCACTTATTTAATTCAAAATAGTGAGACTTACTTAATTTGCAAAATTGTGTGTGGTTTCTAATATGGGTCAAGGACCTGAAATAAATCTTTTTTTTTTATATGGTTGAGTAGCTGCGCCCCGCGGTTTCACCCGCGTAAGTCACGATTCCGTAGGAATATCGGGATAAAAAATATCCTGTGTTAATCCAGGTTATAAACTATCTGTTTGCTAAATTTCATCCAAATCCATTCAGTCGTTTTTACGTGAAAGAGTAACAAACATCCATCCATCCATCATTCCATACTTACAAACTTTCGCGTTTATAATATTAGTTAGAAGTTAGATTAGATTAGATTAGATTAAGAAATTTCTGAGGATAGTATCTCAGCTAATATCATTGAGTTTTTTTAGTGAGCCTGAGCTGATCGAGGGGAAAAGAAGGAACACTGATCAATTAATTGTTTTTTACGTCAATAGAAAAGTATGCCTGCATGAAACGTCTTGGCTTCAGTTGCTATGATTTGTAGAAGCATAAATATTTGTATGGCTTACAAATAACAGACTGTTATGGGTGTGCATGTATCTATGTAGTCTTGTGTCTGCAAACTTCCATGACAGTTAATAAATTGTGTAGGAGTTTACAGACACAAGATTTACATTGTTTTACAAATATACACAATTTTTTTATTTTTTATTTTTATTTTTATTTTTATTTTTATATGAATTCTAATTTTATTATCATTAGTCTTTTAGATAGATTATTTTCTATTTTGTGAATGTGAGAACATTGTAGGCTTATTGGACTGTAGATTTATTGAACATCTTCTATTTTTGTTAAGTACCTGGTACTTACTTGTTGAAAGGCCTACATTGTCCCCCCATGCCTACCAACACTGTAATTTGAAAGTATTGTAAAAGCCAATTATTTTTAAAAGAGTAACCATGGAGTTTCTTGCCGGCTCTTCTCCATAGGAAACGACCAATTGGAACCGTGCACCTAGCTTCTGACGTTTCATAAGTGCCCATGTAGGTTTATGTGAAATAAAATATTTTGATTTTGATTTTGATTGACAAGAAACATCTTTCATCCTTACTAATTATTATAAATGCGAAACTGAGTTTGTTTATTACGCTTTCACGCTAAAACGGCTGAACGAATTTGGATGAAATTTAACACCATGGGCAGACCATGACCTGGAATAGGACATAGGACACTTTTTATCCCGATATTCCCACGGGATCGAGACTTACGCGGTTGAATCCGCGGGGCGCAGCGGGTGATACGATAGTTCTTTCGGAGATTTTAGACTTTCATAGACTATTAATCGTTAAGCCGGAAGCCACACAGACAGTACAAATGTACACTTGCCTTGTACACTTGTAAATATACAATTAAAATAGCAATTTAGTAGAAACTTTCTAAGTTTATAAGAAACTACTGAGAAAACTTTCTGTAATAAATGTCTAGCTTGCTCCAGTGTAATTAAAGGAATTAAGTAGATTTAAACGTTTATTTTTTCAAAGAAAATAGACACGTGGGATGTACTTTAAAGCTGGGTGGTTATTAAAAACTTTATAAAACCTAATTTATTTTTTGTTGTCCTTTTGATAATCATGATTCTAATTGGGTTGATAATATTGTTGCAAAAAGCATAACAATCAATATAGCACTATTGTCAGAAAAGCTAGAATCTCGCAATGAAAATAATCAAACCCGATTTATAGACTTTACTAGCTTCTGCCTGCGGCTTCGCCCGTGTGGTATGTCGATATAAAGTAGCCTCTGGCCTTCCACGGGATGCAGTCTATCTCCTTGCAAAATTTTATCAAAATCCGTTCATTGGTTTAGGCGTCAAAAGGTAACATACAGACAGACAAACAGAAATACAGACAGAGATACTTTCAATTTTTACCCGACTACGGCGAAGAAAAAAGGAGGGTTATGATTTTGACCGGTATGTATGTATGTATGTATGTATGTTCATCTGTTCCCTCCTATCTTCCAAACCACTTATCACAATTTGACAAATGACGTATGTATCGTTAGAAGCGTCGTGATTGTCCGCTCGTTATAGGTTATGTGAAGTCACATTAAATTAAAAATGGCGCCCTCTAGAGGACATAAAGTGAAGAACTTAAAAAAAAAATGGTTTAATTGTACCATGTTGGGTATCAAATGAAAGGGCTTAATGAGCACATTTCAAATGTATATATATTATATATAACCCAAAAGAATTTAAAAAAAAATCAAGTAATAAAAACTAAAACCCAACTACGACTTAAAAGGTATAAACAAGACACCACAGACAGACAAATTAAAAATCCGGAGTCACACGTAATCTGTTCGATTTATGCCCTAACACGTGCCTAAACACGATTAATATTAGTTTGGATTATAAATAATTATACTTATATTTTCGGCATGTGCGAGAACCAAAAATTTGAAGACATTGTGAAATCTACCAACCCGCACTGGGCCCGCGTGGTAGATTACAGCTCAGTCCCTGTCGAAGAGAGGAGGCCTGTGTCCCAGCAGTGGGAACATTATGAGCTGATTATGCAATTTATATAATTTATTTAAAAAATATACATACCTACTTGAATATTATAGCTAGAATTAAAACTCATTACCTTGTACATCATAGTCGTGCCCATTTACTATGATAGGCAAATCGCTCACAATTTACATGTCAAAAAGTCAAAAGAGTATTTATTTAAACAACAAAAAAAAACTGCAATTATCATCAGTAGAAACATTCAGGGCCTTACCACAAAAACTTAGACACTTGTTCAAAGCGTGTCTAATGTCAGTTTTATGTCAAACTCCATACAGAAATGTCGTGTTTAAAAGGTTAGAACAACTTTACTGATAAACACGGTTTTGTGGTAATAAGGTGAAAATTGCTTGTTCCTTATTGTAACTATAATAATTGCGTTGAGAAGGATGTTGAATATACAACAGCTTTTTCAGTTTCCTTAATAGCTTGCCAAAAGAATGAGGCAAGTTGCGTGTCTTTACCCCAGTACTGACACGCAACTTGCCTCATTCTTTGATATTTTTAACCGATTTCAAAAAGGAGAGGTTCTCAATTCGACTGTATTTTTTTTAAATAAAATTGCATTTTTATTGTAATTTTCTTTATCTTTAACTAGCTGATGCCCGTGGCTTCACCCGCTTGGATGTCTGTTATTATAAAAACTAAAACCTTCTTCGATAATCACTCTATCCATTGGTGGAAACAGCATGAAAATCGGTGCAGTGGTTTTTGAGTTTATCGCGAACAGACAGACAGACGTGGCGGAGGATTTCATTTTATAATATGTTAGTGATTTCATCATGCTTGTATTCCCCAAACAGATAGGCAGAGGTGTACTCATAGTATTATCAAATCCTGACTCCAGGCTGCTACTGAGAAATTCTAGATGGAAAAACATAATAACAGTTTGCCTGACCTGGAAATTGAACCCAGGACCTTATGTTCAGCAAAAACCTGCGACCACTAGACCAATGAAGCAGTTTCATTTCATATTATAGATAATATTATATATTTTTCGATGTGAAGCCCAGTCAAGCGTGTATTCATCTTACTGGGATTTCGCTAGACTTAGTCCTTTTTTCAAAGCTTATATATGTAATTTATGAAAATAAAAAAACAATAGTTTTTTTTTTCATTTGTTCAGTTCAGTTATTTGAATTTTCTCTTGAAGTGCGTAACGTGCTATAAAATAATTTAGAGAGCTATAAATAACAGTTTTAGCACATACGTTGCTGCGGGACAAAAAAACATAACTTATTTTTTTGGCACGTTTATTGTGTAGGTACAGTGAGCTCGTGGCTAAGTAATAACAGCCGCACGGGTCGACCCATCCGGTTAAGCTACGCTTGCCGAGGTTGGTCCATGAATGGGTGACCATCTTTAAATATCGAGACTCCTCCGTGCCTCAGAAAGTACGTTAAGCTGTTGGTCCCGGCTGTCATTTGTGGATCTTTGACAGTCGTTACGGGTCGTCAGAAGCCCGAAAGTCTGACCACCAGTCTTACCAAGGGGTATCGTCTTACCTAGTTACTGGGTTGTGGAGGTCAGATAGGCAGTCGCTCCATGTAAAATACTGGTATTCAGCTGCATCCAGTTAGACTGGAAGTTGACCCCAACATAGTTTGGAAAAGGCTAGGCAGATGATGATTGTGTAGGTACCGTTAAATAGAAATATATTTTTGTTTTTGTAACAAGGTGGCGACAGTGTAGAAAAAAAAATCTCTACAAGTCACCAATCAACAACATTATTAAATATCCTTTCATTACTAGTAAAGTAATAACAACTTCAACAAAATGAAGTGAAACAATAAGCAATAATCAAAGCTGTTGACACAATTTGTACCGCCACCTTAAAAAAATAACCTTCCAACACATATCAGAGCCTAAACCAATAAAAAAAACAATGTGCCAAATGAAATACGGGAAATCTAATAAAGAGAAAAACTGTTTTTTTTGTTGAACTTTCATCGGAGTATTCTCTTGTGTGGAGAGCTCAATTTTATCGAGTAACGAATTGGTGCTAGTGTTTGGCACTTAAAAACTGTTTGAAAAGCTCTTTGTGACTAAAATTGTACCTTTATTTTAGTTTCATTTTCTTTTAAATATTTTTGATTGCGAGTCCTTTGCATGAATTTTTAATTTAATTAACTGATCAAATTAGGCAGGAATTGTTTGTCTTATGTTTTATTGACTGTACAAGAGATTATATAGGGTGACTGGTAATTAGTGACCAAATACTTAATTACGTGACTTAAGTCATCAATACCTAAGAACAACTTTTAGGGACCAAAAGTAAATCGCGAAATAAAAATCAGCCCCTACATTTTGACAAGTTATTAGAATATAAAAGTAACACTTTAGGGGTATGAGGAACAGGGTGTAAAGTTCACTCATCCCCCATAGAAAAGGGAGGATCCTCCGACCAGACGGTTGTTGTGTCTGGCGGGCAACTGCCCAATGATTGATATTGGGTTTTTGTATATATGTTCACTGCACGGTAAACTCTAATTGCGCGATGCAGGATTAATGTGACGTCAGGTCTTCGATGCGTAGTTCGCATGTGGCGATGTAGATACCGCCACATCACTCCCCTCCGGAGACCGGAGGTCTAAACCCCTAAAACACCAAAAAAAAATAGAACAGCCGAGTTTTTTTTTCGAGATTTCGGTTTTGTTGCCATCACGTGTTAATGTATTGGTCATTAAATATCAGTCACCGATGCCTAAATTCAATGCTCCTGGTTTAGTGATGCGCCTATAAGCACCAGAAAGCACCAGCTTTCAAAGATACAGTCTAGGCACCAGACAGGGCGGTTTCTTTGGCCCCTATCCTACGCTGGTTTGCTGCTCCAGGGGCCATTCTTTACGCTACAATGCTAAACACGCTACAATGTTACACCACTGAGTTCTAAACAGAAATTCAATTTCATGATTTCATGTGAAAATGAACTTTAAAACCACAGTAACGCCACTGCATAGAGTAATACAATACCGCTACTCAATCACGTAATAGATGACTATCATTAAAATCGTCGCCTAGCGATGAATAATGCGACTGTCGCCATTGTACACCCAGCATTATTAATGAGGCTCTGCCGTACTAAAATATTCCACCCTATGAAGAATGTTTTATTTCAGTTAAGGGGGATGCACTAAGGTACCCCGCGAAATTCAAATTTTATTACGTTTTTTTGCAATTTGCAGATCAGTTTCAGTTTTTATGTTGATTAAAATATGATTCGCGACCGTAACAAATTAATATGGCTTTAGAGAATTCTAATAATTAAAACAATACAGCTCCGTAACTTAGGATAATCCTTGAAATAGTCATTTAATAGGATTACATGAACTTAGGGAGTATTGATAATTTTTATGATTATAATTATATAAATAAATATTTGATACGGCCGCGAATCATATTTAAATCAACATACGACCCGATACTGTCCTGAAAATTGCAAAAAACGAAAAATAAATTGAATTTCACGGGCTACCCTGACGCTTTCACCTTAAGTGCAAAAAACCATGGAGTCACTGATTCTCTCTTAATAATAATGGTGTTTTATTCGGTAAGATTTTTAAGGAAATTATTTAATTTATTTGGTCGTTTATTTTGATTATCAAAGGACTTTTTGACCTGGGAGCATCAAAACCGGGTCAGTAATTTTGCCAAATGCCTTTTTTGGACACGTTTTTGGATAAGAGTAGGTAATTAAGTTAAAAGTAGGTTAGGGGTATAAAAATATCGTATTTATTCTAATTCGTTGATTTGTTTGTTATTTTTGTTGCCTTAAGATTTAAACCTTGTACTAGATATGTACAGTCACGAGCAAAAATATGTATACACTCAGCAAAATTCAATAACGATTTTCTCGTGGAATTAAAATTGTAACTTTGAGATGATAATTTTTTCATAATAATAGGGGTTCCAAAATACTATATTCGTAATATCATAAAGTTACAATCAATACAGTAGGAGAAAATCACTTTTAAAAGTTGCTAAGTGTATACATATTATTGCTCGTGACTGTACAGACAAGAATAAAATATTTATAAAAATTGCGAAATTCATCAAACAATTTATTTCTTCTCTTTCTTTGCACATAAAACTAATGTGTATTGCAACGTAGGGTAAACAAATTACATTAACGAACCATCGATGTTTTAAAATATTAGAGAGTTCGTGCTCACAGTATTGCTATAACAAAAAACAGTAATTGTAGCCATACCAGCCACCATTTATTTATGCATTACTGATTTTTAATCCTACATCTGTTGCATGTGGTTTTGAAACCGTACCAGTTACAATACAATGTTCGAAAAAGCAGGCTGAGTTATTATTTTGAAATTAATAATTCTGAAATAAATAAACCTGCCAGTATCACCAATGTCACAGACAATAATAAAATCTATTTTTTTTGTACTTTATTGAAATTACTGAAATGTTTGTTTGTTATTTATTATAATGTTATTATTAGGTACTTTCAATGAACCATTTCTTAATTATTCTAAGTTTATTAGAATCAAAATAACGTTTGCTAAACAGTTTGGTATACCTACTTCAAGCTTCACGACAACATGCTTAGCCTAGCTTTGAATCCAGACATAATTGCTTTTTCCATATTCACACTTATTCAAAATCAAAAAAACATACTTTTTCGACGTTAGTAATTTCACAATTAAAACCCAGTTCATTTTCTATAAATTTTCAAATAAATTAATAATGAACAAAACTCAAATACGTGCAGCATTAAAAAAAAAAACGTTTCTTTCAATCATGCATAAACAATTTTTTTGCCATTCTCCAGATACCAAAACGAAATTACTCCGTGTAAGCAATTTTCCTCGTATACCTATCTCGAACTGTATATATATTTTTCCTCAAACGTTGAGCTTCCTTATAAATCTCGAGACAGCGTACAGTGACGTTACGTATCAGCCAACAGCTTGAAATAAATCATAACTGAGCCTTCTCTTTTTGTGGCCTCAAGTGTACAATGTTGGATAGGTGACACTCCATATTGTGGGTTCTTTAGGGAACGGTTGGGGTTATTTTTAAACATGATTTTGTAAGCTATTTTTAACCGACTTCTTCAAAAAGGAGTTCTCAATACGCCTGTATGTTTTTTTTTACGCTATTACGCCGCCAATTATGAATCGATTTTGATGTTTTTTTTTTTGGTAGGTTATGTTTCAGAGGTGGTCCCATATAAATTTTATTAACTTTGCTTGCGTAGTTTTTGAGTCAGCTACAATAATTACGTATTTTTCCCACTTAGTCTATGTAGATGACATTTTATTCAACTCCGTCACTGTTATTTACATAGCAGGCAGTAGTATTCAAATTTTGTGTGGGGTAGGTACAACTAAAAAGTGAAAAATAAAAACCTTTTTACAAAAAAAAAACAACCGACTTCCAAAAAAAACAAAAATAATTGTAAAAGTGTGTAAGTCGGTTGTTTTTTTTTGTAAAACGTTTTTATATTGTTTTGATTATCTATTACTTCTTGAGTTTATTTTAGACATTGCATTGACATCGGTGAAGGAAAAACATCGTGAGGAAACCTGGACTTATTAATATAAGTCTGAAATCACCAACTCGTTTTGAGCAAGCGCGGTGATCAATAGTCGTGCCTTCTCTGTATGAGAAGAGGTCATTGCCCTGCAGAGTGAGACAATAGTAGTTAGCAGTTGGTGATAGATTATTGAGAGAAACATTTTAAATTCGATACCCTCGATATTTGGCTCTAACTGCTCTTATAATCTTATCTTTCTGCAGAAAACCTGAAATATCCATTTATGTATTTATATATTAAAAAAATATGGCCAAGGCTAAATAAAGACACAAACAGATTAATTAAGTTTATTATATTTTTTTTTTTTATTTGTTCTCTTTTTATTTACAGAAATTCAATAATAATATACATTATTATACATCTAACACTAATAAACTAAAAAAGGGGGGGGGGGGAAATTATCACTTAATTACTTAAGTGATTATTTCCCCCTATTATTAGTATTTTTATATATCAAAAATCTACAACTACTACTCGACATTCATACGCTCATCTTACAATACTCCAGACATACTGAAAAGATCAACTTCCATTCATCCGCAAGCACATCACAGTCAGGCTTAGCGTCCAAGTAATATAAACCTCTCTCCAGAACATAATAACATAGTCTTGGAGGATGTGTAATAGTATAAGTCATTCTGTTTCGAAAAAAATACCACATTATTGCCGGCTACCGTAATTGATCTAATTTTCTAGCTACAACCCGTGCGCATTAACATGGCACCTGGCTCAATGACGTTTGGAGCTCCCCTCGCTTTCCCGCACGGCGACAGCGGGGGGTGGCGCGAGTAGCGGGGGGAGTATTGAGTTCCGAGGCAAGTGCCATGTTAATGCGCACAGTTTGTAATGTTATTTTATTTTATATCACTAGTTAAATAATTATAAAAAAGTCCCCCACTACGTCTGTCTGTCTGAACACGATTAACTCAAAAACTACTAAACAGATTTTCATAAGGTTTTCACCAATGGATGTGATTCTTGAGGTAGGTTTAGATTTATAATTTATTAAGGTAGATTGGCTGAAATATGGCGATGACTGTTGACGATGTCGAAAAAAATCATGGCGACTGAGAGCTTTACTGGCGTTGTCCGCGTAAACCAATAGAGTTATTGTTGTTTAATCCCATTCGTACGTTCTCGTGGGATATTTTCCGACGCGCGAAACCGCGAGCAAAAGTAAGTTATATTATATTTTCCTACTTCTTTGCTTTTTCTTATCTAAATCACAGGCCGTTATGTGTTCGTGTCAAAGCGTTGCTGTGTTCCGTCTCTGTTTTTTCATGTACTGCCTTCTGCGTTACGTAATATCTCTTGGTACCAACAACTGTTCTATCTAACTTGTTTTTATTACATGTTTTACTGACATATTCTGTTATATGAGTTGGTATTTGTTATACTGTTCTTAGATTCATTCTTTATTTGATATATAGTGATTTTGGAATGTATAAAAAAATACACGTCTTTTTTTGGTCACGTTTTGTCTTTATTTATCAACGTACGTTGATAAATAAAGACAAAACACTCGTGACACAGTACAGGAATGGCAACGTAGGGGAGTAATGTTAGTCGTAAGTTCGAACACGGACAAGCGCTTTACTTTATGTAAATTATTTCATCACCACTGCTCTCAAAACGGTGAAGGAAAACATCGTGAGGAAACCGGCATGTCCTAGAACAAAAATTCGAAGACATGTGACATCTACTAACCCGCACTGGGCCCGCGTGGTGGATTACGGCTCATTGCCTCTCACCGAGAGGAGGCTTGTGACTCAGCAGTGGGAATATCATAGGGTGCTTAATTATGCTTTTGCGACCAACGTATACCAAGAGTTACTCAAACTTAGTGCCAACGTCATCTACACTAACTTGCATTGTGTCAACATCGCTAACAACTTCAGAGGGCCTAGACAAGTGACAATCGCTTCGAAAGCGTTTCGTATTTCTACAACGACTTTCAACAGAATTGACATAAGCTTTTCGATAGGTTATGTCAGTCCCATACATTTTTGCCTTTTCCATCATCGTTATCGCTGATAGAATGTCACTTTGTCTAGGGCCTCTGGCTTTGAAGGTCTTAGTTAAAGTCTAAATTAATCGAAAGGAGATATGGATCGTAACAGGTGGCGTTCTGAAGTTTCTACCTACAACCATAGGAAAAAGGCGTGAGTCTTATGTATGTCAGAGTCGATCTTACCCCCAAGACGCACCTATACATGTTTAACATCACTACATATTATAGAATAAAGTCCTCCGCCGCGTCTGTCTGTCTGTCTGTTCGCGATATACTCAAAAACTATCTACTGGATAGAGTGGTTCTCGAGGAAGGTTTTAGTTATATAATAAGCGGCAAACACGCGGGCAAAGCCGCGGGCATCAGCTAGTAAAAAATAATTGAAAAAAATATTGTTTTTTTTACAACACACCTAAATTATTGGTATAATTATTTAAACTGGGTTAACTGGGTTATAGACTTATGAATGCTAATTACTAATTAAACCACATGCACGAGGATTACATGTCATCCATAAAATCAATCCCAGCTGTATTTAATTTATCCATCAGTCTTCAAATAACATTGCAGATGTTGGCCTCTCAATATTTACTCGAAATTAATTAAGTGCTTCTATGTCTGTGGGACATATTTCAAGAATTTCCTCTCACAATTTTCTTTTCCCTCCTTCCAATTACATTATTAAGCTGGTATTTGAAGTTTTTATAACAAGTCAAAGCCTCTTTGATTGAATTTCGTTCTCTAGAGGTTGACCGAAGATTTTCATCTTATTTATTTTGCTTTTATGTAACTGAAGAAAAATATACTGTTTTTTTGTAATTAACATCATATTTTTTCAGAGATATGAAACGGAAGTGGCGTCGTATCACCCAGTAACTGGGTTGTGGAGGCAGTCGCTACGTGTAAAATACTGGTAGTTATTTAGCTGCAGCCGGTTAGATTGGAAGCCCACCCAAACGTAGTTGGAAGATGATGATGACAAGAAGCTGAAATAGCCAGTGACCATGCTAAGATTAGATGAGAAGTCAAACGCCTTTGACAGGAGATCGAACGGAAAACGTTGCATGCATAGAGTACTCTAGCTAAGCGATCCACCAGAGGCCCTAGACAAAATGACATTCTATCAGCGATAACGATGATGGAAAAGGCAAAAATGTATAGGACTATTACTTTTGCAGAACTGTGGCGGTATCTACATCGCCACATGCGAACTACGCATCAAAGACCTGACGTCACACAAAAATCCTGACGTCACATATATCCTGCATCGCGCAATTAGAGTTTACCGTGCAGTGAACATATATACAAAAACCCAATATCAATCATTGGGCAGTTGCCCGCCAGACACAACACCCGTCTGGTTGGAAGATCCTCCCTTTTCTATGGTGGATGAGTGAACTTTACACCCTGTTCCTCATACCCCTAAAGAACTATCAAAGTCATAGTCAAATAAATTAATTCAAAGAGGCAATATAGAAGGCACTTCTGTACGTCAAAATTTACAAGAAAATAGAATTGATTCTACATGTATAGTCACCCCTTCCAAAATAAAGTTTCGTATCTTCTCCATACGAAACCTGGCAAGAAACTCCACTGTTACTTTTTTTAACTATTTTCTTTAAATTAATTTTATAATAATATAGTTATGCTAGGCAACATGTCTTAGTTAAGTCAAAGCACATGGTAAGTATTAAATACACATTTTGTAAAACAATAATCTTTATTTCCAATTATTGAATGACAGAGACGTCAACCGTCAACGCGACAAACGTCGCCACTTGGTGGCCAGTACATATCAGTCCTCCGCCGCAATTCCTGGTTGTCCTACCCCCGGGGCTGAAAGCAGCTGTTCAAGGTGTCTACGCCACACGACGCCACCGTCCGTCTGCACTTCATAATGAAGCCTGCCTAGGCGACGCACTATCGTGCCGAACTCCCATCTTCGTCTCTGGTCGGAGTAGGCTCTAGCCTGGACTCGATCACCTACGGAGTAAGCCCTGGTGCAGATGAGATAACGCCTTCGGGGCAGATGAGTCTCTAAACATTACATGCAACTTTGTTCTCACCTCCCGACTGAACATCAATTCATAGGGGGTCTGTCCGTTCAGGGTTGGTGTGCGTCTGAGTCGGGTCTTAAGGACAAGGAGCTTATCGGTAAGATCACCTCTCTCTCCCTCCATTGCGCGTAGTGCTTTCTTAATGGTTTGCACGTAACGTTCAGCCTGACCGTTAGTGGCTGGGTGGTACGGGGCTGACGTCTTGTGTGTTACACCGCAGCTGGAAAGGTAGTTCTTGAATTCTTGAGACACAAACTGCCGTGCGTTGTCCGAAACAAGTGTGTATGGTGTGCCGAATGTGCAGAATAATTCTTTCAACTTAACAACGCACCAAGCACTTGTTGTGGTCTTTGTTGGAAAGACTTCCACCCACTTCGAAAAGGCATCCACGACTATTAGAAGTTGATGTCCTAAAATAGGTCCTGCAAAATCTATATGAAGACGTTGCCATGGCCCTGTAGGTTGTTCCCAATGGTGAGGAGGTGCTTTTGGTGACTCATTTTGTTCTAATCGGCATGCTCTACAGGATTTTACTTTGTTCTCGATATCTCTATCTATATTTTTCCAGTATATGTAGCTGCGAGCTAGTAATTTCATTTTAAGTATACCAATGTGTCCAGTGTGTAGTTTGTCAAGTACACGTATGTGTAAACTTTTGGGTATTACCACTCGAGTTCCTTTCAATATGCAGTTGTCTTGAAGTGTTAATTCATTATCACCGTAGCCATATTGTCGTAATGAGTGACCTGCTTGTAGCGCTTCCAGTAATTGTTTAAGTTCATTGTCTTTTCTTGTTTCATTAGCTATAACTTCTGGTCGAATTTCTAGGACGTTAATTTGCTGTAGCTGATATGAACAATGTTGGTCTATTGAGGTTTCTTTTGCTATTTTTACCGGGAATCTTGATAGGTAATCAGCGTTTGAATGTTTCGCTGAAGCTCTGTATTCTACGTCGTAGTAGAATCCCGATAAGAAATGTGCGTAATGAAATAATCGCATTGTGCTCAATGCTGGTAATGTCTGGTGGGGATGAAAAATTGAGGTAAGGGGCTTATGGTCCGTCACTAATGTGAATTTTCTACCGTAACAGTAGTGAAAGAATTTTTTTATGCCCCAGTAGATCGCCGTAGCTTCTTTGTCAATTTGACTATATTTCCTTTCACTAAATGAAAGTGATCTAGAGGGGAATGCGATTGGTCTATCAGAGCCATCAGGTAGTTTGTGAGAGAGAACAGCTCCTAAGCCTGTTGGTGAAGCGTCAGTAGCTAGTACCAATGATGTACGAACAAAAATTCTTCAAGAAAGAGAGACACCACCTTTCACGAAATTGGTACATATAGCCACATCCATAGAAATGGGAAAATCGGAGAACCTAAGAATATCCGCAGACATGCACAAACATTCGGACACAGTTAACAGAATTACGAGCTCGATAAAAAGACCTAAGTATCCACGACCCTCATAGAAGAAGTATTGTCTTTAGGATAATACATTTCTCTTCGAAATCGTACCTGGTTTCTATCTCTTGGTCTAGTTGTTCGTCAGGAGTTTCTAATTCTATGTTATGCTGTATTTCTTGTAATTTCTGTAATGTTTCTTGAAGCGATTGAAGTCTTGACTCTGTTTCTTCATGTGGTAGCGTTTCTTGACTGTTCAGGTAATTTTCTAGTTTAGTAATTATACCACGCAATGAGGCGCGGGTTTTTTTCAGTTTTTTAATATCATTAGTCGACATCCTCGTCGCCAATTTATTAAATACACATTTTGTAAAACAATAATCTTTATTTCCAATTATTGAATGACAGAGACGTCAACCGTCAACGCGACAAACGTCGCTACTTGGTGGCCAGTACATATCAGTAAGTAACGGTTATAGATCTCGATCTGAACCTATTTGGACGATCTAAAGAAGGTAGTGTAGGCTGACTGGATGTGGAAAGCGAAGAACTGGGTATTATAACGCAACTTAGAACATACGTCCATGGTCCGTTAGATATTATAAAATTTAAGAAATGGCTTTTAGTGAAGAACAGTTTCAAATATTCAGAATTTCGTATGGTCGCATAATACTTCTATATAAAATCCCACACTCGTGTCTTATGACCCAAAAAATAAAGGTTTGACCTTTTCGTTAGCGGTCAACCATTGTTCTTGATGCGTTGCTAATGTCACTCCATACGGGTCATTAACTTTACGACCCAGCATACTTCCAGAATTCTAGAATATACGAAAACATTATGAGTCCATTTTAAGCGGAAACAGTACATGAAACGGCCACTTTTGGCCAAAAAAATATCTGTCTCCAGTCGTGAGAAATATGAAGCTGGATTTATTTCTCGGACAAAAAAGCGTCTCAGTCGGGAAATAATGAATACCAAGCCAAATATCTTAACATGGTTCAGAGTAAAGTGTGTACTCTTTGGGACAGATGGTAATCAAGTTTTTCGAGCAATTCCCTATTTATTCTTTGCTTTAGATTATTGTCTCTCTTATCGAACGCAAAAGTCATGTCTTATTTAATATGCCAGAGTTTTTGCAATGTCTAGGGGGAAACAAGAATATAAGAACTTGCGTTGTACCTCCACATAATGTTCATTAGTCATGACTAATGAGTAAATTATTGATTCATTCAACCATAAGTTGATTAGTTTAAAAGCAATAACAAAGACTAATTCAATCATGACTTGACTTGAAAATATTAGTTGATGGACTTAACACTGAAAGAAAGAATGAAAGGAAAATATTTATTTCGGACACGCACGGGAAATACAAACAGTACAGTTCGATTCAAACTTAATGGCGGCTCGGAAGTTAGCTTTTCGCTGCCCAGTACCCCACCCCTCACACCCGCTGACACACGAAATTGTTACTGCGCAGCGACTCGCCTCATGTTCCGAGCCGCCATTAAGTTTGAATCGAACTGTAATAAAAATAAAAATAACAGTTGCAACACTGCTAGGATCTATGGTTTCTAGACAGCCGATTATGGTTGGATAACTGCTGCGGAAGCGTTGATTGGCTCTTAACTCTCTCCATAAACATCGTCATTAAATATAGCTCTTTCCTCCTGTTTCATGTTTATAATTATATATATATTATTATATAGATAAGTATATGCTGTATGTATGTATGTATTTATTGTATATGTAAATGGTACACCACTACCTGCAGTTTTATCTCTCCTTCTCACTTTAATCCATCCAAAAGTTATCTGTAAAAGCGATTTAGCGATAAGACTGCCGATTGTGTCACCCTATGTAAAATTGCTACATTTATATCTGTATTTTTTATGGTGTACATAATAAAGAGTATTCTATTCTTAACTTTCCAAGATTTAACTTTTTTTGATGTCTCACAGCCAATCCATTTTAAATCATTTCAGGATGCCATTTCTCGCATCAATCCTAGAAAACTTTCTTCAAAAAATTGTTGGACAATACAACGGGCGATGTATCGCAAAGTTAACACGAACCATGGAAAAAGAACTACTAACGAAGCGTGTCACGCCAGCCGTCGCCGCGTTTTATACGGCCATTGTGAGTGGGACGTATCAAACGAACACGTGGATATTATGCCTCCTATATTATGTATATAGAGGATATGTTAGAAAATGTGTTTGTAATGGCTGTATATTTTTAGGGTTTTTGATAGGTAGGTACATCCTAATCCTATCTTAATAATTATAAATGCGAGAGTTTGTTTGTTTGTTTCGCTTTCATGCAAAAATGGCTGAACGGATTTGGATGAAATTTGGCAAAGGACATAGGATACTTTTTATCCCGATATTCCCGCGGGATCGACGAGGCTTACGCGGGTGAAACCGTGGGGCGCTGCTAGTATTTTATAATATTTTCTTTGAAGAAACTTCAACATCAAGAGGCTCTTTATTATACACCAAATAAGAATTCTATTCTATAATATTTTCTTACTCTAGTAACTTCTGGCATTTTCTCGGTAAACTTTACTTGTATTTAAATATCAAAACCACTGCCACTGATAAGTCGGAAATAAAAAAAATAATATGTTTTTCGCTATAGATTATTAAGTTATGAGGTTTTTTAATATACGATCACTCATGTAGAAGATTGTGTTTATTAGAATAGAAATAAAAATTACATAGGCATAAATATCGGATCAATGGGTATCGTATTACCCAGTTACTGGGTTGTGGAGGTCAGATAGGCAGTCGCTCCATGTAAAATACTGGTATTCAGCTGCATCCGGTTAGACTGGAAGCCGACCCCAATATAGTAGGGAAAAGACTAGGCAGATGATGAAATACCGGATCAAGCTAAAAAATTAGTTTAAAGTATGGACTTATAATACGTTTCGCTAGTTTGATTAAAACACTTTGAACTTTCCGGCTTCTATCCCAATAACTCATGGAATGGCATCTTAGACCTCATACTTTACGCTGATTGGTCGAAGCTGACGTAGTTTTTGACTTTGATAAACACATGTCAATGGAAATACCGGGATATGATAGACATCAACTGTGTTGTTGAAGAGTAGATTTATGTTAGGTATGACAATCCTTACTTCCTTATTAATATTATAAATGCGAAAGTAACTCTGTCTGCCTGTCTGTCTGTCGCGCTTTTACGCCAAAATTATACTGAACCGATTTAAATGAAATTTGGTACTCTTGTACTAAATTTCATTTAAGATTGTCTAAAGCCTGAAAAAGGACATAGGCTACTTTTTATCGACATACCACGAAGCCGCGAGCGGAAGCTAATATAAAATAAGACATGAAAATGGAAATTCAAGAATGCTTATTTACCTATGACTGTATTTATTCAGCAACAATGCTAAACCGACACTCAAACTCATGAAAACAAGTACTACCTACCAGTTACTTATAGGTATACTAATGTACGTCTCTCTAATAATCCTACTTATTCGCGATTTTAAATGTCCACTAGCATACCCATTTCTGACGTATAATTACCAAACGTGACTGCGGTCTGACACCGCAATCACCCATGTGGGTACCAAGAGTAGTGATAACGGTTTTATCCAACGATATCGTTCACAGTATCGGTCTCTAGGGCAACCCAAATTCAGGAGTGAACAGTTACCGACCGATACCGATAAAATATTATTATCTGTGATAACGAATAACCATGACGTGTATCACTTTTGGAAAATATCGTCATAATTTAAACCCCAGGGCAATAATGGTTTAAATTATGATGTTATTATCGGAGTGGAAGCATTTAAAAGCATTTATCTACACCCATGCTATAAATCCTCTCTAAAAGTTTCTGAAACAGTTAGCTTATTGCCAACATTAAAACAACCAGTGTCATAGTAACCATAATATCATCCAAACAGGTGTTATAATATTGTACTGAATTTCATAATGTAACTCATTTCAAAAAAGTACATTGTCATTCACGAGCGTTTCACTAACAAAGCACCGTAATTTAAAAACAAAACACATCTTGACTTAAAATACTGTAGGTAAAAATTGTAATTAATTATTTTTATATGCCTATAGCAGGCAGATCATAGCGCACTTTAATACCAAATATGACCAACCACTGTACCTATGTATTACAAATAAAATATTTCTGATTTCTGATTTCACATTCGAATTCAAAAAAATCGAATTCACGTTGTACCGCGCCATTTTTGTTCGATATTGGTGTTGCAAAGAAACTTGTAGAGAAGATTCATATCATGGGTGTAGATAAAATCTTGTATGCAACTGTAAATAATTAGGTATTAAAACACTCATGTGATACTATTATCGCCCAGTGATAAACCCTCATTCGTGTTTTAATACCCCTTATTATATAACAGTTGCATAAATAACTATAATGATCTATTTAGTTTATTATTTCGATTTATTTATAGCACCTACAGCAGACTTTAATCTGGTAATGTTGCCATTTAAATAACTAAGCTATAAGCCACTAGACAAGCAATATACTAAGAAGTTTTAATATCTTGTTATATGCATGATAATGCTTGCATTATCTTTCTTATTGTTTGCAAGTTCCGTTATAATGAAATGCAGCATACGTACAAGCAGTGATTTTAATTATTTTTATGTCACTAACAATTTAAAAAATGAATTAAATTAAAACTAAAACAACATGAAGACATATAAATAAAAAACACGTCTATCACTACTTCGTGCAAGTTTATTTGCACAGTAAAAAGTTATTTTTCCAAGACATCAAGATCAAAGAAATACAGGGAACGTCTGGAACAAATCCATCTCGTATGAGTACTTCTAACAAAGGACGATTCAAACTCACAGGTGCGATTTTTATTTAGCTATAAAAATATCGTAAAATATAGTTTTTGTTATTATATTTTTGCACGGAACAGCCGGATTTACGTGTGTTTAAGTCTCGTTTTATTTAAACGACAGTGCTTGTTCCGGAATTCATGTAACTGTTAAATATTTATGATTTGTTAAATATTTTTGACAAATTGACATTCTATAAGCGATAACGATGATGGAAAAGGCAAAAATATATAGGACTGACATATGCTATCGAAAAGCTTATGTTAATCATGTTGAAAGTCGTTGTAGAAATACGAAACGCTTTCGAAGCGATTGTCACTTGTCTAGGCCCTCTGTGGTAGACCCTCTCACCTTTCCCAAGCGCAACAAGTAAAATTAACTGTAACTTATCTCTTCTCATCTCATCTCATCTCACTAATATTATAAAGAGGAAAGATTTGTATTTTTGTGTGTATGTTATTTGTAATGAATAAACTCAAAAACAACTGCGCCGATTTAAAAAAAAAAATTCTACATTAGAAAGCTACATTCACCCTGAGTAACATAGGCTATAATTTATAATGTTTACACGCGGGCGAAGCCGCTGGCGGCAGCTAATTAAATAATGTTTCAAAATTATTGTTTTGATTAAAAAACGGCGTGATGTGCCCAACTGATACTGATGACTGAATTTGAGACTGCCAAACTGATACTGATGAACATTTCATTTAGAATCACCCCACCAAACAGACACCAAGGCACCAAGTACAAAGCAGTACTTGATATATTAGGATAGCCTAGTGGTGTGACCGTCGTTGGACTGCCAAGTCATAGGTCTCAAGTTCGAACCCAAGACCTCTGATTTTTCGGATTCATGTGCGTATTGTATAATTTATCACTTGCTATAAAAACGGTAAAGAAAACATCGTGAGGAAACAGGCATGCCTGAGAGATATTTCTCTGTGACATGTGAAGCCAAGTCAGAGGCTCTTAAAACCTCCACCAGGTTCTAACCACACGAAAAGAAGAAGAAGACCCCACCAAACAGCCCTGAATAATTATCTTAAAACACACCATCATATGCCTAGCTTTTTCCCAACAATGTTAGGGTCGGCTTCCAGTCTAACCGGATGCAACTGAATGTCAGTATTTAACATGGAGTGACTGCCTATCTGACCTCCACAACCCAGTTACTGGATACCCCTTGGTAAGACTGTCAGACTTCCGGGCTTCTGACGACCCGTAACAACTGATAAAGATATATAAATGACAGCCGGAACCAACGACTTAACGTGCTTTCCGAGGCACGGAGGTGTCTCGGTATGTAAAGATGGTCGGTGGATGGATGGTACATTACAACCCATCCACGGACCAAGTCCGGCAAGCATAGCTTAACCTGATGGATCGACCCGTGCGGCTGTTATTACTTAGCCACGAGCTCTTAAAACACACCAAACATTAAATTATTCATTTGCTCAATGAACAATTAAATCCTGAGCCTGAAATCAAGCACAAATTCCAGTAGGTAAATCGACCCGACCCATTGACCGTAATATCGCAGAACAATGAATACCATAAGGCCATTTTGCAGACAATAAATGCATTGTACACCGAATGTTATTGACAGAATCGCTACATGGGTTCATGTGTGTTCGACATTTTGACATATGACTTACTATAGCGAAGGAAACAATGGTCCGACTGCTTTGTTTAAGGGGTGATATGTCAATATTGCTTTAGTAATTATGTTTCGGTTGCCTAGTATCATTTATTTATTTATTTATATATACTTTATTGTACACCAGAAAATACATGGGCACAATGGGCGGCCTTATCGCTTTCTGCGATCTCTTCCAGGCAACCTTAGAATGGACAGTGATTGCGTGGACATAAAAAATGGGGTTGTCATTGGTGCAAAATAATATAATAAGTAGGTACTTAAACTTACCAATAGATACAATATACTATAATAGATATATAATAGATACATACATACTGACTTTAAAAGAATATATAAGTAAGCAACGAAAAATAAATGACGAGTACAGATTATTACAGCTATGAGAACAAGATCACAACAACAAGTAATGCTCCTTCACAAGTCTCTTAAATACAGGTAACGATTGAGCGCGTTTTATTTGAACTGGCAATGCATTCCACAAACGAGCAACCTGGACAGAGAAGGATTTGTCGAAGAAATTTGTGGAATGCATTGGCATTTTAAGCTTCAAGTTATCTGATGACCTTAAAAATTTCGTATGGGAGTCGCATAGATACTCGAAACGTTTCTTAAGATAGACAGGGGTGGAAAGGGAAAAGAGCACATTATACAAAAGGGAAAGAATATGAGCATTCCGGCGAAGGCGAATTGGTAACCACTTGAGCTTCACACGAAATTCGGAAACATGATCAAAGGAGAATGACCTGGATTGTAGGGCACCCTGTACCAAGCGAAAAGTCCGCGTGTCACAACCAAACCTAGTGTATGTGGAGGCGAATTCAATGCTCTTCTTATATTGTTAACTATTTTTGACATGGATTTCCGCAATTCGTATTTATTAACCACTAGCTTTTGCCCGCGACTTCGTTCGCGTGGAATAGTGACTTCCGGCAGATTTTTGGTTTTACCCACATAGTTCCCGATCTCGCGGTATCTCTTCAAAAACGAAATGTGGAAGATATTCTAGGGAACTCTTCAAAAATCAACATAATGAGCTCTGCGTTTGAATTGAAGATATGTATACTCACTTAGGGCATTAAAGCCGTTATTGCCGATCGAAAAAGGCGAAAATGTTATTTTTCCCTTATTTTCAAAATATTATTTTGATTTAACGGAACCTATTTTGAAAACAACTACCAGACAACCCAACAAATAAACCTTTTATTTACCAATTTTAAATTTACGAAACGATCATTAATCCATTATTCCACGACAGTACCGAAGCGCTCGGCCGATACCCAACCAAATGCGTGTAACGAAACCATAGCGCGATCTATTTCGATCCCAACGCCATCTATCGAGCATAGTGACAACTCGGATTATTTATCTATACTCCGTTCGGGCATTTTCTTTGTACTAAAAGTTTTATTATATTGATATTATTTTTTTCATACCTTTTTACTATTTATTTACTTTTTTCAGTGAATTAAAACAATAACATGAACCGAACTCGTGTAACGATCGACACCATTGCGCGATCACCAACTCGACATATAGTACTAATAGAATTATCTATACTCCGTTAGAGCATTTTCTATGTACTAAAAGTTGTATTATATTATATTTTTCATACCTTTTTACTATTTATTTACATTTTTCCGATGAATTTTCAGTACTGAATTGATGCCGACTCTTGACCAATAGATGGCGCTGTATGTCCGGAATAAATTTTATTTTTTATTTTATTTTTTGTAATAAAAACTATCCTATGTCCTTTCTCAAGTTCCAAACTATGTCTGTACCAAATTTCACACAAATCGGTTCAGTAGTTTAGGCGTGAAGCAAAGACAGACAGACAGACAGACAGAAAGACAGACAGACAGACAGACAGACAGAGTTACTTTCGCATTTATAATATTAGTTTGGATTTACCTACTTCATATTTTGAGGTTAAGTTCGAGAAAGTGACAGACTCGAAATGGTGAAGTTGGTGACAAATGAGGCGGTACCTAATATCGGTTGCTTTTTATTCTTGATTTGGCGCTTGTTTCCTGATGGATGATTATATAATAGGTACATCACTGATAGTCAATAATAATTCTTGGTGTCGGTTTTTATATATAATGATAATGGATATCAATAATCATGTAGGTAGGTACTCACAGTATGTGCAGCTGGTAGTCTGAATAAGTAATCAATTTAGTACTGTGTTTACTGATTCCTAATATCTTGAAATATTAACATAACAGCAGGCCTGTTGTCCCAAAAGAGTTAGGCAGAGTTGTATTTACTATATAGTACACCCACTTCTCGAACTTCACATGTTAGTAAATAATAATAAGGTGATAAAGTTGTTAGTACCTTTGTATAAATTCAATCTCCTAGTATTGTATAACTGCATAGCACATGTGTGTGAGCACTATGTACTTACCTAAGTACTTTAAAGCTACCATTTACTAGGTACGTCTTTCATTGACTTGAATGTGCCGTGGCGGCTGAGAGTATGTCATGCTCACTTTAATGTGTCGCTGGTGGTGGCGTGTGTATTGGATCATTAAGTTCTCTTCAAAACGAATGGTGCTGATCCATGCGTCATGTTCGTGAACGGGCGCCAACAGTAGGGACTGGTCATCTCTTAGCTGCCATGGCTTATTTTGATTTATTTTAATTTTTGAATTGTTTTGTATCTTTTTATCTTTTATTTACGGACGCTTTTAACCTGCACGTTTTTCTACATTGTACTCACATGTATGATTCCAATATGAATGATGTAAACAATATATTGTAACAATATTTAGATTTTAAAGAGTGTCCGTGGAGTTTCATGCCCGTTCTTCTCCATAGGTACCTACTACGCTTTGGAATGGGCAACTAGCTTCATCTTTTCGACTGACCGACCCTTTGACAATTCAAAAGTGCCTGTAATTGGTTTATTTGAAATAAATGCTTTGAGTTTGAGTTTGAATGAGGCACTTATATCAACAATGAAAAACGTAGTTAAGATATATTCATATTTACATAACGTGTATGACCTCGACCGCTACCAGGACAGAGAAAAGAAATATACAAATAAAACAATAGGTAGGACAATTGGGTGTCACTCGGGAACGCCTTGTAACTGTTGCAACACGTAGCATGGACTGTCCACATCCAAAGCACACATCACTCCACATTGTGACCAAGTGTTAGTTCAGGTATCAGTTCGGAATCTCAGGGAGTTTTTCTTGTATCAATGCGAAACATTTGTACTATTATGAATAGGAACTACTAGGATTGATCTGAAAGCATAAAAACTGTTTTTTAATCCTTGAATTGAATGAATAGTCCCGGAAGTGGGTAGGTAATTTAGAAGCAAACTATAATATACATGCTTCTACTAGGTGAGGTAATACTTACAGGCGTCGCGTCGGTACAATCTATGATATTAAAACACGATCATATCCACGGATATATTTTCTATGTAATATATTCTAAACTAGCTGTGCCCCGCGGTTTCACCCGCGTAAGTCTCGATCCCGTGGGAATATCGGGATAAAAAGTATCCTTTGTGTTAATCCAGGTTATAAACTATCTGTTTGCCAAATTACATCCAAATCCATTCAGCCGTTTTTGCGTGATTGAGTAACAAACATCCAAACACACAAACACACAAACTTTCACATTTATAATATTAGTAGGATTGTTCTAACAATAATAGTGAACAGTTTAGGATACATCGGCTACGCTGACTTGCTGGCCGATGTCTTACTCTAGATGGAGGCATCGCTAAGGATTATCACACAAAGACTACGTTATGAAAAAGCACCTGAACCCCCGTTTTTGTTAATAAGTATTATAAATTATTATTCAAATAGTTCAGATGAAACCAATATTGAAAGTAACGTCATCCATGACGGCGCCACAGAATAATTATTGCAATACGTCACAATACAAATGACATTTTACTTTTTTGAATAGGTCCTCTTTTCATTAAATGCAAATGTATTCCAAAAAAATTATAATAAATTATTACGATGTAACGCGTGACCTAAAGATGTTTTTTGACACACATAAAAATATATTTAATCCTAATATTAAATGATTAAATGGCAAATTGGTACAATTATCTTCTTCATTTTAATGTTCGTTGACAGGTAGGCACTTAGATATTTTTAACATCGTAGCAACATTCGGAAATGAAGTGCAATGTCAGTGACATAAGCGGAAAATACGTACCACAAAAGTAACAAAAGACTTTTATTTTTGGTGTCCGAAAGCCGGGAATCGTTTTCATAACAAAATCGTATATCCGATTTAAAAAAAAGGAGTAATTTGATGAACTACATTTGGTTGTGACACTCTAGCTCCTATGTTGGTACCAAAATGTGGCATTCTCCTTTGCGCAAACCGAATATGAACCTTATACAAACATTTTGAAGCCGCTCAAGTTTATCGAGTTGGTTTTGAGTAAAGTCAAGATAGCTGGCATCAGCATAATCAAGGATGGGTAGAAGAAGTGATTGTGCAAGTGCAATCTTAGTGGCAGTCGGTAGAAAATTGTAGTATCAATAAATTTGGGATGGGATTGTGGGTTGTGAGATTGGAGGAGTAGGGAAGAAAAGAATGGTACGGTTGAAATAATGTGCATTTCTATGAGCTTTACGGTTGAATTTCTGGTTTTTAACAAGCATAACTTGCACGCTTAGCATGACCACAATAGAAACGGGTTTTGTCGACGGAAGGATAGACAAAATTACAGATAAACAATCATAATCTGTCATTTTGTATATTTTTCCGTCGACAAAACCCGTAGAAAGCCCGTTTCCATGGTTGGCATGCAGGTAATGCTACGCGTGCTGGGCCATGTTTAAATAATGCAACTAATAATTGACAATGAGACATATTTGTCAAAGAATGCAAAACTGTCTCATTTTCTTGACAGATGCTGTTTAGTAAAGCATAAAACTATGAAATAAACTTGTTGAATTGTTGGATTGTCGCCTGTCACGTTTCGGTTTTCCTAGATCTCTGGAAGGAAGTCCCTGGTTGCTGTTTGAATACATCTTCATTATATTGTGTTCTATTGGTGGATACTTAATCAAACTATTACCCCTCGCTGTATGTCGCACTATTTACTGGACCCCTTTTATGAATTCCTCATCTAACTAAGATCCTTCATTAAATAATTTAATGTACTAACGTCCGGTGCTAATATTTAACACGACATGTACTAATCTCATAATTATGAGATGAGACAAGACAAGTTCGAGCTAACAAAAGTGTGTGTTAGAAAGTACATAAATCTATTTATCTAAAAAAAGCGACATTAGTTAAAAAAAATAGTACTTTGACTGTGTGGACTTCCGTGCACACAACTTTAACCCGAACATCATGCCAAAATTCAAATCCTTAAGTATGCAACTTAAGGATTTGAATTTTGGCAAATCTCGAGATAAACATCTGTGACGAACGGACAAAAGTAATTTCTATAAGTTCCGTCTTTCCTATAAAAGTAGAAAACTTAAAAAGATGATAACGAAGAAGGCGATGCAATTCACTTCTTCAATCTTCATTCACCTGGCAATACTAATACTTGCGTCATCTTTAGCGACCGTTTTCTAAATAGAAATTCGATCTTACGCAACAAGGAAAACGGGAGAGATTCCCCAATTTTCCCGGAACACTCAATATCCAGTGACAGAATACAAGTAAAACGTAACAGTAATAACGTATATAATCGAGGACAGCAGAGGTCATCATCAAGTTGTAAGAGCAGTAGGAAACTGGGGCTTTGGTGTAGTGCAGATTGAAGACAGTAAATCAACTAAGGTTAAATATGGAACCAACATTAAAAATATCGTACACCTTATAGAGGTATGTTACAGCGATCCTTATAATAATCATAAGAACTGTTATTTTACCTGTGATAAATGAACTAATAAGCTAAACAATGGGGAGTGTGTAGGATGCAACTACAAGAAGCAATGATTTATTTTAAGTCAGAGCAAGGAGCCTCATTATTTTGCCTGACTTTTAGCCTTAACATCAGCCTAGACAAAACAGAGACCTGTCTGTCTATAATCTCTAGTCTAAGTTTTGATTCTAAATAAAGTAACAATCTTGAAGTCTTAAAAACTGTTCTCTTTTAACAATCTAATTTATATACGTTCGATAAAAAGTAATAATATTTTTGAAAGAGAAAAACCAACCTCTAGGTCCCCCCCCCCTTAAAAACTATTTTTGCTTACTCACCAGAAAGTCCAGCAGACTTGATATGCTTTGCCTATCCGACAATGGCAGTTGTCAGTCGGATCACGCTCCCGATGGGCGAACGGCCCATGAGTGCCTCAACGTGACTGCCGACCGATGAATATTTTCAACAAGCCTTTGTTTTTAAAGTGACTGCGAGTCGAACATTTGGGGAAATAAAAACGTTCTAGTTGTCAGTTGATATTTCCTGGTATTGTGAAAATAGTTTATCTAACGTTGGTTGAAAGAAAGTGACAAGTAAATGAAATTGGTGTTGTTTTCTCACAAATAGGGAACCTCGTCACTTCTATAATTTAAAATATTCATCAATAGGGAATATGCATGTATTTTTTATATATTTTTATTCGATAATTTACATCGTCAAATAATAGTAAAAAAAAAATCGACGGCAAAAAAGCAATTTGAAGTACTTAAAAAAAAGTTTAAAAATATCCAACCGATCCGGGCTATTTAAACGCCCTCCATTTGGCGCGCTTGGTGTGGTGACGTCACAGACCGTGAAAACAAACAAACAACTGTCAAGTCAACGTCAAACACTCCTTTTTGTATAAGCGTTTGACATTGACTTGACACTTGTTGATTGACTTGACATTGACATTTTGATTGTTATCCCGGATTGTTACGTCACATTCGCTCTTAGCTTTTCAAGTATTTGAATTACCCACGGTTTTTTGGGACTTTTTAGAAATTAATTTCTCGCTCATAAAGAAATTTTATTCAAAAATATTGATGGAGGCATAATTCTGAAGTAATATAGTTTATAAAAAAAAATATATGAATCACATGCATATTCTTTATTGCTTGGTATTATATCTAATAGTGACCATCATAGACAACTACCAATAGTAAAAAAAACTTATTTCTTATAGTTTTCTAAACATAAAAATACCTTAAAAATGACTCCTCATTTTGTTAGCAGAAATGACCCCTTTTTTTTAACTTAGCCAAAACTTGTTTTCGTCGCTTAATTTAAGTGGAAAACGTTATCTTAGTTTTTAAACATTCGTGCATAAAAATTTTAAAACATTAGTGTTCATGGTTGTTATATAAATTAGGAAAATGTTAGTATGAAAAATGCAACTTCTTTAAAATTCCCCTTACAAAACGCCGATTTCATAGGTAGGGACCTAATATATGTACACTCAAAACTTGCAAAGTTTGTACTACTAGTAAGAATACTGTCACCTTCATCAAACTTAAGGAAAAACAAAGCTCCCGGAAAATAGATAAACAAAATTAACCCTTTATAGAGAAAACATACAAATTAAAACTCAAGATTTTGATGATCAAATTACATGAAGACCCAGATTTTAAACAAAAGACGATGCAAATATTTATACCAAATATTGGAACACAATACACGACCCGAAAGGGAACCCAATACTCCATCAGACCAGTAATCGGTAAACGACGATCATATTTCAAAAAGCCCAAACAATAGCTCCCTCTATTGACAGCTTCCCGAACTAATTTTACGAGGTGTGGACAGACATTATAAAGGCGCATACATAATGGCTGCTAATTTATTCGACAAAGTTCTTTGTGATCCTATTAATCCAGTTTGGGTATTTTACATGCGACCTACTTGCATCGTAAACCGTTGAAAGCATTCAGTAGTTAACGTAACATTCAGGTACATTTTAAGAATGAAAGTAGACTCATAATTGACTTGGATGCATAATTGGCAAAGGTTGGTATAGAAATAATCAGCCTATATTTTTCCCACTGCTGCGACACAGGCCTCTTCTCCGTGAGAGGGAGTGGGCCATAATCTACCACTCGGGCCCAGTGCGGGTTGATAAATGTCACATGTATTTGAATATTTAACCGACGAAAAAAAAGGGGGAGGTTCTCAATTTTACATGTATATTTTTTAGTTGGTAAGGTTAGTATGACGATGATAAAATTGACCAGAATAGTCAACTGCTGCATAAAACAAAGGAAAGTAATTTACACGCTAACTGGCGAAATGTGGGTGCATTTTGCAATGTAGATACACCCATGCCTATTAACCCTTCGGGGAAAACAAACGTGTTATACAGGGTGTAAGGAACAATGATTCTAGAATCTAGACCCACCAGGGTTGCCCATACACCCATTAGTACCCATACAACTGTGAATTAAAGGACAATTTAATCAACAACAAAAATTCACAACACCATCGACAATTTAATTTGATCGCTGCCCGATCGACTGTACCTTTCAGGAACCCTGGGTGAGGACAGTCATTTAGGTTTGAATAAATAATTAATTTGTGAATACTAACCTATTTACCTAAGTACTATTGTTACTAACACAAAAATACTAACAAAATTATGGACCTTAGTCTGAAATTAAGTTTTATTTATTCAGTTAGTTAGTTGTTGATCAATTTAATGAACAATAGGGAATATGCATGTGATTTAAATATGGGTCAAATATTTTTTTTTATAAACTATATTACTTCAGAATTATGCCTCCATCAATATTTTTGAATAAAATTTCTTTATGAGCGAGAAATTAATTTCTAAAAAGTCCCAAAAAACCGTGGGTAATTCAAATACTTGAAAAGCTAAGAGCGGATGTCACGTAACAATCCGGGATAACAATCAAAATGTCAATTTCAAGTCAATTAACAAGTGTCAAGTCAATGTCAAACGCTCATACAAAAAGGAGTGTTTGACGTTGACTTGATAGTTGCTTGTTTGTTTTCACGGTCTGTGACGTCACCACACCAAGCGCGCCAAATGGAGGGCGTTTAAATAGCCCGGATCGGTTGGATATTTTTAAACTTTTTTTTAAGTACTTTAAATTGCTTTTTTGCCGTCGATTTTTTTTTAACTATTATTTGACGATGTAAATTATCGAATAAAAATATTAAAAAAATACATGCATATTCCCTATTGGTAGCTGAACATTTTTATCAAAGCCATGAATTCTTTGATTTTTTGTAAAACGACCAGTGTTCACCTAACAGAACATCACGCCATATTCCCCATCCCCCCCAATTTTATTTATTTATAACATGGCACTTTTTTTCCCCAAAGAGACGGGCATAGGAGTACCTATAGTACACCCACATTTCGCCAGTTATGTTTGAGTTCCATGTAATAGGGGCGAGCCTATTGCCATCTACCGGGCACAAATCCAGACTCCGGGCTGCTACTGAGAAATTCCAGATTTAAATAAATATTTATATATATTTCTTTTTAGTACACCACCAGAATAAAAATATATAAAAAAAAAACTACAAAATATACAATGGGCGGCCTTATCGCTTAACTCTTTACCCGACCCGTGAATCGAACCTAGGACCTCATGCGCAGCAGTAGCGCTTGAGATCACAACACCAACGAGGCAGACACAGTATTCACTTCTTATGAATAAAGGCAGCTAAAACTCATGTTTTATCAATATGTAAAGTGACAGTAGTATTCATAAAAACACAGCAAATTCAACATAAATAATTCTCGTATATTTTTAAGCTAAGAGTATCCGGCAGCAGAAGCCAGTATTAACATAATTTTATACTGTGATACGTTGCAGAGTCCCGCAACAAGTGAAATATATTTTCCAATATGTCCGTGCGATAAACTCGTGGGGATTTGTTTAATATCACGTTGTAGCTCGTGATTCATACCAATCGCATTACTGGATGCTTGCGCCAGACTCTTTTTATAAGAAAATCAAAAGAACGTCCTGAATGGGCCGTAGGCATGTAGGACGAGTTGACGAATTACCCAAATTTTTGACATTTTACTGGATTTAGTTTAGTGAAACGACATAATATCACTAAACATTTTTAGTGAGAAGACGTCATAAAAAGAATATGCGACATCTACCGTGATTTCGTGGTATCCCTAGGGATTTCGTGAAATCCCTGGTTTCCTCATTTCCCTGCGACATATATACTATCAATAATATACGTAAATCTTGGGACACATACTTATGGATGATGATTTTGCACAATGCCCGAAACCAAATTATTTAAATGAACCATGACAAGGGGCCGAGACATGGACGCTCATTAAAGAGACTGAGTATAAAGTCTATGCTGCACAAAGGACTATGGAGCGCAGTTAGTGTCGAGTCCGTAACTCATAGGACTAAGGTTCTATGGGTAGTGGCTCTGAAATGGATGTGGATAGGATACTTGGCTAGACATGTTGGTGGCAGGTGGAGCAGAGCTCTAACGGAATGGTTGCCAAGAAGCCGTAGAAGGAGCGTTGACAAACCATAACCAGGTGGGTGGACGCCTTACAAAAGATCGCGCCTTACGGAAGACCTTTTTTTTTTTTTTTTTTGAGGGTGGGAAATCATCCAATGACTTCTCCCGCTCTGGGTGGAGCGGAAGGGCGTGTCAGACTTTTACTGACTAAAACCCACCCGTGTTCCTTCAGTTGCCTGTTGCCAAGGTCCCGGTATCCCTTTCGGACTAACCCGCAACCCTGGCAGGCATCGGTCCTAGCGGACCCCGCCAATTGTGCTGACATCTCTTTGAGGCGCGCGTGGAACACGACGCGCCATCGACCCGGGCCTGGTCCTGATCGGACGGCAAGCTACCCATTGCTCGCCGTCCGCAAGCCCGCGCCTATGGTGGCCGGGAATCCGCCTGGGATTCCCGACGCCCCGGGCGTCTCCAGCGGCGGCGGCGGTTAGGGGCGTGAGGGCGCAAATTTTGCCTCTCCCTCACGCGTTCCGCCTCCTCCTTCGCGAGCATTACTGCTTCGCAGAAGGAGGTGACTGCTTCCCATGCCCTCTCGCTCCGTACCATGGCCTGGACCAGAGCCGGACGCGAGAGGTCACCGCCGCCAATCGCCTCCAAGAGGACACGGCGGGGCTCCGCCCAAGCGGGGCAGACCTCCACCGTATGCTCCACCGTGTCCTCCGGGCGATCCACACAGTGGTGACACCCGGGCGTTTCCTCCCGCCTTATACGAAACAGGAACCTCCCGAAGCAACCGTGTCCGGTGAGGACCTGCGTCAGGCGGAAGGTGAGGACGCCGTGGCGCCTCTCTAGCCACTCCTCAAAGAGGGGACTTATCGCCGCAATTGTGGCGTGCCCAGCCTTACGGAAGACCTGGCTGAGCACAGACCAGGGAAGCATAGCACTCAAGAGAGGAGGCCTATGCTTATCAGTGGGGGGAACAAGGCTGTCAGTGATGATGATGACGATGATGATGATCAATATAATAATATTTTTTTATCTCTATTATGAACCTAAGAATCTCTTCGCAAAATGAAGACAAGACTCTGAAAGGTAAATCTGCTGTCTGGCAAATCTGGCAGCTACAGTCATTAGTTCATTATAAGGAACAATAGCATAAATTGACACGATAAGTATTCGACAACAGATAAAATAGACAAAAAAAAACAGTACATGAAGTAAGTAATGAGTGGTATTATTGTGCCTGGTAAGTATACACTTACCAGTTGGATCTTCAATTTTCTGTACCTATTCAGTTTCTAATTGAGAAACAGAAAGTCTTCCTTTGCTGAGTTCAATTCTAATTTACTTTACATTTACTGTTGCAGTTACTGCTGAGGGGGTCCATTTTTGCATCGTTTTTTTCTTTGTGTGTAGGTAAATTATGGGTGTATTCCTGATTTAAAAATGAATTGAAATTCAAAACAATATTTACATTTTTCCTACTTTATTTCGTTTTTTATTCGATGTTTGTTGCAAACATTTTCAATTGAAAAAAATCCCAGATTGGAACCACATTTTTTTCAAAATTCATATTTCTTTTTATAAGAAAATGTTTTTTGGAAAAGCCTACGGTTATCTAATAATAACAGAGCCAGTACTTTAAACGTCTAAAGAAAACTTGAGGCTGTAGTCAAAGAGATATCGACCAAACTTGATATCAATGAAAACGCTTGGAAAATAGTAAAGAACAATAAGATTAAAGTCTAGTCTTTGCTTTCAAAGGACTACGCGAAATCTTCTTTTGTCTGTCATAATGTTCATCACACCGTAGCGTAATGAACAACTGAAAATGCTTTCACTGCTATTTTGACATCGTAAAAATGCTCATTTTTGACCAAAAATTCAATGCCTTGATGGTTGTGTTGTGTGTATGAAGATATTAAGGCTTGAAAGGGCGGAAAACTGAGATGCGCCGATTTCAAATAAATTTGGATAAAGAGTGACAGAACACGGGAACATTGCTCGCAGAACAGATGGCCGAGATGGCGCCGAAAGGTTCTGGAGTGGCGACCGTGTACCGAAAGACGTAACGTTGGAAGACCTCAAGGTGGACCGATGACCTTGTGAAGGCCGCAGAAATCCGCTAAATGCATTATGGACAGAACCAGTAGAAGTGGCGACGCTTGGGGGAGGCATATGATCAGCAGTGGACATTTCTTGGCTGAAATGTTGAAGGGAAGGGTAGATGATTTAAATGTTCACTTTACTTTAGCACATGAGCTTTTTAAAGACAACAATCAATTATGAAAGAAGAACAAAATTATTCTAAAATCACTTGATCAACGACCTTGGTAGATAGATTGCGGATCGTAGCTTATTATTGAAACAGTTTTTAATTAATTAATCCATTGACATCTTTTACAGCATTCACGGAGAAATAGAGTAGCGTTTTCTTTCTGATATCAACCGCAAATTGAAAAATATTTTGTATCTACTCAATCTACATAGTGCAAAACAAAGCTGCTAGCAGTTCATCGTGAAATGTTCCGGATGTGGTTAAAATCGTGGCTTTCCGTTGGAAGATATTGAAGCCGAACAATTTTAAAGCATTATTGCGCTAGCTGTAGTTTACCTTTCTTTTCTACTTTATGCAACCAATATTTATACACTGTTCAGTTTCAGGTGGTTTTACTATTGCAGCTATATTTATTCTAGTTTTACATAAATGTTGAATGAAAATAAGTAGGTGCTGTATCAAAGAGGTTTGCACAACATCACAACTAACTCAGATAAAATTCAATAAATCAATATGACTCAGATGACATTACGACAATCAAGGAATTCATGAGTTTAAACGGCAGTCATTATTGAACGTATACGTTGGCCTGCAGTCCCGAAAGGGATAGGCAGAGGAAAAATATACAACACACACTACAAATTACTGAAATATGTGAGTGAGTCAAAAATACAAACCATAATTAATTAAGGCGCTGACAAAGACAAATGTAAAAAGTAGGCCTGTCTTAAAACAAAAAAAAATGTTAATATATCCAAAATATCAATATATAAATTACAACCGTTGCAGTTGTGTCATCGTGCTTCTCTTTTTTTCAATGCAATCCGACAGTGACCGCAGTTTAGCTTTTGTCAGCGTCTTAAACTAGACAAACATCTTTATTGATAGGGTTAAAATGCATTTTATGTCTGTGCTAGCGACCCGCTCCTGCTTCGCACGGTTTTTACGACTTGACAAAACATCGAGATTTCTTAGTTATATAATAATATTAATATAAACGTATTATACATGACATGTACAATATACTAATCATGTTCACGTACTACTTTCCACGTTAGGGCAAACCAACAGGTTCGCATAGGAGAAGTGGAGGTCTGCATCCATTCGTTGCCCTCACAAGACTGACTCGTCGCTTAGCCACTTCCTTTAACACGACTCTGTCCACGTGCCGCCCCACTCTAGTGAGCGCGTCACGGCATTTACCCTTTATTTATTTTTTTAGTGCTTCAATAATCAATTGAGAGACTATTATCGCTCAACTTTTATAATCTACGACATACACATAAAACTTTCGGAATAAATTCTCTAAACGATGGTGAAACCCTCATCAAAATCTGAGGCGTGGTTTAGAAGAACAACGTGGATAGAGAGACAAATACAAAAAGCGACTTTAATTTATAATATGTATAGATACGATCTAACATAATTACACAACGGTGTCAAACACAGCCAAGTTTAATGCAACGGACAAAGTTGAATCCATTTTAAAGTTAGTTCCGGCGGGGCTTTTAGCGCAATAAATGCCTTCCTTCCTCCACTTTCTTAAAAGTTTCCTTTAAAACAAAAAGATTTGTTTCTTATTCTAGAACAAACGGCCGTCTTAAGCATCGCTACTGTCTCGCAAACGATTTTCTTAGAACTATTTTCGCAATTTGAATCGAAATAAGGTATTTTCCTTTTGGCTTCCGATTTTCTTTTGTTAATCCGTTTTGCTTTTATTTTTACTTTTTATATCTTTGTCTGTGACTTGGGTGATAATTTCGGGTAGGTATTTATGTAAGTATTCGTTTGGAATAAAAAAATACTTAGATCTTCGATTTCATCTTGTTTTATTGATGCTATTCGATTTCGCGCACCTAATTACGTGACCTCACACTCTTATTTTTCTCAAAAGAGACTATGAAGTTATGAAATGAAAACTAAACAACATGACACAAAATCACGCATTTATATCTTCGAAGGGTTAGGCAGAGGTACCTTTTATAGTACACACACATTTTGCCAGTTATGTCTAAGTCCCATGTAATAGGGGGCGAGCCTATAGCCATCAATCAGGCACAAATACAGACTCCGGGCTTCTTCTGAGAAATTCTAGATGGAAAACCTAATAACACTTTGCCCGACCCGGGAATCGAACCCGGAACCTCATGTTCAGCACTTGCGACCACTAGACCAACGAGGCAGTCTTATGAGCTTTAGAATGTTTTATGAGACTAATTATTTTTTTGATAGATGGAAAGAAACACTGTATTTTTATTTAACCATTAACTTTAACCGCATTTCTGTTAATTACCACTGTTAAAATACATTTTTTATTTCGTATTTGAACAATATGACGACTTTAATTTTCATTTCAAAAAACTTACATTAAGAAAATGTTTGTCAGATAAAATATCGTACAACACTATGTAATTATTTTATTACATTCTTGTACTTTGACGAAGGTCTGAAGAATTGGTAACTTTCATATTATGACAGATAACGCCTCACACTATTTCTAACGTGAAAAACTGTCATCATTATTTTTTTGATATATTAAAAACTTACAATAGACATACAAAGTGTCTGAAGAAAGTAAATGTTTTTATCGTTCAACATAAAATTATTTTGTATAGGTACTCTCAGTGACTTAACAATTTTTTTATTAATGCTTACCAACAGCTATAAAATGAAATATTACTTCAGTTTGGCTAGCTCTCTATCAAGTTGATCTTTTCTTTTAATAGCCTATATTTTGTCCCACTGCTAGGCAAAGGCCTCCAATTTTTCCTTCCAAATCTCTCTGTTTTATGCGATTTCTGGCCATGTTGGCCCCGCAAACATGATTAAATCGTCACACCACCTTCGCCGCGGTCTACCTCGACGGCGATGTCCTTCGGGCGTCCAGTGAGTGACGATCTTTGCCTGTCTCTCCATTGCATTCGTGTGACGTAGGCGGCCCACTCCCACTTCAGCCTGGCTGATTTTATCCAACATCTGCTAATTGAGTTATCGAGCGCAGGGTGGCGTGATCTTAGCTCGCCGTCCGATTAGGACCAGGCCCGGGTCGATGGTGCGTCGTGTTCCACGCGCGCCTCAAAGAGATGTCAGCACAATTGGCGGGGTCCGCTAGGACCGATGCCTGCCAGGGTTGCGGGTTAGTCCGGAAGGGATACCGGGACCTTGGCAACAGGCAACTGAAGGAACTCCGCCCAGAGCGGGAGAAGTCATTGGATGATTTTGAAAAAAAGGGTGGTGTGACCTAACGCCATTTTTTGTGTCTGTATTTTTTGTGGAGGAAACAATCTGAAATGAAGTACACGTAGGTATTTCTATATTCTAAGTTTACAATATAACATCAATAATGCAACGCAAAACCACTGTATAACCGACCGAGTCCGACAGAGGTTGACCGAGCTCAGTTCGTTCGGGTGTAAATAGGTACTCATATCGTTCAGGACTCCAGGTATACCAACGTCGTATCACATTCCCGAGGTAAAATAGAGAAAACGATTTTTTTCCAGATATGAGACCTAGCTAGATCGATTTTTCCCGCATTGCAACTTTCATAGAAAGTGGAGAGCCTCTTTTCGAGAACGTGATTACAATATATATATAGGTATTTAATATAAATATATACAAATATTGCTCATTAAAGACTATAGGATATTTAGCTAAACAGATACATTAAAATTTCAAAGACAGATTCCCTACAGTTTAATGTAAACTCTACACAAAACAAAAGAGAATCAACAGGCCACAATTTAAAACTTTCTCCAAACACGTGTAGTTTTAAAACGAATTATGTCTTTATTCCCACTTCTCTAATAGTACCTAGGTATAATTTAAATTAACATTATACCCCGGTATATTAAAGTGATCACTTGTTGTGGTATAGTGCGGGTTAAATCCGTGATTTATGACTCAAAACGCAACAGTGAATATTTTAATAGTAAGTACTGAAATATGGGGTGGGGGTTAAGTGATAAGCTTTGTAGAAAACGCTTAGAGATGAACTGTTACTTATTTCAATATTGATGATAGTGAAATAAAATGTGATATTACTGCTGTATTTTAGATAGGTAATAAATGAAGTCAAAATCAAATAATTTAATTCAAATAGGCCATAGAACGTCAAAATTAATAAGAAAATAGACTTGATTCTGTAAGCCGCCCCTACCAAAAGTTTCTTGTAGTTTCTTATGGACAAGAATGGCCAAGAAACTCCATAGTTACTCTTTTAAAATGTTTTACAATATAATTTTTTTTGTTTGATAAAGTCCAGTTTGATTTTAAATCACTACTGTAATTGGGCACGACAGCTGATCATCAAAATGGCAAATGCTGATTAATTGTTTCTAACGCGCTGAATAAGAAAAAGCTTGCCATTTTGCCACTCAAATCACAGGTTTTTTCTTAGATATTTAAATGCTAATTTAGGAGTATGAGGAACAGGGTGTAAAGTTCACTCATCCCCCATAGAAAAGGGAGGATCCTCCTACCAGACGGGTGTTGTGTCTGGCGGGCAACTGCCCAATGATTGATATTGGGTTTTTGTATATATGTTCACTGCACGCTAAACTCTAATTGCGCGATGCAGGATTTATGTGACGTCAGGTCTTCGATGCGTAGTTCGCATGTGGCTATGTAGATACCGCCACACTAATGAATATTTTGTTCTTATTTATTGAAACATTGGCCGGACTTGATGCAATAGGCATTCACTTCTCTACATGGTTATCGTAGTCGTTCACCTAAGAATTAATTATTGTCGTAGTAGGATGTCGTCGAAGTCACATCATTTCGTAGTTAAGTCATGTCGAAGCAACGTCTTGTCGGAGTAGAGTAGTATCGGACTAAAGGCATGTCGAAGTAAAGACGTGTCGGAGTTCCGTAATGTCGAAGTAAAATCATGTCGTAGTGCCGTTTGGTAGTCAGAATTATAATTTGACAAATGTGGGTACAGTTTTACAAGTTTTGATGTAAATTAATAAAATCAACTGATGTTGCAGAGGTTCATTTCCTTACTAAAACTGAATGACTGTGACTTACCGTACCCATTAAATTATAATGCCGGTAGAATACACAGTCACGAGAGTCAAGCCGCGGGCACAGCTAGTAGTTACACCTGATTCATTTGCTTCAGTCTCCGAACCAAGCGTGTCGGCTCAGTTTCGTGCACTGGAGAAAAAGCGCAAAGTGCGCCTCAAAAAAGTTTTCACTTTTTCAAATCGCTGTCTGGAAGCCTAAAACGGCCTTCTTAGCAATACCTTTAAAAGCAATTCATTTCCTGAATTCCCAGCTGTCATTAGCAATTCCTCTTAATAGACACAAAAGCAATACCATAATTTGTGAACCATTTTATGAATCTCCATAGGAAACTGTCAAACAGATGAATTATTCCGTAATAATTACGAATTGTACGCAGATCATATTATTATGAATTGTCGGTTTGTGACATTTTACGATAATTCATAATATTTTCCTATTATGATTCTGCTAAAGTGGCTGTTCTAAGCCCACTGTAATCTTGTCACTTGAACCCTCTACAAAACTACATGCGGCAAATGTTAGTGCATATCGCGTTTCATTATGAAACCGCTACACCAGGTGCTCGGGTAATACGCGCTCGTTCAACTTATATTCAGATTAAATCGCTCTGTGGGTTGTTAGATTCCTGTTCTATTATCATTGGATTTAGGTTGTGATTGATCTGAAAGGGATGTTGTGTTTTAATTAGATTTATAATATTGATTTGATCTTATTTGATTTATTTTATAGTATGATTATCTATGAATTTTTTTTTGGCAATGGGTGGTATTCACCAAAAATAAATGTTTATTTATTATCTATTAATATTGTGCAAGCCTGCACTAAGCTTTTTTATGGTATTTTACATTTTTATACTTTTGTCTATGTTTTTGTTACCTTTTGGTTATTATTTTTGACTGACTGTTTCTACCAAAAACCAGCGCCTTTCGATTCCGATCATTAATAAATATATAATTATTTATTAATATAATAATTGTCAAAGACAGAGTTTAGATACTTTTTAATGGCCGTAGCTATACAAGTTCGTTTCATAGCTCATAGTAAGTCAAGCATGATGTAGTAATCTAGAGCTCTTACTGAATTTCAATGGCAAAATCAACGTCAAGGCATCTAAAAGTCAATAAGATTCAAAAAATTAAACATTATGGTCGTTATAATGCCAAATACAGCGGTGGCTTAAATTTTACAACCAGTTACAACCTTCAGATGTTTCATACTTTAACCTCCAAGCGACGGAGGCAATTAATTTTCTACTGTTGCATGACTCTGGGGAGTCACGCGAGGCTTTGTAAATTCAAAAATAGAACATCCATACCTACACTAAATGTAACACCTAAAAACAGATCTAAATTCCAATCCAAAAAGATAAAACAGCCAATCTTCCAATCGAGACCCTTCTGAGATAAACTCGCTGCTCCATTTTTCTCCACTCCCAGATCAAGAAAGATGCAATTTGATTAAAACTCAGTCCGGCACAATTTTTCTTTCACTTCGTTTAAAATCAATTTTCGCGACTTCGTTAGCTCTATCTTTGGAAGATAAATTGTAGGCGACTCCAACGTTTTCATCTACCATTAATTCTACATTCACGATATCAATCAGGAATTACTGAAAAGAAACGATTTTAATACTAAAGTTCTCTTGCAGGAAAGTTCTGCGGAGGTCAATGAACTCTGGAATAGTTTGATTTGTAGGGTTGTCACGTTTTCTTTTAGTGGTAAAGGCTCGAGTGACGGAAACTTGAGTTCCGCGTCGATTTGGTTGGTAGGTATAATTTAGTTTGTTCTCGCTGTGAATGAAAATAAAATACAACGTGTTCTATGTTTTTATTCAGTTCCAAGAATTGTTAAAATATTCTTGAAGTAAAAATGTACAGAATAGAATAAATATAATGTTTATTTGCAATGAATCTAAATTTAACTATGAATGTAAATTATAATTATGTTTATAAATGAAATAAAGGATTATAATATTTATTTTTTTCTCACCATAATAGCCTTTTATAATTATAAATTAAAACAATAAAAACTTTTTACAAAAAAAAAAACAACCGACTTCCAAAAAAAAGTGAAAAATAACTTTAATTTCGGAAGTCGGTGTCTTTGCTTTTCAATTTTCGTTTTTTGCCACCGACTTCCAAATTAAAGTTATTTTTCACTTTTTTTTGGAAGTCGGTTGTTTTTTTTTTTTGTAAAAAGTTTTTATTTTTCACTTTTTAGTTGTGGTAACTACCCCACACAAATTCGTATACCGTTGTCTGCTATGTGACGGAGTCAATTAACATGTCATCAACATCGCAAAGTGGGAAAACTACGTAATTATTGAAGCTAACTCAAAAACTACGCAAGCAAAATTAATAAAATTTATATGGGACCACCTCTGAAGCATGACCTACCAAACAAAAAAAGAATCATCAAAATCGATTCATAATTGGCGGAGTAATCGGGTAACATACACACAAAAAAAAAAAAAAAAAAAAAAACATACAGACGAATTGAGAACCTCCTCCTTTTTGAAGAAGTCGGTTAAAAATAGTGTCCAGACATGGGCTTGAATAGAAATGTTATGGGAGACTGATGCCTAAGCTAAGCCTACAGGCTTCGGCCTGTATTTCAGGCCACCAGGTCTCCGCCCCAAGTACATAATACATTATGTTTTCCCGTTAACAAAAACAAGACAATAATTTCCATTTTATTCGGGTGTATTATTATTATGTATTAGTATGTATTCCATTTAAAACTGTAAAACAAACAGTTCTTGAATCCTGTCGAAATGTCCATTGGAAGTGTCTAAAATTAATTAGGTAACATTAATTTGACTCTTGAAATCTGCACCTTTTTCCCATTGCATAATGGTCGAAATCCCATCCACACAAAACCTTAATTACATTATTGTCACAATCGCCAATCATACGGTAGGACATTCAATTATTATTTTCAAAATGAGCACAATGTTTGGGCTGTGCCCAATCAAATATGCAAATAGTGCGGTGACGTATAGAGACGGTATTTACCGAGCGATCGGCCGGTATTAGGGCGAAAGCATACCGGTGTTTGGTCAACGCTAACTTAGATATTGAATGGGAATTGACATAAACAATACATAATATAGGCAGGTGTAGGGATTACGTCAGTAGTTGCAGAGGCTTGCCTGTCAAAGTAAACGGCAGGAAATGTTTGTACAGTTAGGGAAATTAATTGTTCATCACATAACATAATCAGCCTATAATGTTCCCACTGCTGGGACACAGGCCTCCTCTCTATGAGAAGGAGTGAGCCGTAATCCACCACGCGGGCCCAGTGCGGGTTGGTAGATGTCACATGTCTTCGAATTTTTGGTTCTAAGACATGCTGGTTTCCTCACGATGTTTTCCTTAACGGTGAAAGAAATTGATACAGGGTCAAATACAAAATAAAAACCGGCCAAATGCGTGTCGAACCAAGAAAACTGTAAGGTTCCGTAGTAGAGATGAATTTATCCCAAGAAAAAACTTAACATTGTAGTTGAAAAACATGTTCTTCCATACATTCCAACTGCAAATGTAAGTTTGTATGCAAAATATTGAGATATTTACCATGTTATTTTAAGACTATAGACTTCTTTTAGGTTTTCCTGTAATCTGGTTGTTATGTCACACGGTACAGTTTGCATTTTTTTTTTTTAAATTTTCTTATTTGCCCCCAAAAGTCACGCCCATGATTTCAAAAAATTCATTTATTTGCGTTACACGTTTGTGTTTAGCTCAAACAAATACATATTATGTGTACTTTTCAACTTAAACGGTCCATTAGATTAGGAGTAAATTGGCTATGACAAACGGACAGACAGACAGACAGACACAAGACATGAGTGATTCTAAAAGGGCTCCGTTTTTTTCCTTTTGAGGTACGGAACCTTAAAAAGATTTGATGATTTCTTGACTCACTTTCATGACCTCTTGTAGTTTAGTTACTTGAAGTATGAGTTTTTTTTATCGAATTTAGATGTTGATAACCATCCGCCTGTGAAGTTTACGCAAAAAACATATTTCAAAGTCAAAGTCAAAGTCAAAGTCAAATAATTTATTACAAATAGGCACATATATGGACGTCAAACAAAGAAATAGAATTGATTCTAGTTGCCCCTTCCAAAAGGTAGTTTTCGTATGGAGAAGAATGGGCAAGAAACTCCACCGTTACTCTTTAAAAAATGTTTTACAATATTTTGTATACATCAATTATATAATTATATGTGAAGACGATGCACCTACAATAAGATTACTGTACTACAAAAGGTAAAAAGAATTATAAATGGAGCAATAATGAATAAATTAATTACCAGATACATGGTGCTCACTCATTTTGCTGGTAGCAGTTGGATGAGGGTTGCCGAGAATCGAGCTGAATGGCGTGCAATTGTTGATATTTTGGGTTGATAAATTAAACTAACTCGGATAAAATGCACATAACATATATTGAACTGCCACGAGTTCTGAACAACAAGATGGATGAGATGAGATGAAACAGGAAGGAAGTATTGCCAACATAATGCCAGTGAGGCAAACTTAAAAAAACAAATATAAATGCGTTCTCAATTCCTAACAGCAATGGAAAGGCCTATGTCCAGCAGTGGAATGCTGTAGGCTGATTTTTTTTCAATTAGTTGTTGTGAAATATTAGTGTTGCAATGTTAAAAATAATATTTAGGGTATAGTGTATGACAACACTGACTTCCTCTTCCTTTTTCTCCTGGAGCGACGCCATCGTGTACACGTAAATAATTGTGTCCTTATATTATTACCAATAAACGACAGTTTAAACAATACCTGGGACTTTCCATCAAACCTCTACTTGCAACAGGTTGTGGGCTCAGTTATTTCGCAGTCAAGGTATTTCTTTATTCTGTTTTTTGAGAAGAAATTGGTATTGGGGTATTGGAAACTTTCGAGGTTATGAAAAAACCGTCGAAATTATATTTTTTGTGAAGATGGACAGTACACAGCAAAGTTTGAGATTAAAAGGCGGCGAGAATTGGGTGGTCTGGCGTTTTCAGACAGAAGTTCTTATGAGAGGCAAGGGATTATTTGAAATTATTACGGGAGAGCGAGTTCAGCCGATTCAGTCAGCAGATGTGAAAGCCCTTACAGAATGGAGGAGCCAGGATGCAAAAGCTCAGGAGATTATTGTCATGAGAATGGAACCAGGGCCACTGACACATTTGTTAACCTGCTCAACTGCTAGTTCCATGTGGAGCAAATTAAGGTCGGTCTATGATAAAGAGTCTGTTGTCAGCGTGCACCTACTGCAGCAAAAATTTTTTATGCTACAGTTCGAAGACAGTTCCATGTCTGTTTTTCTGTCAAAATTGGAGAATGTTATTTGCAAATTAAAACAAGCTGGTGAACCAGTGTCGGAGAAGATGACGGTCACAAAAATTCTCATGAGCTTACCGGATAAATATAAACATTTTCGTTCAGCGTGGGAGTCAGTTCCCCTCAAAAATCAAAAGTTAGAAGAATTAACTTCTAGATTACTTCTAGAAGAAGAGAGATTGAGCTCCGAAAATAAAGAAGAAATAGTGGCATTGGCTAGTATTAAGAAATGTTATAGTTGTGGTAAAGAAGGGCATATTGCCAAGTTATGCAGAAATAAAAGCACACAAAAAGAAACTAGGATATGTAATTACTGCAAAAAGAGAGGTCACATTATGGAAAATTGTTACAAGCTGAAGAATAGGAAAGGAAGCAACACAAACACTAAGGAAAATAAAGATTCGAATTCAAATAATAGTGAAGGAGTTAATGCATTCATGTGTTTGAGCACAGGTGGTACCGAATGTGGCATTTGGTACATGGACACCGGAGCCAGTGAGCATATGTGTTGTGATAAAAACTTATTTGAGTCCTTAGTTGATAAGCCTTGTTTCTCTAAAGTAAAGGTTGGTAATGGTAGCCTTTTAGAAGTACATGGTATTGGGAATGTAGTAGTGTATGCCTGGAATAATTGTAAGTACATTAAAACTATCTTGTCAAATGTGTTGTACATTCCAGACTTAAAATTCAATTTGTTTTCTGCAGGATATGTTTTAGATAAGGGTTTGCGTTTAGTGTCAGATAGTAATGTTTGTAAATTTATAAATAAACATGGGGAAGTTTGTGCAACAGCAAATATATCTTGTAAACTGTATCAGATGAACTTTGTTTATGATAATTCAAAATATGATAATGCCCCATTAGCTAAAATGCGAGAACTGGAACGCAACTCTAATGTTTTTGAAATGACATGTTGTCATTTAACTAAAAAGGTAGAAAATATTTCAGCTTGGCATAATAGGCTTTCTCACCAAAATCTTACTCAAATTAAAGATATTTTAAAGAGGAATAATATTAACTATGTAGACAACAGTGATGTTATTATGTGTGAAAATTGTTTGCGTGGTAAGCAGCATAAGCAGTCTTATCCTAGAAGTGAGAGTCGTGCAGTTGAAAAATTAGATCTGATCCATGCTGATGTTTGTGGGCCAATGGAGAATGCCTCAATTGGAGAATCAAGGTACTTTCTTTTACTTAAAGATGATTGTACGGGTTATCGTTTTGTGTTTTTTATGAAAAGAAAATCTGATGTTTCTGTGTGTATTAAAAACTTTGTGGCAAAGGTGGAAAGAGAATGTGAAAGAAAAGTGAAAGTTTTGAGAACAGACAATGGCTTAGAGTTTATGAGTAATGAGTTGAAAGTGTTTCTGGATGAAAAAGGTATCATTCATCAACGTTCAGTAGTGTACACACCTCAACAAAATGGCAGGGCTGAAAGAGAGATGCGGACGCTTGTAGAAGCTGCCCGTGCTATGATTTATGGTTTGAGTAAAGTTTTTTGGGCAGAGGCAGTTAACACAGCTTGTTATACATTGAATAGAACAGGTCCTAGCCCAGTCAAAGGTAAATCACCATATGAGTTGTTTTATAATAAAGATATTAATTTGGATTTCTTTCATGAGTTTGGTTGTAAGGTATCAGTGCATGTACCAAAAGAAAAGCGTCTAAAATGGGACAACAAGAGTGTAGAAGGTATGTTTGTTGGTTATGGTGAAAATGTAAAAGGGTATCGCATATATTTTAGTAATACAAATAAGGTAGAGGTACATAAGGATGTTGTGTTTTTACCTGACTTGTGTAGTATTGAATATTTGGAAAAGGAGAATTTAAATGTGTGTGAACAAAATGTGGAAAATGTTGTGTTGAGTGATGATGAGAATATTCAAGGGAAAGAGCAGGAGGTACAAACAAATGAAAGTGAGCATGTAATAAATGAGGAACAGAGCAGTGATAGTGAAGCAAATGGTAGAATGCAGCTAAGGGACAGAAGTAAAATAAAAATACCAGATAGGTTAGTTGATTATGATTTGGGTTTGTTGACAGTTTGTGATGAAGATCCTGTAACATATGAGGAGGCTGTATCAAGTAGTGATAGTAATAAATGGAAACAGGCATTGGAGCTAGAGATGAAAGCACTCAATGAGAATGAGACATGGTTTAGTGTAGAGAAGCCAGAGAATTGTGATATTATTGATTGCAAATGGGTTTTTAAACGTAAGAAAGATGAAAAAGGTAACATTGTGTCACATAAAGCTAGGTTAGTAGCCAGGGGTTTTAAACAAGATTTGTCATTGTCAGAAATTTATAGTCCTGTAGCAAGGTTAACCTCTGTAAGGTTATTTTTAGCATTCTGTAATGAATATAACCTACCAATACATCAATTAGATGTTTGTAGTGCCTTTTTGTATGGCGACATTGATGGTGATGTTTATATATCTTTGCCTAAAGGGTGTTATAATGAGAAGAAAAATAATAATCTGTATAAGTTAAAAAGATCTTTGTATGGTTTAAAAGACTCACCCAAAAATTGGAATAAAAAATTTCATGATGTTATAACTAAATTAGGTTTTCTGAGATGTGATTATGAATATTGTTTGTATATGAAAATAAATGCAGAGTGTAAAGTATACTTACTATTGTTTATTGATGATTTGTTGTTAGCATCTAGTGTTGTTAAAGAGATAGAAAATGTAAAGCAGTTGTTAAATGAACATTTTAAAATGAAAGATTTGGGTCAAGTTAGTTACTATTTGGGAATGCATGTAACACAGAACTTAAGGGAGGGTACTATAATAATAAATCAGAGTACTTACCTTGAAAAATTGCTAAACTCTTGTAACATGTTAGATTGTAAGGCGGCTGTGACCCCCATGGAAGAAAATTTTGATCATAGTGTGTTAAAAAGAGATGAGTCAGAGAGTCCAGAAATAGAACAAAGATGTAGAAAGGTAATTGGTTCACTGATGTATGCTATGTTATGTTCTAGACCTGACTTATGTCTTTCCATAAGTATTTTAAGTAGGTATCAGTCCTGTGCTAGTATAGATTTATGGGTAGCTCTCAAGAGAGTGCTACGGTATGTAAAAGGAAGCTTACAGATAAGCTTATTGTTTAAAAGAGATAAAATTAAGAATACCATTGGTTTTGTTGATTCGGATTGGGCCGGTGACAAAGTTGATAGACGGTCAACTGATGGTTATGTGTTTCAAATTTATGGTTGTACAATCTCATGGGTCTCTCGAAAACAGACTACAGTTGCCCTGTCATCCACCGAATCCGAATATGTAGCGTTAAGTTTAGCTGTTAGCGAAGCTTGTTGGTTGAAAAATCTTTTAGAATTTTTTGAAGGTAAAACTGAGTGTGTAAAATTGTTTGAAGACAATCAGTCTGTAATTAAACTGTGTAAAAATCCGCAATTTCATCATAAGATTAAACACATGGATATAAAAGTAAATTTTGTTCGCGATATGGTAAATAATAATATTGTAAGTGTTGATTACATCAGCACAGATGACCAAGTGGCAGATATTTTAACTAAACCTGTTGGTAAAGTAAAGTTTAAAAAATTTAAACATTGTTTGGGATTGTGTTAGTTTTTTTTTGTTTCTAATATTGTATAATTTCTTTAGAGTTTTAACATTGAGGGAGGGTGTTGTGAAATATTAGTGTTGCAATGTTAAAAATAATATTTAGGGTGTAGTGTATGACAACACTGACTTCCTCTTCCTTTTTCTCCTGGAGCGACGCCATCGTGTACACGTAAATAATTGGGTCCTTATATTATTACCAATAAACGACAGTTTAAACAATACCTGGGACTTTCCATCAAACCTCTACTTGCAACATTAGTATAAGCAATTTTTGTTACATATAGTAAACTGCTACTGTATTCTAAATATTTTTCGACACAAGCTTCGAATTTCAAACAAATCTATAGAACTAACTGTACTCGCCCTAACAAGCGGATACCCGGTGTTAGGATTATGCGGTAGTATTGGTTAGCACAAGCACCGTGATTAAAATTAGTTGGATGAAACGATGAAACATGTGATTAGTTGGATGAAACGATGAAACATGTGATTAATCTAGATCATCCAATTCATCCTGAAGGTAGCCAGATAAGCCGTCTCGTTGCGATCGAAAATGTAATGGATTTTATGCAAATATTGAAAGTTTACCTAAAATTTGATAGTTATTGGTATGAATTGTAATGACATGTGTCCGTTGCATGAAAGCAAATAATATGTAGGTTATTAATTAATTATTTGGATGTTTGTATCTCATGCTTTTTAGGTTTTGTGTCAGTTTCAGATTTCAATAGAAAACTTTTTTAATGATTGGTGTATAATTCAATAAAATTATGATGAACTATCTTCTGCCAGCGGCTTCGCCCGCGTGGTATGTCGATAAAAAGTATGCCTATGCCCTTCCCCGAGATGTCATCTATTTCCTTGCCAAATTTTATCAAAACCCGTTCAGTGGTTTAGGCGTGAAAAGGTAATATACATACCGACAGACAGAGTTACTTTCGAATTTATAATATTAATTATGAATAGCCTATGCTATGATCAGTGATAATAAAATCCTACTAGTTAAAGAATTTTTAAAAATCGGTCCAATAGATTTTGAGTTTACTCTTACAAAAAATAAATACAAATCTTTTTTATACATATTAGTGTAGACAAAGCATCCCAAAAACCAGCCAGCCGAGGACGAACAAATGGAAATAAAGAACAGTTTCGTGCTACGAATACAAAAACTTAGGAAGATATAAAAATTCTAGGCTAACATAACTTATTTTTAAGGTCTGAGATATAACAAGGCCACTGACCGTACCAAGATTATTTTTAGAACTGAAAGGTAAAAAATATCCTGACTGATTAAAGGATTACTGACAAAACTTGAAAAAATCCTTTCATAATGAACTAGCTGCGCCCCGCGGTTTCACCCACGTAAGTTTCGATCCCGTGGGAATATCGGGATAAAAAGTATCCTATGTCCTATTCCAGGTCATGGTCTACCCCTGTGCCATAATTCATCCAAATTCGTTGAGCCGTTTTAGCGTGAAAGCGTAATAAACAAACATACTAACTTTCGCATTTATTATATTATTATTACTAGCTTCCGCCCGCGGCTTCACCCGCGTGGTATGTCGATAAAAAGTAGCCTATGTCTCCGGGATGCCATCTTTCTCCTTGCCAAATTTTATCAAAATCCATTTAATGTTTTAGGCATGAAAAAGTAACAGACAGACAGAGTTACTTTCGACTTTATAATATTAGTATGGATATTTAAGATGAATAATCATGTACCTAAACTTAGAAGTCTTCTAAAACTGGACCAATCAAAACAACGAACATTGTACACTCAACAAGAAAAATAACATAATTCCGAAGAATTCCTTTCAAAGGCAGCACTTTCATTATGGTAATGATTCAACCAATCTTTGATATCGCTCCGATTATGACCAGTTAGTCGTTCAATGTACTCGTTTAGGAACAAAAGGGCCCCTTTTTCGCCTTCACTAATATTTTTCTTGGTCATAATGTTTTTATTAAAGCGATAAAATATTATTTAGGGAAAGCGGTTATGGTTCAGCATCTAATTGAAAATGGGAAAATGTTTTTTGGATAATCGTGTTTTTAAAGAGATTTCGTGTTTGGGGAATAGATCAATTTAATGGTAATAGATTTTTTCAAAGGTAATTGACAGTGTCGAAGCGTCTCTGGTCGGTTAGCGTTTTTTGCCATACTTTGGCTCCCCGCAGTTAAACTTAATTTGATAAACTAGATTAAATCTTCCAACTAGCACCCTAATTGACTAACACACTATCAATCCCAATCTGTTTCATTTTGCCAGTTCAATAACATTCATTGCGAGAGGAGCTTGTGGCTACGTAATAAAAGCCGCTCGGGTCGATCCATCAGGTTAAGCTACGCTTGCCGGGGTTGGTCCGTGGATGGGTGACCATTTCCACATATCGAGACTCCTCCGTGCCTTGGAAAGCACGTTAAGCCGTTGGTCCCGGCTGTCATTTGTGGATCTTTGACAGTCGTTACGAGTCGTCAGAAGTACGAAAGTCTGACAACCAGTCTAACCAAGGGGTATCGTATTATTCAGTTACTGGGTTGTGGAGGTCAGATAGGCAGTCGCTCCATGTAAAATACTGGAATTCAGCTGCATCCAGTTAGACTGGAAGCCGACCCCAACATAGTTGGGAAAAGGCTAGGCAGATTGATTGAACAACATTCATTGCCTTATTTACATTGCTGAGCAGATTTTTTTAACGAAAATATGATGCAAAGTCTTTTCTTTAAAGCCACCCAAGGCTCTCTGTCTTGGCTTCACATGCCATCGAAAAATATATATCATGCATGCTCCAACTCGAATCGGATTCGCGTAGCAGAACCTGACGCGAGTCAGTATAATTGAACTACTGCGGTTTCGCTGCTACGATTTCGCAGCGGAGATGTGCTACCGGCGTCCGTGGAGCAGGGTGGAAGGTAACAAGCCACGCGGGATGTCACTGATGAGGTGGACCGATCAAACAAAAATTAAATCCGTGGTTGGAGGCCCTGCTAATAATATTTTTTTAATAATAATATTTATTTATTTCACAAAAAGTCCATTACATTACATTTCATTACGATTAAAATATACACAATAAACAATAACATAATACCCAAAAGATTCAATTCATTAAAATCCAATACAATTAAAATACTTACATTCGCATTGATTGCGCATTCATTATATTTGATATTTCTTGACATATGGTCAAGAAATATCAAATACAATGAATGCGCCAGACTGTCATGTAACAGAACCAGATAAAGAGAGGTCGTGAGGCGGGGAACGACTACAAATGCGATTGCAACTGCGATTGGACTAAGTTCATCGTCACCACGACCGGTCTATCAAGAGCGAAGCGAAGAATCAGAGAAAGTCTGAGGGCCTAGACAAGTGACAATCGCTTCAAAAGCCTTTTGTATTTCTACAACGACTTTCAACGGGATTGACAAAAGCTTTTCGATAGCATATGTCAGTCCTATACATTTTTGCGTTTTCCATCGTCCTTATCGCTGTTAACGGCATTTTGTCTAGGGCCTCTGATTCCATAAGTTCTTATATAAAAAAAATATTCAGAGTACAAGACAGCTTCAATAAACGACAAACTGAACACCCATTAATAATACAATCATTATTATAATCCCCAAATTCCCATGGCAACAATAACGAAAGAGTTGTGGCAAAATTAAGCAATCAATTCTCGAGAACCCACCACCAAAAATTCCTTACCTAATATTAAGGTTACAAGCTTTAAACGAAATTAATTAAGTCAATAACGAAATTTTCCTTTCAATTTGTATCTAAATCTGTTTATAACAAATCCCGGGGGCTCGCAGTGGGGATTTATTTTAGAGCGCCCTGTATATGGGGCAGGCTCAGTTCGTCGATAGTTGTGATAGTTTATTAGAAAAGGTTACAAACGATTGACTCTTATGACGTAATGGACGGGGGCTGAGTGCAAGCGATATACAAGTTCTAGTAAGTACATATGTTATAGAAAGAAGAAAAAAAGAAAATACATTTATTAAGCCCAGAATAGGCACCCAACACAACGTAACTACAAGTAAAGAAAGAAAACAATTAAAAAAGATAGAAATAAAAAGTGTAGGCACTTAAACTAAGAAATTAAGAGGGAAGTATACCTCGCGGCTGCGCCAAAAAATGGGTTATGTAAGAAAATGTCGTAGGCTAGAGAAAACCTATAGAAGTTGATGAGTTGATGATAACCTATTGTCATCGTCCTGCCCCAACTGCTATTATCCTAACTGAAGTTACCATTCCGTGTGCTAAGTATGGTGATTCTGGAAATTCTCTTTAGCTTCTTATTAGAGAGTTCATAAGGATAAAAATAATCACCAGGAATAAAAAATTGACACTAGGAACTTAATTGTGATATTTTTGAAACTAAGTTATATATTTTCAGGATTTATGAACAAAAATCGAAGACGTGTGACATCTACCAAACCGCACTGGGCCCACGTAGTGGATTACGGCCCACTCCCTCTCGAAGAGTGGTGGCCTGTGTCCCAGCACTGGGAACATTGTAGGCTGATTATGTGTAAGTTCTTGGCCTGCATCTCACCTGATGGTAAGTGATGATCAGGCTGGAGCTGGAAGCGTGCTTCATCTGGAATCCTCAACCACAGAGGAACTGGTATAAATAGTATAGTAGTGATATAAATAGGTACAGAATAACCTATAAACCCTTTTCTAATTTGTTACTAATTTATTCAATACAACATTCTAATAAAACAGTACAGAATGAAACGCAAAACGACACGGTGGAAGCCTTAGAATTATTGTGGCTTTATGCGAAAATAGAAGTTGTTCCAAACAGTTTGCGAAGCACGAAACTAGCTGAAAACTAGCCTAGAATAAAATGTGTAAAAGCAAATAATTTCGGAGTATACGTGTTTTAGTAATTAAAGTTAGATTGGGCTTCGTTTTAACTAGTTAGCAATTTTTAAAAGCATATTTTTAACGTGAATAGCGCAAAGTTAAATGACGGCAACATTTTTGAATTTTTAGTTTAAAATGTCAGTGAAAAAGATTTAGTTAAGTAATTAAAAGGGTTTGCTATGTGTGTAAAAATGTTTTCAGTGAAGTTAAATATGTGTATGAAAAGGGTAATCCGATTTACAACAGAGTGTGGAAATACTCTAGTTCGTACTTTTAAATACAATGCATGATTTACTTTTGACCTACGATTTTAGGGTTCTGTACTGTAAGGGTGCCAAACGTAACCCTATTACTAAGCCTCCGTTGTCCGTCTGTCTGTCAGCGGGCTGTATCTCATGAACCGGAATAGGTAGACAGTTGAAATAATTTTCACAGATTGTATATTTCTAGGTATTGCTGCTATCAAAAAGTAATAAAAATGAAATTAATTGATTATTAAAAGATGTCCCCATACAACAAACGTGATTTTTTCGGCGTTTTTTGCTCGCAATCCTCTGTGTGCGATTGTGCGAATCCTACTTGCACTTGGCCGGTTTTTTTAATTGAGAATTTTTGACTGTAACAATGTTGTGCACAGAGCGTTAAATCATTTTTATAAAGAAAGAAAGAAAGAAATTTTATTTGCTCGGACATGTGTACATAATTAAAATAACACATATATGCAAGATCTTAAATAAGGGGTGGCTCACGACATGTCTGCCATTTCTCATGGCGTGCAAATATCTTAGGTAGATACAATTATTATTATAGAACTTTTTAACTTTTATACACAGTTTGTCAAACTTATATTCAATCATTTCCAATATCCAATTATTTATTATTTATTTACTTTGAAATCCAATATTACAAATGTATTATTATCAATAACGATTTACACCACTTATAATATGCATTAAAATACTTATAATATAGGCATATTTAAGTTCTCCACTACTACATGACCTTAATTACTGCAATGTTAGTTATATGTATTTATTTATAATAATCACCATGAGTCGTTTAAAAATTCTGTAATACTATAATATGCTTTTTGTGCCAAAAATAATTTAATTGTTTTTTAAACTTAGGTATAGTTTGCTCTTTCCAACTTTTGGGCAATTTGTTGTCGATATTTGGTGCCATGCAAAAAACACTTTTGCGAACAAGTGCAATTTTTGAAGTATGTACACATAGATTGCTATCATCACGTCTATTTCTTGGAAACCTGTCTGCCATACGAGGAAACAAATGTGTAAATACCTTATACTTATTAATTAGTTACGTAATTCAATTAAGTACGTATTTTACAAATGTCAACCAGAAGAGCTTAAATGTAATAAAACTCAGGTCACTATGTTAATAACTGTTTGTTTTTTTATGTTTTTAATTCCACAAGCAATCTTACACGATTCAAAATATAGCTAGCATACTCCGCGCACGGCCGTGAAGATCAAAATACCCGCGCTCGCCAAGTGTTGTCAACTCATCATATCGATTCTATCGATACTTCAAATCGATTATAACTGCTGTGATTCGGTTTTAGAATATTTAATTATTTAACATGTTTTTATTAATCGTGGTTGTCAGTTTGACATGAGTATTTTTTTATTTTTTATATTTAAACAGATTTATCAATAATCCAACACTTAAAGAAGTAACTAACTATACAAATATTATAAAATTAAAAAGAAAAAGTAAAGGGGAGGGGCTCATTGAGGATCAAAGAATTTGTCGGCATCGCTGTCAATGGGAAAGGTGCCCAAAAGGCTGGTAGCATTGCCACCTTGAATTGCAATGCTGATTCTTTGGGCTAAAAATAGGCCAGCCCTCTGGTCATGTGAAGAGTCGACCAATCGCTTATTTATTAATTGTTTTTAAAATCATAAACCTTAACTTACCTTTTACAAAGCTCAGTAAATCATACTCGCTGACACTCACACCTTTACGCACACCTCCCCAAGTTTCCGAACGCTGCTCACAACCAATGGGCTTTAAAAGTGGTCGCAAAATTTCAACTGTCGCGATACGGATCCCCAATTAGAGAGGTCCAAGCCCCATTGATCCCTGTTCTGGGACACGTCCCAGGTATTAGAGGAATCAATCGATTTATTGTTTACGGTGTAAGCACGGGCTTTGGTGCTGAAATGTATCTGTTTGTTTTGATTTAATGTTGCATTTTGTTATAGTTAGACACGTCTTTAAAAGCTCTATAGTAGATACTAAAGATATTTTTTATAAGATGAACGCGGTGCTCCACATCGTTGTCAATGCGGTGAAGGAGTCGACTGCCTCGGACACCACGGCCTATCCTGCAGCAAGAGCGCTGGTCGGATGGCACGGCACGCCAGCATTAATGACATTATCCGTCGGGCTCTTGTCACCGCCGGGGTGCCAGCTGTGTTAGAACCCAACGGCTTGGCACGCGACGATGGGAAGAGGCCAGACGGAATGACCATAATGCCCTGGAAGTTGGGTAGACCTTTGGTGTGGGACGCAACCTGTGTCGACACCCTCGCGCCATCCCATCTTCCTAGCACGGCGGGCTGTTCTGGGACAGCTGCTTCAGGAGCAGAAAACCTCAAACGGCGCAAATATAACAACCTTATTGGGAGCTATATGTTTGAGCCGTTTGGGGTTGAAACACTAGGGCCTTGGGGTCCGAGTGCTCATCGAGTATTTCGGAACATCGCTAAGCGATTGGTCGACTCTTCACGTGACCAGAGGGCTGGCCTATTTTTAGCCCAACGAATCAGCATTGCCATTCAACGTGGCAATGCTGCCAGCCTTTTGGGCACCTTTCCCATTGACAGCGATGCGGACGAATTCTTTGATGCTCAATGAGCCCCTCCCCTTTATTTTTTCTTTTTAATTTGTTGTATATGTAATTGTTTTTTAGTTAATTTAGTATAATAAATGTAAAATAAAGATAGAACTGTACAAATAAACAAAAGGATATACAGATGAATCTATATGATGAATTTTCCGTAAGTTATGTTGATTATGGGTTTTGTTTTTTTTTTTCTATTTCTGTCTTTCAACAATGCTTGACGGGCTTAAAAAAAAATCTGTAAAGATCGATCCTTTTGTTTTATTGTACTTAATGATCAAAAGTCTAAAAGCTACTGAGAAATAAATAATAAAAAATGTCTACCTTGCCATCAAAACATGCACTACTTTCTTGGTAACTGCTCTTGCAACCACAAGCCTCATTCATTTAGCATACTCAGCCTATAATGTTCCCGCTGCTGGGACACAGGCCTCCTCTCTTTGAAAGGGGGCTGTAATCTATAAAACGGCCCAGTGCGGGTTGGTAATGTCTCTTGTCTTCAAATTTCTGGTTTTATGACATGAAAATTAGGTAATGAAATTATTTACATGGCTTGCTTGGTTTCTGTTCGAACCTACAACTTTAAGTTGATTCACTTCTCGCCCCCTATTACATGGTAGGAACTTATTAAACACTAGCTGCGCCCCGCGGTTTCACCCGCGTTAGTCTCGATCCCATGGGAGTATCGGGATAAAAAGTATCCTATGTATTAATCCAGGTTATAAACTATCTACTTGCCAAATTTCATCCAAATACATTCAGTAGTTTTTACGTGAAAGAGTAACAAATACTCACAAACTTTCGTGTTTATAATATTAGTTAGATAATACATCTCTGCTTTACTCTTCGAGAATACAAGCGTGATTTTATGTATAAAAACCTAAAAATCTAGCGTCTCGCACAGCAAAATCCATCGAGAAGACCCTATTATCCTGAACAGATAAAGTTAATACCATTTAACGAGCTCCTAGCATACCCCGGTGATACATCACCGTGATTGTTCGGATCAGCAGTCGTGGCGCGTGCGCGGCTTGAATGGGGAAACGTGACCGGCAAATAGTAGGTCTAATGTGGATATGGAGATGAAACCTCCTATTTCAGGAGAGGATAGGCTTTCATTCATATTATATCTGATAATCAAGGCTTGCTTGTAAAAGGTTCGTAGTTTATGAAAGGAAATCTGTGGGTGATGACGAATGTGTCAAACGTGGAATGTAGTGATTTTTTGGAACGAAGTTCTTTAACGTGGCTAGAAATTGTAACGCTAAAAGTGTTACTACTTGCGACTGTCTTCTTCTAATTCAAAGAGAATAAAAGAGAGATAGAGAACGCTGGCAGGAAAAATATTAATGCCAAAGTGTCTAAGGTCAAAATGAAAATCCAAGATGGCGGCTGCAAAAAGTTTTGTTTTAAATCATACGTGAGAAGGAACTGACGGGAGTCCTCCAACCTCACACTTTTTTTTTAAAGAAATGACGTAGGCTACTGATTTTGCATTTTCAATTGAAACTGCCAAAATGTATAGCAAATTGCAAAAAGGGAACAGAAATCAACCCCAAATACACTCTATTAAGTCTACAGTAGGTCTAATGTTAACAACTCTTAGAACAGTCGCTTAGAAAGAGGCCTGTTACACTTTTTCATCAAATAAAGAATTATGTACCAGAATAAAATTTAAAAAAAAAACATTAATTATACAAAAATAATTATTAACAAACCTACAAACTGTAGAATCCACAGGCGTGATAAAAACAAAAGAAAGTTCCTACATAACTTCAGCCCATCATTGGATACACACACAAAAGCGTTACTATAAAGGCGCAGTTTCATTGCTACGAGCACATTACGCTCGCGTAATTCGCTTGTCTGAAAATGGATCACTGATTCACTGCGACTCATGGCCACAATACACACAGGACGTACCTGTGTGTAGTGTGGCTATGAGTCGCGGCTTGATGATGTCAGCAACACCCGTGTGGTCTGCACGGAAGTATCACTCAAGCAGTATGTACAACGCAGCGCTCGTTAAACTTCGTCACACAGAACTGGATTGAACTCTCCTTTGGTGGAAAGACAGACAAACGTACCCAAACGTAGGGTTCACACTATTCTATGAAAATACTTAAAATTTGAAATTCGATTGAAATTTGATTGAAAGTCTGTTCAAACCGTTCGAATCGCTTTCGACTTAGCAGTTGATCAACTAAAATGCGAACCGTTAAACCCAGTATTACATGCGTAGCCTCTCCGTGCACATCCTTTGCAGTAATCGAATCGCGCCTTAAACAGAGGACCGTCTGAGTGACTAATTATCCTCCGTATCCCCTCCGGCCTGGTAATTAACATAACAATTAAACATACACAGTTATGGTCTTAAATTATAAGCCGGCTCCATTGAGAGTAAAGTCACAATGGAGCTTTGGGATCGGGATGAGTTAACTTTAGGATATTCCGAATATCGCCCGGGTAATACAAGTATTGTTGGCAAAGGGTAGTGTAGATATTTTATTGTTATACAAAATTGGCGATTCAAATTAATTGTTTTGTTTCAAATTAATTGGACAATGTTGGGATTAGTTATAAATAAATATTGGATTTCGGTTCGGTCAGTCTGTTGGTATAAACATCGATCCCTCAACTATTTGAAGAGGCAATAGATTAAAATAGATTGGCACGATGAAACTACGTAGTGAAATGTTTTTGAGTACCCACTACACAGAGTGGCGATGAGGTTACAGCGGTTTATGCGAGTCGATATAAAATATCTGTTACAATAATAAAATATTAACATCCATTTTTCAAACAAAATAGATACCGTAAAATTGGCACGAAGTAACAATAGTATTTCATTAAATCGATTGGTTAGCAGCGTTCGAATATTCTGTTTTTGAAATGGAAACTTGAACCGTTTTCGAAATGACAACGTTCCCTGTCCAATCATGGCGCGGGCCTCCATTGCTCGCGTCATCCGGAAGGCGTGTGAAGAAAGTTTTCACCGGTTTTCACGTGTAAATCGTAACCAAATAAAAAGTAAGGAACTTCTAAAGTTCCATAAACCAAAGTAGACTATCGAAGTCTAATTGCCCCATTCAACTTTTAATCATGAATTTGGTCACTTTGGCTTGAATTCCTTCTATGCTGATGTCAGTCGCGTACGCGTAGCAACGTAGTACGCGCCGCGGACGTCAGCGTCGGAGTAGATATGGTGCTATATAGAACACAATGTATATACGTACGCGCGACCGACGTACGCGACCCCGACAGCGTAGGAGGAATTCAAGCCTTGGTCTCGTACTCATCGTTCTTAAATCACCATTTAGTCCCTAGTTTATTGGATTACGTTCTGTCACATCTGCCCACGTTATTGTGACATAACTTGGAACCCTACCCACCCTAGACAGATAGCATAGCCGTAATAATATTACCTCTATCCATCTTAGATGTCAATGATACAAATAGTTGGCATTGGTATATTTAGTGTTATGTGAACTTGAATGTACCTTTGATGGCGGATGGACTGGTTCGAAGTGAGTTCTAGTGATTTAGGGTATTAGTTTCACTAGTTTATAATCTGACCTGTACTGTTACTGGAATGGTAGACCCTTAAACGAAGACGCTTGAATTTGAGAGTTGGAGTGGAGTTTCGTGCCCGTTCTTCTCCATAGAGAATCCACCGTTTTACAATACGGAGCTGTTTTGTAAAACAGCTAGCGGTTATGTAAAACAGCAGATTGGACAATCCATATGTGAGATTCCTTATAAACGAGCGCGAAGATCACTTTTGGTTAGGACGAGGCCTTAGGGTAGGTAATTTTAATCCAATTGTCTAAATGCTTAATTGTCATAAGGTCCAGCCAGGGATATTATTCCGTGGATCCACAACACACACGCCTGACTGCGAATGACGGGGAGAGCCGACTTTAAATGAAATAGGATAAGACTAGACAGAGAGAGAGAGAGATCACGCCATGTCCATCCATAATAACAATATTTCCTACATGTGGATGTATCTACCCACGCTTAGGAGTCGCGTTTGCAACCACCAGTCCAATGAGGCAGCAATAAATGATTTGCCATTATCCAGTGTTGGAATTATGCCAGGTTAATAACAGCATGATCGTACTTTATCACGACCCTAATACTATTGGCAAACCATCACGTATGCGTAAATCGTTAAAGTTAGCACACCACAAAAGTCTTCACAATCACAAAATAATATTGAAGGCCTGGGGGCCTACCACCACCGCTTACAGCACTATTATTTTAATATTATTTCAGTGTAGGCAAGAGATGAAGCTCTACAGGACGTATAGCTCCATTTATTTCCCCCACGAAGTAAGATTAAACTAATACTGCTGTAAGCGGTGGTGACCGGCCCCCTGGTAATGCTTCAGACCTTTCGATTGACATAAAAAATGGTCTTGATTCCTCTAACATTAGTCGAGTATTTTCCATACTAAAATGGTCCCATCATAAATCATTCTCCAGTAAACGAACAACAATAAAATGAAAAGGAACGCAACAATAACTGGCCATAAAGAAAAATAAGATAATAATAACACCATTAAATAACTATGAAGGGATTGTTAAAGCAATAACACGGTACGAAATAAAACAAATTTTATGTACTGCGAGACCTTAATGAATGCTGGAAGGACAACATTTTGTTGTAATCGCCGTCGATTCCGCTGACAAAAGCGGATATAATAAAGGAAACGTGAATTGCGTCATACTCGAGGGAGACACACGGTGAAATGTTTTGTCATACAAATAACATTTTTCGAAGCTTAAATGCATCCTACCAGCTTTTTACCCAATTGCTTACGGTCTAATCAGATGACGATCAACTGTAAGGGTTCCGACCACGACCGCCACCAGAGGCCCTAGACAAAGTGACATTCTATTAACGATAACTATGATGGAAAAGGCAAAAATGTATAGGACTGACCTATGCTATCGAAAAGCTTATGTCGAGGCTGTTGAAAGTCGTTGTAGAAATACGAAACGCTTTCGAAGCGATTGTCACTTGTCTAGGGACTCTGGTAAACTATAGAAACCGATACGAATCGCGCACTGGGTCGCAACGGCCAACTGGCTGCACACCATACAATACCACTAGACGGCCACGACTGAGCTGAGTCGTAGCCGTCTAGCCCGCGAGATCCCTAAATCACTATCACAATCTATTTTATGAAACCTTATCAATATTATGATATTATGGGCTTTTGTCTGCACCCTTAGCCGATACTCAGAGTTTTGGTATGTAAACGACCACATATTATCTAAACCGATCTGTATGGAAAATGTTGTACTATGGGTTAGCTTTTATTGTTTAGCAAACCTTTTGGAAATGCCTATTTTATGATACTTCATCAACTCCGCTTTATTGGCAAAAAATATTTTAATAGTTTTTTGTCATTTAGGCTGCCCAAAATAAAAATAAATTAAACATATTGATAATTATATTTTTTTTATGTTTAGCCTACACTGTTCCGCTGTTAGGCAAAACTCTTTTCCCGCAACACCTTGAAACAGCACTCGTAGTACGCGTAGGTCATCTCGCCACCTCTTCGAATAATTCTTACCGTCGGAAAAAAATGTTTGTGGCATTCAACAGCCGTGTGTCAACAATATTAATATCCGTTCACGAATAATATCAAGAAGAGAGAGCGCAACAAATAAACGTCATCTCGAACAAAGGCCCCGTGGCCGCTGATGAGAGGTCATTTAATATAGTCATGATTACAGCATCAATCTTTACTATTGTTGTTTGTTTGTCAGATAATGTTTTGGGTTGTTGAATAATGACAGCGAGGCTAGGTGTTCCGAGGGCCAATTATTTTGTGGTTAAAATATATTTTTAATTAAAACTAAATATGTTGCTTATAAACTACGAGTTTATAATCAAATATTGGCGAGGGCGATACCTCATTAGTACGTTGCGTTGCGTTGTCGCAACGGATCAACGCATTGTATGCCACACCTGCGTTGCGACGACCCACGACATCGCAGCGCAAGAGGACGACCCACGCCCCTCTAGCAGTGGAACACTGTCCGTCGTCGCACCGGAGCTCCCCCCGCTTCGTCTCTCGTCCGCCGATCCGTTGAAACTTTAACACTCTTTAACAAACTTTAATGTGGCATGTCATTTAAAATATATGGAAAACGAAGCAGCGTTGACGCTGCGACGACGCAACGCAACGCAACGCACTAATGAGGCAGAGCTCTTACAGGCTAACGTTGGTATATACGGTGCAGCAAGTGGCGCCGCCTAGTTTTGTTACGAAGTAACTAAAGACTACAAAGAAGGCCGGATGAGAGTGACACTGACTGGCTGATTACTGTCACTCTAGTAGAGCATCGCATCGATGGCTGCGTGGCGACTGGCTTATGATGACAGAATTTATGTCAGGGGAGCCGCTGTCGCAACACGTCCACGACGAACTGCTATATTCCGGCACAATCATAATGATATTGAAGATGCTGAACCACTAATAAAGGCTATCCTGCGCTCTTAAAATAAGAATCAAAATAAAATCTTAGCCTCATCATCACCCACAACCTGACTTCATCGACTGCTAGACCTCTTTATGTTTAAGTTAATCTCCATGTTCCTGTGCCAGCCTCATCCAGGTTTTAACCCCGATGGCAATACTGTCGTCTGCCCATCTTGCTGCCGGATGTTCAGCGCTTCTTTTTCCAGTTTTTGGACGAAATTTTAAATCTTAGCATAGTTTAAGATTTCAATAGTTACTAGCCCGATCTAGCCCGAGCCCAGAATAAATGGTTTCAGAGCAAAGATTTAAATCAAAAGATAGTCCTATTTCTGTTTCATTTTGACACATCTGGCACACAATGACGCAGTGACTTGACTTTATTGTCATGGACATGCTCTGATCTTCTCAATATGGACACTTTATTGCGTATGGTGAGGGCAAATCTAGCGATTTAAATCTTCGGTTCAGAGTAACATTATGGGCATTCTTCTGGTCTTCAGCGTAACTGTTATATAATGTTTACAGTAGCAATCAAAGTAAAAAGGCAAATAAAAAATATACCACGTGTTATGGTGGAATCCGACGATCGTCAATATTGCGGACGGACACTCACGGCACCGCGCACCGAGAAACTTCCTTTCCTTACCCCGCACGTACACCTTCCCACGGTCCGTCGTCCGAGCTCGTCCGAGTCGTCCGTCCGCAAAATCGCGGATCGTGGGATTTCGGTATATCAAACACAAAAGTTCAAAATACACTACATAGGTACAACAAAAATGTTTGTTTTAATTAATTTAAACAAAAAACACGAGCATCAGCCAAAACGTGCTGATAAATTGACGGGCATTTTTCATGGCACCCATAATTGAGGGGATAAAAAATAACAACGGCACGCCACAATGTTGATTGTAATTTTCAATGCGAAATAATTTTACCTTTGAAGTGGTCTTATGGGCTTTGTTTTGTATTTAACTTCTTTATCACCTACTGTTTTTTTAGATTAAATAATGTATAATAACACACCCACACTCCTCTACACATTCATACATACAATTGCATGTCTGCTGTCTTCACACTATTTGCGTTACTTAGGTTTAGTTTTTGTTATTATTATTTTATTTTTTAATTGCTTTCTGTACAGCTTGTTAGTACAATTCATTGACACTGTCTTCACTAGTTTTTGGTTGGAATATTAATAGAATCCATTTTGGCTGAACCCTATCTTTTAAGATACAGGCTAGTCCTAGTTTATTTATAAGATAGAGTCTACTATTGCATAGTAATGTACTTAAATATTTTTTTAATAATGTATACAGTGCAAATTGCTATGTTTTTTTGTGAAATAAATACTTTACTTACTTACTTACTATATAATTATAGCGAGTATTAGAAATGTGTGGTCATATTTTTAAGGGTGTGTCAGCTGTCCCATACATTCGGGTCGAGTAGGTATAGAAGATTTTTATGGTACAGCTGATTATTTTTTCGCGATCACGATGTTGGTCCAATGGAGAAATCTGTTCATTTTGTTGGTCTGTAACACACTCATTTTTTTTTATATTACCACATATATTTGATATATACTATGTAAAGCCTCCACGAATGACATTTAAATTAAATGATCTTTGGACGCATCTTGGGCAGTCTATCGATTTTGATAGAAATGCTATGCCCATTAATTTAAAGCGAGTCTATTGCGGCAGACCAAAATGGACCAATTATGTTAATTGCCATCGATCGCGCACAAATCTAGACTCCAGGCTGCTACTGAGAAATTCCAGATGGCAAACCCAATAACGCTTATCGCGACCGGGGAATCGAACCCGAGACCTCATGCTCAGCAGTAGCACTTGCGACCACAAGACCAACGAGGCAGTCGAAAAGGTTATAATAAACCGCCCTCATTACTTTACATTGTATCCCCAAATACATGAGAAAATCGTAAGGTTATCGGATTCTTATCAGCCCTCGTATAAGTTCTAATTAAGTAGGTATAATCTGCGTCATGAACATTCCACCTATTAGCCTTGGAGGGATAAGGACCTCTCTATACGGTGAATGTGGTGGGCAACACTCACAGATTGCTAATTATGCCGCCAGATCTTATTATTTATTAATACTTTAAGCATGAAGCATACTTAAATGTACAGAGGCGCACTTGATGCCATAGTCATTTTCTACCAGTCAACCTTTGGGTGATGCAGAGACAGACAGTGGTAGGTGCAATATAAAAAATCAAAATCAGATCTCATTTTACATGTCTTAGAGTTTATTATAGCATGATCAGCTCCCGCCGGGACACACTCAACAGTCGTTAGTGTGGAAGTCGTTAAATCGACATCGAATAGTGAACGAAGGTTCAATCCATACTAGTCCATACTAATATTATAAATTCGAAAGTAACTCTGTCTGTCTGTATGTTACCTTTTCACGCCTAAACCACTGAACGAATTTCGATAAAATTTGGCAAGGAGGTAGATGGCATCCCGGGGAAGGAAATAGGCTACTTTTTATCGAAATACCACGTGGGCGAAACTGCGGGCGGAAGCTAGTGAGTAATAAACGAATATCAGTCACACTTGCTGGCTTGTTCACTTTGTCAGAACACCTGCACATGTTGCGATCTCAAGGTGGCCACACGCGCAATGCTAAAACGTGTATTTTTTTAGCTTATGCTGTCCTACTGCAGAGCAAAGATCTCCCATTCTCCTTTCCGCTCCTCTCTGTCTTGAGCTGGTGAAATGGGGGTTATAATTTTTTTTAATGTATAGTTTGTGTTTTAATTTGTGTCCGGTTGATGGCAAAAGGCCCCCTTTTGCCATCAACCGGACACAAATTCATATTCCTGTAATTTCCAACTAGATGGATCCAGAAACAACCCAAGAATGGAATCGGAATCTTACACTCAGCAGTTCTTTATACACTCTGCGGTTCTCAAACTTTTTTGGCGACGGAACCCTTTTGGAAAACGAAATTTTTGACGGAATTTTAGAATAATCAAAACCGTTCGTAAATTTTTCAGATGTTGCAAAACTTGTTTCACAGGGTCCAAGTTTCATTTTTTTTAGACGTAGGACAATATCGCGTATAAAAAGTAATGCGTCTAAGTTCCATTGTATCCTGCATAGACACATGATTAAGCAAATGCCGCCAAATCTAAAATTAGTTCTTGAGGAAGCTGGGCTCCACAAAGCCTCTGTGGGGGCTCCGCGAAAATACTGGTTCATTGTGACCAATAATTTCGCGGAGTCTTTGTGGAGCCCAAGGGCTCCGCGGAGCACACTTTGAGTAACACTGCTCTAGAGCTAAGAGGAAGCTTGACATAAGTGGTACTTTCGCATGGAAAGTACCTACATTAGTTCTAGTTACACCATCACTCTAACACGTCACGTTTCCATCACATATCTAAACTTCCACTATATCCGTCAGCTTATCTTGTACTACCCTCCTTGTAAAAATCCCAGCGTTCAAGAATATTCTTCTCTAGAATCGAACATTAATAAAGCTGAAGCCGTTACTAGAGCTTGAATAATTTTGCATACTGGATAAGGTCTGTAGATCAGGGGTTGAGTTGTGAATTGTTGATTAATATCGTTTTGTTTATTCGATTTTTGTTGGGGTTTGTTAACGTTTATTTCTTTTAAATCTTATTTTCAGTTACATAACTCGAAGTCAATTAGGTACTTACAGTAAAGTAAAAACGTTGATTTATTTACTAGTTAGTTTAATTACTAAATGTCGTCCAAATACAGTTGGTATTTATTATTATTGGAATCAATGAAATTAATTTTACTTTAAGTTAAAATTTGTATTTCAAACATTTTACACAATTAGATTAAAGTGGCTTAGTATTTTGCCAAAAAGTAGGTAAATAAACAGAACTTTTGTAGTATTTCGGTCCACTAAAAATGAAACCGCCTGCATGTAACACTCAGTGACTGCAACTGCCCATAATTTAACTTCACTCGCAGTATTTTGATTACAGTTTTTTTTACAAAACATTACGCACACACGTTGATTTATCTCTGTAACTGAATTATTTTTCTCGGATGTCACTCGGACTGATGAATCTACAATATTTGAAGTGCAGCAAAAAACCGACATCGCCACTACTCTCAAAACGGTGAAGCCAAAACATCATGTGGAAAATGGCGAGCGAAGAAACCACGTAATACCCACAACAACATAGCTCACAGAATAAGCAAGCTGAAGTGGCAATGTGCCGGCCATATTAGCCGTAGGACCGATGACCGTGTTGGGGTAGACGTGTTCTTGAGTGGAGACCGCGAATCAGCAAATGGAAGGTAGGACGCCCTCAAGCTAGGTGGAGCGACGATCTTCGCAGGGTGGCTGGTAGCAACTGGATGTGAGTTGCCGAGAATCGAGCTGAAAGGCGAGCAATTGGAGAGGCCTGTGTCCAGCAGCGGACTGCTATAGGCTGATTATGATGATCATAATGAATATCCATACCATACCCAAATGAGCAGTGGTGGCCCAGTGGTAACGACCCCGACTTACGAGTTGTAGGTCGTAGTTAGGAGGAACCCTGACAGGCGCTTTACTTTGTGTAAATAATTTCATCACCACTGCTCTCAAAACGGTGAAGGAAAACATCGTGAGGAAACCGGCATGTCTTAGAACCAAAAATTCGAAGACATGTGACATCTACCAACCCGCACTGGGCCCGCGTGGTGGATTACGGCTCACTCCTCTCATAGAGATGAGGCCTGTTTCCCAGCAGTGGGAACATTATAGGCCGATTATGTATCTATGTTATGTAATGAATACCAACAATGAGCCTTCGTAGTGAATTAAAGTTTACTCTCTCTCACTGAGAAGAGGCCAGTGTCCCTCCCAGCACTGGGAAAATAATGAGATTATGACTTGTGTCGACGAAAAGCGAGATGCAAAAGAAGATGGCCGATGGCCGTTTTGCGTGGATGTGAGGGGTTGATCATGGACAACATTTAGGGGTTCAACATGGTCAGGGGTAGAGATTGTAGGGGTTGACCGTGGACTAAACCCTTATTTTCCCCAAACTTGTTCTTTTTTGCGTTTGTCTTCTTTCTTTGCGTCATATTTTACCGCAAATAAAAGTTTTTTTCTTATTTTTCAGTCGTCCTTCACTCCTTCAATACAATTAAAGGCACGCAACAAAAAGACTTCCAGTCTCAGAGAATCCTTAAGACTACAGCGACAATAAGTCCCATTTAACGTTACCAACGAAAGCGCAGTATAATACATTCTCCTGTAATGTAACATACATCACCGAGCGTTATATTTCACTTGAACGTCGACATAACCGGACGCTGCTGGGTAACGGCTTGTCCACACGTTGGTTACATTAGGAGATTTCCGTAGATTAGGGCAGGAATTAGATGCTGGTCTGGGAACGTTTTAGTCGCAGTTACTCGCCAAGTGAATAAGTGATGTGGGTTGGTTGCTGAAATGTAAAAGAGGGCGATTAATGGAATGAGAAGGTTCTGAATTACCAACAAGTGGGTGTCTGTCTTTTTGTCAGATAAAAATTAAAAACTACGTTTTGTATTTTTTTGTATAGTTAGTGTAAATAGTAAGTTGTGTTATTAAAAGTAAATAAGCATTTTAATGTGTATGAAATAAATATATATACCTACTTATAAAAGTGAAAAAAAGTATCCTAAGTAAAAAAGTCCGTCTCTAAAATCCAATGGATCAATGAACTGAGTATTTTATTTAGCACTTCAGAAGGTTCAAGTAGCAATCTCATCTCAGCGTCAAAAACTGCTGATAACGTAGGTAAATTACAGGTTTTTTTTGGACAATTTAATAACAAAATTAGAATGAAATGAAGTTTCTCAGAAATACGGCAATTGCCCCTTTAACTGTGGCAGACATCATGTCTCATGTAATCACGTTAGCCTAAATGCCTCATTGTTCGAACTTCTAAGCCTGCCATTATTAATTTGATTCCCAGATGAGGTTTTTCTACAAAAAAACCTTTTTAGTGACCTGACAATTAGAATCATTGTGAGTTGTGACTGATGAAATAGAAAAAACTAATTCCAACTAATGACCGCACGTGCACGAACTAATTACGGCAAAAAAACAGTATTAGTGGAGGGAGCACAACTGTTCAATGATTTACCAGAAGCCATAAAGAAGTGTAATAATTAATACTTTAATAATTTTATAAATTCGAAAGTAACTCTGTCTGTCTGTTTGTTACCTTTTCACGCCTAAACCACTGAACGGATTTCGATAAAATTTGGCAAGGAGATAGATGGCATCCCGGGGAAGGACATAGGCTTTTTATCGACATACCACGCGGGCGAAGCCGCGGGCAGAAGCTAGTATCAACATATTTAAGAGTAAACTCAAAAAACACGTATGTAGTAACGTTTTTATAACGTCACCATCGCCCCAGAGGCAAATATTGTATTATATTATTAATAGGTCTTTACCTATGAAATTGCCGTTCTGCAGTACTGGCCATTTCAAATCAAAATAATTTTTGTTTGGCTAAGAATTCTAATTTCAAATTAATTTTATTTTAAAAACATGGAATTCTTTTTTCAAAAGAAGTCATTTGTTTAATGATTAGTGTTACATTTTCATCGCATTTCAATCTTTTTCGTCATCATGGATACGTTAAAAATTCGAGTAATTATGGAATATGAGTACCGTCGTGGCAGCAACGCGGCACAAGCGGCACGCAACATCAACGACGTTTACGGAGCTAACACTACAAACCAACGCACCACCTGTTATTGGTTTGCTCGCAATTTCGACCTGAAAAATGAACCTCGCGGTCGTCCGAAGACTTTGGTCGACAATGACGAATTAAAGGCGATTGTGGAAGCTGATGATACACAATCTACGGCTGAATTAGCAGCAGCTTTCGACGTTAGCGTCAAAACAATATTGGTCCATTTGCAAATTGGCAAGGTAAAAAAGCTTGACAAATGGGTGCCCCACGAACTCAATGATCGCCAGCGCGAAGGGCGCGTCGAGGCGTGCCTTGCACTGCTCAACAGACACACAAATGAAGGAATTTTGAACCGCATTGTTACCTGCGATGAAAAATGGATTCTGTTTGATAACCGCAAGCGCTCAGCAAGTTGATTGGATCCTGGTTCAGTACCTAAACAATGCTCTAAACGAAAACTTACCCCTAGAAAAGTGATGGTCACTGTTTGGTGGTCTAGCGCCGGTGTGATTCATCACAGCTTCTTACCAAACGGGGTGAGCATTACTGCAGATGTGTACTGTGAAGAATTGAACACAATGATGGAGAAGCTGGCACATCTCCAACCAGCATTGGTCAATCGCTCGTCTCCGCTGCTCCTGCACGACAACGCGCGACCTCATACTGCACAGCAGACGGTCTCCAAGTTGCAAGAACTAGGGTTGGAAGCTCTCCGTCATCCGCCCTACTCACCAGACCTTGCGCCTACAGACTACTACTTTTTCCAGAATTTGGATAACTTCTTGGCGGGAAAAAAATTCAATACCCGAGAGGCAGTACAAAATGCCTTTGAAGAATTTGTTGCCTCCCGTCCAGCTGATTTCTTTAAGAAGGGCACCAATAAACTGCCACTGCGTTGGCAAAGATCCATTGATTGCATGGGTGATTACTTCGATTAATACAAATAAAAAATACATGAAAAAAAATCGTTTAAATTTTTTCATACAAAACGGCAATTTCTTAGGTAAAGACCTAATTAAGAAGCAACTTTGTTTTAATTATTATAAGTGAACTGTTATTCATAAGTTCATATGAGAAATAAATATCTTTAAACCTAAAAGACACACAGCACCAAATATCTTCAACAAAATGGTTGTCAGGGAATTCAGACGTGAAGTCTCTGTATAAATTAAATTCAAACCAGGCTGAAAACGCGACAACGTGCTCTAATTTCGCGATGAAACTAATACCGTGTGAGCTCGGCTTAACAAAGTGTAGCGATGGCATTTACCAAGAAAATTGTATCATTACTATAACACAACACCAGAGTGGTTTACAGTTCCCCTGGTATTGCCTCTATATATCAACCGGATGTGTTCAAGAGATATCACTTTATGTTGCTAAGTTATATACGGAAGCGGTAGCGAGATAAAAAAAACGAGCGAACCTTACATTAGTCGTATACTATAATGTGTAACATGTGACATCTTGGCTGATAGTACCAACATCTCAAAGTCAAGTCAAAGTCAAATAATTTATTTCAACTAGGCACATTAACGGCACTTTTGAACGTCAAAATCGTCTCGGAAAATGGGTTGGTACTGTGGCGGTATCTACATTGCCACATGCGAAATACGCATCAAAGACCTGACGTCATATAAATCCTGCATCGCGAAATTAAAGTTTACCGTGCAATCGACATATTATTTACAAAACCCCGACATCAATCGTTGGGCAGTTGCCCGCCAGACACAACACCTGGTCGGAGGATCCTCTCTTTTTTATGGTGAATAAGTGAACTTTACACCGTATTCCTCATACCCCTAAAATACCATCTGACGGCCAACTCTAGTGCCGCGCGCAATCATTGGTCAAATCAAATAACGCGCTGCCCCGGTTTCCTGTAACACACCTCCGTCCCTTTTCACGAAATCACTCCCACAGATTGCAAGAAAAGCGAATGATGTTATACATCAAAAAGGATAAAATTAATAAATTATGATTTGCCAGCTTATAACTAGCAGAAAAAATCGTATAGTTTACATGCAATGTATTTGTACAGGATGGCACATCGACGCGCCATTGTAACCATGAATTCAGCACATGATTCTAGACCCCAACTTGCGAAAAAAAATCCGCAGGTTATTTAAAAAAAACAGCTGTTTCATAGATAAGTGTAACCTACGCGGTCAAAGTGTATGGAATAACTTTTTTTTTACAACCGACGTAGAATCAACGCAGGTGTGTCCAATCATGCATAATCTATGGTAATATATGGGTATAATAGGTGGCGCGTCGATTCCCTACCACCGCGTGTATAGATACTAAAATACATGATGATTTTTAACTTACTTACTTAACAGTGAATTAAAAATCACCGTGTACGATAAGCAAATAAATTCACCTGCTGTAGAAATTAGTTGTCATTTCCCCGATAGTACAATAGTTTGCACTAATTAGGTATTTTGGCCATGATTTACGCACGTGTTGGATGTGACCTATTTATTTAACTAAGCCATGACACACCACGTCGCCAAACATTTTGATTCTGATGACTACATAATTATTTCTACGCATACTGTCCATGACTAACAGCTAATGTCTGCATTCGTTTCAGAAATATGTCAGATCTTCCAACTAATCGAAAAAAATCCTTATTATTTTCATATCTACGCTTAAGCTAGGAAATTAAATATTTATCATCAGAAACACGGATAGTTGTCGAGTTCAAAAATGGTTGAACTGCACATAGGATACCCTCCGCTAAGGAGAGGTGATAGTAGTGCTTATACTTACCGGCCCGTCACCATAGTGGAAATCCATAGCACATGTGGAGTGACTCAGTAATTAACGGAATTTTCATTCTTCTCCATACAAAAATTACCTTTTGGAAGGGGCAACTAGAACCAATTCTATTTCTTTGTTTTTGACATTCAAAATTGCCTTTTCTGTGCCAAATTGAAATAAATTAGTTGACTTTTGACTTTGACTTTACCAGTAGAATGCTATAAATCTATGGTAAGAATCTGTGCTACACCGAACAAGCAAATCACGGTTCCTTTGTCCCACGTTTCGCTTGTGTATCAGACCAAACACCTCGGATCCTTGAAACTATTCAACTATTCCAACTGTGAGGCGGCGGTCTGTCGCAGGCGATATATCTGCAAAATATCTGTTTCAATCTCCAACAGCGACTGTGACGTCATTTACAATCGTCATATCACTAAATGGTGGTCATGTTGGTGAAACAACTATAGTATTTACATAAGTTACCAAGATACAAATGAAACTTGAGTTTGTACTACCTTGAGTTTCTAGAAAGTAAAGCTGACAACAGTCAGATTTTTAAGTTTCCGTGCGGATTCCAACTGGACGGACGCAGTTCGTGCGTCCAGAGCTGTATCTTTTGAACCGTAATAGTACCGTAGATACTTGAAATTATCACAGAGTGCGCACTACTATGGCTGCTAAAACAAAAAATAGAAATAAAAATCACATTATTGTCAAGGGGGGCCCGCTCGCGATTACGATTACGAGTAAGCACATGGAGGGTTAAACGTATTAAAAAAAATGTAGATCTTTGGCAGTCGTTACGGGTAGTCAGAAGCTAGAAAGTTTGACAACCAGTCTTACCAAGGGGTATCGTGTTACCCAGTAACTGGGTTGTGGAGGTCAGGCTCTATGTAAAATACAGATATTATTCAGCTGCATCCGGTTGGACTGGAAGCCGATGATGCTAGAGATGACACTATTTACAGCTCACAGAAAGTTCTCACGATAAGATTTTTACAGAATGTACCGTCAGAATCACAAATACAATCCTTACTATATACTTTGACGATTGCTCTCAATAATAATATTGTGATTTTGAGTTAAATAATTATGAATGAATAATACCTTAATGTTTGTAATTATTTATGAAATGGAACACGGTACATTTTAATTTTAATGAGAGTAATAAATTGGAATGTAAAATTGCGCAGTTGTATTAATATTTTAGTTACACTGACATTGTATTGAAATCAAATTGATATTTAATTGCCATTTTATCTAATTTGATTTTATAATAAAAAAAACGTTTTGTATGGAATTATCATGGACGTAGATATTCTACAGGTAGTTTTTTATGTCGAGATGGCCCAGTGGTTAACGCCTCACCTCTCATGCACGAGTTTGTGGGTACAAATCCGGGCAAGTACCAATGTAACTTTTTACACTCTTATGTAGGTACTTTTAAGTTTATTTTGGACATCACTGACATCAATGAAGGAAAACATCGTGAGGAAACCTGGACCTATAGTTTATATTCAATCTATGTCTGAAATCGCTAACCCGTCTTGTATTGAGCAAGCGTGGTGATGATCAATGGTCGTGCTTTCTCTACACTACCTCAGCTCAAATTCACTTTTATCTCGCTCGCACCATACTATTCGCGGTCTGAGTGAGAGCGGGACGCAGTGGGGTGCTGGCGGCTCCAAGCCTCGAATAGTATAGGTAATTGCTTTTTACGGTGAAAATAATGGTGATAAAAAACACATAAGACCTGCTTTATAGTTAGTTCAGTCATTATGCAAAGTTTCATGATCTAATTTAAGTATTTTTTATAGTTCGGTTAGAGGTAACTTTGGACTTTTATTCTATCATGAAAATTTTATGTAATCGTGTTTTCGTCAATCATAGGCCCTATCATCAATCCTAAACTTTAACATAATATTTATTTCAAAATTAATGCTGCAGTATTTTCGGCGTATCGGAGGATCATGCTAAGCAATTTGAGGTTGGTTAGGCCCTTAAGAAGAAGCCTTTGCCCTGCAGTGGGCCAATATAATAGGCTGATATTATTCATTTTTTTTAACATTCTGGCAGTAGATTTATATTTTTCATTTGACTATAAACACAGTATTTAATTTCATTCTTTTCTTATCTGTCCTATATGAAAAGGCCTTTGTCCTTTGTCTAAACTTATGCTTTGGATTTAGGTACCCAGACTTAGCTTATCGTAGACATAAAATCTATAAGTTACTTCGTTAATAACAGAACTTGGCCCTAATTTACGCTGACATCGAGTCTCGAAAGCAAAATTATGTTATTTTGATAATATTGAGAGATATTTTCGAAATTAGCACAATTTTGGGAATGACTTGCAATTTTCGATGAATTTGTGAGTAAATTAGATTTATAACAGAGAAGTAATTAATGTACGCTATCACGCTAAAACGGCAGAACGGATTTGTATGTTTGGCACATGGGTAGACCATGATCTGAAATAGAACATAGTATATTTTTTATCAAGATATTCCCACGAGATTGAGACTTACGCGGGTGAAACCACGGGGCGCAGCTAGTTACCTATTAATATTTCACACATAATCGCATAAAACAAACCACAAAATTATCCCTAACGAATTCACAAAATTACAAAAACAGACTGTTCCAGAAAGATGGCGAGATATAATAAACACATTCTACACACTTTCCTTGTGTACATTTCACTGTACGCAAAATTACATGCGAGGCTCTGATTTAAAAATTTCCTTACGAAAATTTCTCCCTTAAGGCGAATATTTCCCGACAGCCAACATCCTCCGTCTGTGGTATTCAAATATTTACGTCAGACTTGAAGTTAAAGTGCCACACTGATAAGTAGGATGATGAACGAAATCTTGATTTATTTGTTTGGAAGCAAAAATTTTGAACTACATATGTTAAGGCGAAAGCGTCAGGGTAGCCCGCGCAATTCAAATTTTCTTACGTTTTTTGCAATTTGCAGGTCAGTATCAGGTATAATTGTACATACATAACGTGTTTGTTTAGTAAATTTTATCTAGGATTTAATTAGTTAAATTGTATAATAATTATATTGTTTTTAAAGTGAATAAATTAAATCAGTATCAGGTTGTATGAGATGATCTAAATAATAATAATTCGCGGCCGTATCAAACCGAATTATTATCATGAAAATCATCAATATAACTCTCTTAGTTATTGAATGACTATTTCATGAAATCAAGACATTTAAGGCCAATTAAAGTCAAGAAGTTGTATTGCTGATTCTAAATGATTCTATTTCTGTAAAGCCATCTCATCATTCATACAATCCATCCATGCATCGTTTGTTTGGGCTTCCCGTTCACACACATATTCAGACTCAAAACTTTTTCTCCCGACCTTGTCAATATCCTATAAGCCAACAAAAAAAAAAAAAATAACATAACATCATAAAAATATTAGTGTGTTAGTAACAGAATAATTGTACCTAAAATTATGTTAGTATTGTTAGTACATACCTATACCTAACTGATGCCTATGACTGTCCTCATCCACAGATTTTGGAAAGGACAGTCAAAACGGGCAGCAATGACATTTAGGATGCTGTTACTGCTGCTTCGTAGACGTTGCAGCAAGGAGTTCGCTTTCTTGCGCATAATGGCTTGAAAGCCATCTGTACGCGCTTCAGCAAACATACCAGACGCGCTGCAGCGCCCCGACAGCCCCAACAGCATCCTAAAAGCGTTGTTGTACTGGGTGCGCAGGGCTCTGTAGGTTCGCTACATAGACATGATTAAAATCATTATTATAGGTAAAGGATTAAAATAAATAAATCGGCCTGTGTTATCCTGGGGGGCTTCCTTTTTCCACTCAACCCGATCCTGCGCCAATCTGGACCAATCCCGCCTATAGGCGTTAAGGTTGTCCCGCTTACTGCGCCTGCGTCTACCGCGATGCCGTTAGACGTTTTCAGGGACCCATGTTGTAGTGGTCTTAGCCCACAATGCATCCAACATGCGGCAGGATTACTGAATAATTATGTATTTTAGAATGCTGTATTTCATAAAAAATTGTGATAAATGGCTAAGAACGAAGCAAACAGATGGTAATGGCGTATTTATAATGTATAAAAAATTAACTGCTGGGGAGTTTGTTGCGCCGCTTCTTCTTCCCAGCTAAAACGCTAGGTAGCGGTGAACGGTGGGCGTTTTGGGGGACTGTCTTATGTAATTTTGACGGTCGAAAAGTACTGATTCTCAGCCTAGTTTGAATAAATGAATTTTAATTTAACTTTACAAACTTTAAAGAGTTCTTTAGACCATCGAACCGAACAACTTTTACTATGGGACCAACTTTGAAATCGCGAAAAGAAAAACAGCTGTCTCTTAATGTTTAGAACAGTAGATATTACATTTTAGTAGTTATGGAACAGCTGATTTATTTTTCATGATTTCAGAGTTATATAGCTATACATTCACAGGTGTCTTGTATAACTTATTAGACTAAGCTAAATGATCATTGTATTGTTCTAAAATGTATGTAACTGAAGGTGGAATAAATACATAAAATTAAAAAGCTATACGTAATCTGTTCGATTTATGCCCTAAAACGTGTGACTGCGGATTTGTAATTAAAAAAAAGTCTGTCTGTGATGTCTTGTTTACATCTTTTTAGTTGACTTCTTTGTCGTAGTTGTGTTTAAGTATTATAACGTTTTTTTTTTTGGGGTATATATTGTCAAATTATGATAACGAGTTTAGAAGTTATGAAGGAACACATGAACATACATACATACATACCGGTTAAAATCATAACCCTCCTTTTTGCTTCGCCGTACTCGGGTAAAAAGGCGTCCAAAGTCCACCCCAAATAAGATTCTATAATATGGTTAGAGGACGATGAAATATAAAACCAGTGGTAAAACTGACCAACTTATTTTTGATACATCGTGACACTCAAGTAAAATGTCTGCCAATTCTTAGTCTAACAAAGAAATGTCTAAAATAGTGCCAAGTTTTCATGGCACCATCTTAATGGGAAGATGAGTTATGGCACCAGGAAATAGGTCTTAAGTCCGTTCTTGGAATGGACACAGAAATGGAGTGTCAGATATAAATGTTGCGAAACTTGTGTGATGTACAGTAATAGTTCTCTTCCTTCTGAATGTTCAAGACATAACTGACTGAATCTAGCTGTCATTGAAAATAACTAAGATGGTTTTCTTTTACAAAATGACCTAATGTTCGTTTCAAAAATATCGGATGAAAGTGTAAACAAAACCAGTTCAGTTATGCTTACGGAATTGCAACCAATAATAAATGGAATTAGTAACACAGTATTTAGGCGAATCCAACTTTATAATTAGCCACTTTTTTAACAATATGATTGTTTATATTCAATTAAATTTCAATTCAACAATATTATTAATTAATTAAATTAATATTATTAACTTTGACGAAAATTGAGGTTATAAAATTTACTTCAATTGTCAAAATATAAAATATATTTTGAGTTCTTTTTAAAATTAAGAATCCGGATTTAAGTATTCCAATAATCAAAGCAAAGAGCTCAATTTGTAAGTGGCTCTACAAATTGGCATCCACAAGTGTGGTTTCTGATCCATTTGTTACTTTTGGAACAGGCTGTACTCTCTGCAGTTTGAAGCTATTATGCAATTTGGTAAATACCACAGAAAAAAAAGTTTCGTTAACACACTACAGCAACCGTACGGTACACCTGTTTTACTAGTTCAGTTGTCCAAATAATGGTAAAATATCTGAAAAGATTCGATTACTTCGTCGACAGTTTTGAGCCCAGAATAAGTGGAATGACCACGTCCATGATCAGATTCATAGCCTCTTTAAAAACAACGATCTCCCAACAAAATTTCACATTTAAAATAGCCGTGTGTCTCTTAAAACCAAGAGCACAGATACACACATTAGGTTGGAGCCCGCAATCTGCTGGCGGCATCGAGAATCTGTTAAGGATACGATCACTCGATACGATGGCGTTTAGGATACGCCCCTTTCTGATACTTCGCGAAAAGGAACGTGTCGTAAATCGAATCGGAATTGGAATCGAGATTACGGTGGGTGGTACTCGATTTTTTGTGAATCGATTTAAATTTGAAGTGATTTTGGGCTGGATTTATATTTACTGGTTTTTACGAGCAATTTATTTTGGGGTAATGATATGATTATCGGTTTGGGAATTGCTTTCGTGATGTTGATGACGTAGCATATAATTTTGTTGATGTACTAATTCTTAAATACCTACCTACATCAAAAGTTGTAGGTATACGAGAGATAGATAACTGCACTCGTGAATCCATTACTTTAAGTCGAAAGCTTCAGGAAAATTCAAATTTTCTAACGTTTTTTGCAATTTGCAGGTCAGTATCAAGAAAAATTTAATTTTGCGGGCTACCTAATCGCATCCCCCTTAAGCCCTAATTAAATACGTAAACATTAAACATCCATTACCAGACGATCAGTTTAATTTAATAAAGAAAAATTGACTTTTAAACAAGAAAGTCAAAGTCAAAGAACTTTCCGAAATAATTAATTATTTTGCCAATCCATCTTAAAAATAAAGTTCACACAAACTTTCATTATTGTACATTGTATCTGCAAAGAGTTCTAAACAAAATCCAGTCTCTATTTTTATAACATAACTTCAAATTGAAATCGATCTAAATTCTAGGATAACTCTGAATTCTCTAGCACTTTCAAATTAATCGTGGGATTTTTTTACGATACCACTGGCAATGTCGAATGCCTTTGGCTGCATCTTAGTCGGGTCGGCTCGGTACAATTTGAGCAACATCGAGCGGTTTTTTTCTGAACATGAACATAATCTAATCTACATAATAAAATCAATGTTCCCACCTGGCTGTGCCGATTCACGCCGACCCGAACATCTGTGTAGCATTCCTGGCAAGGGATTCATACATTGAATTAATACTAGCATACAAGTTTTGAACTTCAAAACATGTCACATAAATCCGCACTGAAGTTTGATACGTAAACTAGTTTGACAGTTTCTAAACCTTCAGTCCCTTGTCAGCTAATTATAGCAATAATCTAATTTTGGTTTAGATAGTATGTAATCAAATCAGTGGGTTAACCAATTAATTAAGTTACCACCTTCAGCTAACCGTGGTGTGTAAACGAGGGACATACATACTATAAAGGAGTGACAGCAGTACTCATAAAAATGATCTATTTTTTATTATGGTACTAACACTGAAATCGCAAAAATATCCGGCCAACTTCGAGTCTGACACTCATATGAAGGGTTCCGTACATTAAGATCGAGCAAAAAAACACGTTACTTATATTGGCTCCTTTAATTATTAACTTTATTTAATTTTTATACAATCTGCGGAAATGTCAACTGTCTACTTATTTACGGTCTATGAGATACAGCTCGCTGACAGACAGACGGACTGACTGACGGACAGCGGAGGCTTATGCTAATGGAGGCTATGGAATCCTAAAAAACGCATAATTCGCATAATTCAAGAAAAGGTAGGGATCAGCTGGAATATTTAATTCAGAGTTTGATGCCATAGCATGGGGTCCCAACTCGAACAAATTATAATTAGTCTTATAAAAAAATCATAAATGGCAGCATAATGTAACAATTATGAAATTAAAAATTACTAAAAAGCGTTATACGGCAAATTTTGACTATAGTAATATTAGTAAAAATCAAAACATCTTTGTTTAATGCTGATTCATGTATTTACACTCATAAATCTCGTATTTTCAACAAAAAACTTAAATTAAGCCTTTTACTTCATTTTGAATCCTTAGAATGATAAAGTAGCTATCTGTTAATCATTTGGTTGAGAGCTCTTTGCAATAGATGGCGTTTTACTAAAGTGATGACAAGTCACTTTAAACTTGAAACGTTTAGTCGTTTCATTAAGGAAACTCAAACAACATTTTTTTTAAATCTAGTACTTTACGTAGAAATATAAGAATTGAACACCTAGGAAGAAAAAAACGTAGAAAAGGAACAAAAAATCTAAGAGTCTTGCCTTGTACCTAGGCAAGACTCCTAGATGGCGTTTTAAAACTACGGTCTCTGGCAATTAGTGAGTCGATGATGCTGCCATCTGTTAAAAAAATGGGGAAAAAAAATAGCCAGATCAATAGCCAGACTTAGGGTGGTGTCATTTCTTTGTATGGGATTGGGTATCTGTACGTAGTATTATAATATCTGTGGCCATAGTAAAAGTTGTTAATTTTTAGTACAGTGTGTCCTCCGTTTAACCTAACTATTTTAGTCATTCGCTACGAACCGATAACTACCAAGCACTGATACAAAGCGTTAAAAAATGGAGCCACCATTTTTTGCGTTCGCGCTCCCTTTGCAAATAGAGTTGCGAAAGTGTTTGAAAATTGGACAAGAGGGTTCGACACTAATTGACTCAGTCTCGGTTGAAGCTACAGGCAGATAAACGTGCTTATATTTCTTTAAACAAAAACTGACAGAATAATTTTAAACCAGTCTAAAACCTTGATGTATGTAGTTAAAGTCAGCGTTAAAAAGATGTTTACATTGACAAGAATAATAATTAATTTGATGACTATCTACTATATTAATAATTGTTTGACGAGTCCTGAGACCCTAGTCAAAGTGACATTCTATCAGCGATAACGATGATGGAAAAGGCAAAAACGTATAGGACTGACTGACATAAGCTATCGAAAAGCTTAGGTCAATCCTGTTGAAAGTCGTTGTAGAAATACGAAACGTTTTCGAAGGGATTGTCACTTGTCTGGGCCCTCTGGAGTGACTTCGTATCAGGAAGCGTAGTGTGGGAGGTTCCCCGACCTGATAGACAGCAAACCTTATAAAAGTGGCTGGGTCAGACCGAATCTGGAAGGTGTTTTGGCGCAGTCTGGGAGAGGCCTATGTCCAGCAGTGGATTGCGATGCTGAGTTGATTGTTCCATAATATTTTATCAATGTGTAGCCACAAAAACATATTACACATTACTAAATTGTAGCTATTAATAAAATATTATGGCAAACAGATTGTAGACAATCAAATGAATTCTTGTCGATGTTTACTTCTTTTGAACCGACTTCAAAAAGGAGGTTCTCAATTCGTCTGGGTATTTTTTTTTGTATGTTTTTTACGCGATTACTCCGTCAATTTTGAATTGGTTTTGATGATTCTTTTTTTTTTGGTAGTTCATGCTTCAGAGCTGGTCCCATATTTTTTTATTAACTTTGCTTGCGTAGTTTTTCAGTTAGCTTCAAAAATACGTATTTTTCCTACTTAGTATCTGGACGGTGTTTTAAAAAAATTGGTGAAATTAATAGTTATTTATGCAACTGTTATATAATAAGGGGTATTAAAACACGAATGTGGGTTTCAGGAATGTGTATCACATGAGTATTTATTTGTGAATTATTTACAGTTGCATACAAGACTTTATCTACACCCATGATATGAATCTTCTATAAAAGTTTCTTTACAATACCAATATCGAACAAAAATGGCGCGGTACGACGTGAATTCGAATTTTTCGAATTCGAATGTGTTTTGTTTTTAAATTATCGTGCTTTGTTAGTGAAATGCTCGTGAATGACAATCTTCTTTTTTTGAAATGAAAGAAAGAAAGAAAGAAAAATATTTTATTTGGGACACGCACAGGAAAAACAATCAGTAATATAAAGTAAGTAGGTACTCAATTAAATTAAAAGAAAAATTAAAACTAACAAAATACTTAGGCTACCTGTGCGAGGCCAAAAAGGCTCCTACCTCAGCATAATGCTGCGATATTTAAATAAATAAATACCGCAGCGCTGGTATTCTGATAGGGCCCGCTGTGATGTCACGGACTCGGCTACAGACACAATATATAAATCTTACAATGAGTGACGTACAATACGACGTACAATATATAAATCTTACTAGGGGATGACAACATAAAAATAAATAAATAATAAAACAATAAAAAATAATACATTAATAAAAACCGTAACTATAAACATTAATTGTGCATGAATCACGCGAAATGAATTGCATTATGAAATTCAGTATAATATTATAACACCCGTTTGGATGATATTATGATTACGACACTGGCTGTTTTAATGTTGGCAATAAGCTAACTGTTTCAAAAATTTTTTTTACAGAATTTTTAGCATGGGTGTAGATAAAGTTCTTTTTAGAGTTTTTTTTGGACGTCAGTTGTTTTTTTTTTTTTGTAAAAAGTTTATTGAATCTCACTTTTCTTTTTGTAATCGAAAAGGTACACATTATAAATTTTAGAATAAGTTAGATTATAAGATGAGCAATAAGTTTTCTCTACCATACTATATTACTTTTGCTGTGCCCGACGATTGTTCATACGAAAATATTTACCACCTTACCATACATTGTGGAATGCAATAAAGTATTAAGTAGGTATTGAGTAAATATTTTTTCTCCTGGCAAATAAGGACATCATCATCTGCCTAGCCTTTTCCCAACTATGTTGGGGTCGGCTTCCAGTCTAACCGGATGCAGCTGAATACCAGTATTTTACATGGAGCGACTGCCTATCTGACCTCCACAACCCAGTAACTGGGTAATACGATACCCCTTGGTTAGACTGGTTGTCAGACTTTCGTGCTTCTGACTGACAGCCGAGACCAACGGCTTAACGAGCTTTCCGAGGCACGGAGGAGTCTCGATATGTGAAAATGGTTACCCATCCACGGACCAACCCCGGCAAGCGTAGCTTAACCTGATGGATCGACCCGAGCGGCTGTTATTACTTAGCCACGAGCTCCTCCTGGCAAATTTAGGACAAATCAATGTTATTCATGTCATAGACAATTCCAAATTCTTGGATTTTTCCATTAGGATTTTCTCAGTAGCAGCCCGGAGTCTCGATTTGTGCCCGGTTGTACAAAATCTGTTACGGTACTTATTAGATGCCTCAATAGGAATCTATTACTTTGACATTCGATATTAAATCCCAATACCTACCTTTTAAATTCGTGTTTATTGGGAATATTTCTTGCTATTTACGAATACTGTTACATTCTATTTGATCGAGATACGTTCCGATAATATCACTATTTCCAGGTATTTACAGACACATAGACATCTATTTATAACAAGGTAATCAAACTCGATAGGTGCTCCAAATGGTCCTTGACTTCAAATAAGTATCATGAATATAGCTAATAATAGAAAGTAGCCGTCGTATTAAGGCCATTTTACTGTGCGTACGAGGTATTTAATAATATAATTATTGAAGTCACACTTATAGCTACGCATCTGCATTTCAGGCAAAAGACGTCCACTGCTGGACATAGGCCTCCTCCAAGCGTATATCGATCGGTGCTGTGCTTCTCGAACCTAGCGGATTTCTGGGCCTTCCCAAAGTCATCGGTCCACCCTGTAGGCCTTAATTTCGCATACTTATACATAACTAATATCAAAATAACATTGTATATTCAAGATAGATGTAATACACAGCTTGCAAAGATTTGTAACTGGTACGCACTACCTACAACATCATCATTTCAGTCGAAAGACGTCCACTGCTAAATACATATTATGCCTCCTCCAAGCACCGCCACTTCGACCGGGTCTGTGCTTCTCGTATCCAGCGGTTTCCCGCGGCGCTCACAAGGTCATTGGTCCAGGTTGTGGGAGGCCTTCCAACGTTACGTCTTGTACAATATGCGGTCGCTACTCCAGAATCTTTCAGCCATTCTGTTCTGCAAGTAATGTGCTGCCCACTGCCAGTTAAGTTTGGCAATTCTTCGGGCTATGCTGTTTATCTTGGTTCTTCTGCGGGTCTTGACCTCCTCTTTCTCGATGTTGGACCTGACCCAAATGGACAGTTACCGAGCTACCGAGCAGTGGTGGCCCAGGTGGTAACAGCCACGACTTACGAGTTGTAGGTCGTAGGTTCGAACCATGACAGGTGCTTTATTTTGTGTAGATTATTTCATCGCTACTGCTCTCTAAATGGTGAAGGAAAACATGGTGAGGAACCAGGCGTGTCCTAGAACCAAAAATTCGAAGACATGTGACATCTACCAACTCGCACTGGGCCCGAGTGGTAGATTACGGCCCGCTCCCTCTCACAGAAAGGACGAATGTGTCTCAGCAGTGGGAACATTATATTATAGGCTGATTATGATGCAACGGACAGTTTGTCTTAGGTAAATCGTCCACAACTTCGAGTGTAAGGTCTTAACATGACCTTTGTTTTGTCCATGTTCATTTAAAGACCCACTCTTTCGTAAGCTCCACTTATTTCATCGAGGATTATACTGAGGTTTATACCTCCTTATTCACCCGTGTGTTCCCGCAGGTCAGCATACAATGTGTGTAAACCCCTTTAAACAAAACCCCATTCACAAAAAACAAAAAACTGTCACAATTTATTCAAAAAATCGAACACAATATTCCACAAAAACGCATTCCATGTAACATCAATAAGGTTCTTAAATCTGACATCACTCAAGATATAAGTCAAGTAAAGAGCAGGAATATTTCAGCCTAGCCTTCTTACTTCTGATTTATGCCCAAAATATTCTCGGACGTAATATTAAAAGGAAAACCTCGTTTACATCGCAATTTCCTTTATGTCCCAAAATGTCTCGAAAGCACTTTTTAAAGAGATAGCACATTTAGATAAAAGGCTAATTTATTCATTGGCGGGAAGAAAGGAATAAGCCTGCTTACCTACTTGCCTCCCAATTGAATCTTGACTCGGTAATTTATTTTTGATGTTAAATTAAAAATGTGTTTACCGAGTTTAATAATAAGGTAAGCGGATTATGTAATTTGAGTTGGAATGCTTATATTTTTTTGGTTGTTATTTGGGTAAAGTAATTTTGCTGCTCGGAAATATTTGAGTAAGTTGTCAACTAAATAAATTGTCTATTTAGATGTTGAAACGAAATGAAATGGTTTGGTAGTACCTATTATTAAAAATACAGCATCATCATCTGGCGAAATACTGACTATATTTATGAATTTTGTGTATTTTTGACCTCTGAAGCATGACCTACCAAACAAAAAAAGATAATTGGCGGAGTAATCGTGAAACAAATATCCAACAAAAATACGGACGAATTGAGAACCTCCTCCTTTTTAAAGTCAGTTAAAAAGACAAAAAAGAAATTATGAAAGTTAGTTGACACATACAAAAAACAACGTGCACAAAAAAAAGTCATTAACATCAAAACGAAAGCTACAACTGAATTTAAACCAGCTTGAAAACCTAAACAGTTTTAACAGTTTTAAGATTAGTCGCAGAAGATAATTGCATTAAAGGAAAAAATAGATTACACGCCACTCCTGAGTCCTCCAATATGCATAATAATGGTAATGGATTCAGAGACGCAAGATGGAACCACCGTAGTACGTGGTTCCTTCGAGAGATGAGCGGGGACAACTCCGTAGATTTCATTTTGCATGAGACGGGCTGGACGCGATTTTCAACTGGTATGGGATGTCGTAAATTTAGAAACCCAATTGAATTTGATTACTTTGAACCCGGTGTGAATCGAAGTAATTTTTGCGAAAAATCTGGTGCATACTTAGATATCCGTGCATATTTGGGTGTGTCACCCATCCGAACGTAAAGTTTTTATTACCTAGTAGGTACATCCACAGCGATCGTCTTTTACTACAAGCTTCAATTAGCTTGCTCTGTTCGTATGTGTTTCCGGTTACTCCAATTGTCATCCATTTTTCAAGCACTTCCTGGCATCCGATTGAGCTGAAACTTGGCAAACTTATATAACTACCGAGACATTTTGAAAAAAATGATACCGTGGAACTGGTCTGATGATGGAGCCGGAAGTTGGCCATAGGAACTCCTCAATAAAACAAGATAACACCATCGTGTTTGGACTCATTAGCTATGTATTAACAAGTGCTTTGACACTAGGTGGTGTTCATGATCTGATGATGGAGCCGGAAGGCCCTGGGAAAACCCTTTTTAGTTCATTAAAACCTTGTTTTTTAAAAAGGTTTTTACTTACATTTTATTTTTAGATTACTCTGGACTAACAAAAAAGCCCATTTTCTTCAGGTTACATCCAAGCTACACATTCCATTTTATTTTTCCTCGACAAGTACAAATGATGAAGTCACCCAATCACTATAATATATTCAATAACGTATTCCACGTTTTCGACAAGATTGAAATTAAACGCGAAAACTGGTAACTACCAAAATTAATCACACAAGGCCGAAGCATTTTGTCTTTCATGTTTCTTTAGAAGCCAATAAATGACTTGCTTAAAGGATATCCGTGCCTACCGATTGTATAGTAAGAAAAGAATATCTTTTTTTAATTTGCATAATTATTTTTAGGCTTTTTGCTCCCGGGTTTTGGAGCTGTAAATTACTGGACAACCGGTAAGATTGTGAGCCAACCCCATCCTATTTAAGAAAAAGGCTAGACAGATGATGATTAGTTAAGCTTTTCATTAAACTTAACAATTAATGCCAAAAGTTAAAACTGCATTTTGGCAGAAAGTTTATTGTTTATACAGTAATCAGTATGTAATACAAGAACTCCTTATAAAAGAGCTCGTCTGAGGGGTACCACAAGTGCAACTATTTCTGCGGTCAGGCAGCGGCACTGTCTTCTGGTTTTCCGAAGTTAGAACAAGGACATAAGACATTTCAGCTTTGGATGGCTGCGCACGCATTTACAGTGCATCAATGAGTGGCATTCCCCGTATTTTTAAGAACGTTCAAATTCTAATGTCACTGTCATTCTCAATCTGACCAAAATACCTCCATTTTACCTACATTTTTGACAAGTTTTTGACATTTATTGTCGCTGAGATGAAATTGTCGTTAGATTATCCTGGTATTATTTATATGCTGAGCTGAGGCCCTTTTGGCATTATAGTGATTGTTTTCTGTTTTTATAGTTTTAAGGTGTATTTTTTTGTTACAATGCCAATAAACACATTTTTCTTTCTTTATTGTAGATCTACGCATATCCTCGCTCATTCCTCGCTCAGCTTTCCACTATAAAGACCCACACTCACCTGAAATGGGACTGTAGATTGAATGCTAGTGTAAATTTGAATTTTAAAATTCAGTGATTATTATCCATTGAAATAAGTTAAAAAATATTATTCAGTGGAATCTTGGACAGCTTTTAAAAGTAGTTTTCTGGGTAGACTTTATGAGACTCCTTATGTGAAACGGAATTTTAACATTTTTGTGACTAAAATGTCACTTTATTTAGTAGGCGAGCGTTTGTAAACGTGTGTTTTTCTTTGAACAGTCTTGTTTTTGGTGTTTGAGGTAGTTTCGGTTTGCGGATTCGTAACATGGTTTTCTCAAAATAGTTTTAGCTTTGATAAAATAAAACCAAAACTAAATTGCAGTTGATACTGTAGTTTTTCAGTTATTTGATGGCAGAATATTTTCTAAATATCTGGGACATAAAACATCTGTAGAAAATTATTGAAAGTTCAAAAATTCAAAATCAAAAAGGTCGGAACGAAGTTCCTTTCCCTGTATTATGTATTAAATAACAGGCACAATGAAATACATTACCAACGTTTCAATCAATCTGCCTAGCCTTTTCCCAACTATTTTGGGGTTGGCTTCCAGTCTAACCGGATGCAGCTGAATACCAGTATTTTACATGGAGCGACTGCCTATCTCACCTCCACAACCCATTAACTAGATAATATGATACCCCTTGGTAAGACTGGTTGTCAGACTTTCGGGCTTCTGACCCGTAACGACTCTCAAAGATCCACGAATGACAGCCGGGAACAACTGCTTAACGTGCTTTCCGAGGCACGGAGGAGTCTCGGTATGTAAAGATGGCCACCCATCCACGGACCAACCCCGGCAAGCGTAGCTTAACCAGATGGATCGACTCGTGCGGCTGTTATAACTTAGCCACGAGATACTCTCATACATTACCAACGTCCCAAACATTGGTAATGTATGAGAGGTATGTACTAAATGAAAAAAAATGTGTGACGGTCGTCGAAAAGTGTCGTGACGGTCAAAATTTTATAATTTTTCAGTATAGGTCTCATTCACCAATTGTGCAGAGTTACGTGCAATAAGGAACTTCGTTCAAATATAATATTTAATTTTGCCGACTGCCATCATAGAAACGGGTTTTGTCGACGGAAGAATAGAAAAAATGATAAATTGTGATTGTTTATCTCATTTTGTATATCCTTTCGTCGAAAAAACCCGTTGTTTCTACTGTGGTCATGCTACGCGTGCAGAACAGCCAGTGCGAAGAATGACTACGAAAAGATAGGGCAGACTCTATTGAGAGTAACGCCCCACACGCCAGAAGAACAAACTCATTTGCTCATAGTCTGATCGCATGATAAAATCGGAAAAAAAATCTACCTCGTACCTAGTATTTTTCAGACTTTTAACTTTATTTAACCCAGATAGTTCACGCACCTTTGTCCGATCTCTAACTAAAACTTTACTCCGTTTAATTTAAACATTCCTAGAACGAAATATTCCGTTCAGAATCATCCTCAACCCTCGAATCAAATACTTTCGTTAGCTTTTTTATTTTATTTCATTTCTATTCTCTCTGATTGCTTTGAGGCATCAAAATTTAATTACTAAATCCCAGTACCTTCAAAGAAAAACATGTATCCATCGGGTTTCTTCGAACCCCATGTTCGTTTGTGCTATGAACAAAATGAATTTTGTTTCTAGTAGATTGTTTTTAGGATTTCGTACCCAAAGGGTAAAACGGGACCCTATTACTAAGACTCCGCTGTCAGTCTGTCACCAGGCTGTATCTCATGAACCGTGATAGTTAGACAGTTTAAATTTTCACAGATTATGTATTTTTGTTGCCGCTATAACAACAAATACTAAAAAAACAGAATAACATAAATATTTAAGGGGGCTCCCATACAACAAACGTGATTTTTTTTGCCGTTTATAGATATGTAATGGTACGGAACCATTCGTGCGCGAGTCCGACTCGCACTTGGCCGGTTTTTTTTACGTGTGTTTCTTTGTGCCTTTGATTAGGTATGACACGTCTTCATTCTTGATTTGAAATTGTTTTTCTTTTGTTTTTTGCGCTTTTTGTCTGTTTGTTTCTTTGTTATCAGGATTTTTTATACCTATTGGGTTTTTTTTGGAATATCAAATACGTTACTGATGAGTTCCGTGAATCGAGCTTTATCTTATTTGCTGACGACAGCGTTATGGGTAGACTTTCATGGTATAGACTACTGTATAACTATCATAAATTAAAGTAACTTTTCATATTTATCTGTTTATCGGCGTTTTTATTTTAAAACACATAACAGATTTTGATGTCATTTTCACCATCGTTTAGGGAATTTATTCCGGAAGGTTTATGTGTATAATAAGTTTAATTAAAGTTACATTTTTATCTAAGAAATCTCGTTGTTTTGTCAAGTCGTAAAAACCTGGATCTAAGTACATAGCACAAGGATCTTTTGGCGCCTGTATGACAATGACGGGGTGCTGGTAAAAATTTGTGTAGATAAAACAAAATGGCGGCGTTAGTTCCGATTTTGGCCACGTACCAAAATAACTTTGAAGCGTTTTAACTGCTTCCCTGATAGCTGAAACTGCTGCACAATTGCACACGCACAAAGAAAACGCAATAATGTAATCGAACACTATCCTTAGGCCTAGAAACAACAAAGTTTGCGCCCTCACGCCCCTAACCGCCGCCGTTGGAGACGTCCTGGGCGTCGGGAATCCCAGGCGGATTCCCAGCCACCATTGGCGCGGGCTTGCGGACGGCGAGCAATGGGTAGCTCGCCGTCCAATTAGGAGCAGGCCCGGGTCGATGGCGCGTCGTGTTCCACGCGCGCCTCAAAGAGATGTCAGCACAATTGGCGGGGTCCGCTAGGACCGATGCCTGCCAGGGCTGCGGGTTAGTCCGAAAGGGATACCGGGACCTTGGCAACAGGCAACTGAAGGAACACGGGTGGGTTTTAGTCAGTAAAAGTCTGACACGCCCTTCCGCTCTGCCCAGAGCGGGAGAAGTAATTGGATGATTTCCCAAACTCAAAAAAAAAAAAAAAAAAAAAGGCCTAGAAACCACTAGAATGAAGAACTTACAAATTATGACAATTAGATATTATCACAGATCTTAACATAACACTATTCACATAGTACCGTTACACAACCCAACATTATACAACACAAAATTATATTATACATCTTGTATACCGTGTACGTATCTATCTGTTTACTTATACAACTTGTGTACTAAGACAAGTCGTAAGATGTATCACATAACAGCGCCACACTAATGGCGGTGCAATGTCTAATTATCACTCAAGTATGATATTAATCATTTATCCTGTACTACCTACTAATTTGTTGAAGACAAGGATGGTAGTATATAATAGCTTGCAATTTTAGCTGATTTTGTGTGAAGAGCCAGTTGTTGTGTGAGTAGTATTATGCTCTGCATAATACCGACGGTGCGACTCGGTTTCCATGAAGTTTTCTTAGAAATTGTTCTACAAGAGAGAGTCGTGTCGCGCTTTCGCGACACGCCTTTCTGCAGGTACCTTAAATCAATTTATTTACACTTTAATTTATTTACACAATTATCCCATAAGTTTTCATTAGTAAACAATGTATTCTGAAAGAAGTGAACCACTACAGCTGCGCGTACAGAACAATTCCGTGAGTGGAATTTTAGAATTTTATACTCAAGATTGGAGTGCCCTTTAGTTTAAAGATATTTAAAGTAGAAAGGTTTTTAGAGAGATTTTGTATGTTGTGCCAACCCCAGATTAACATGATGGATGGTTTTTAACAGTTACCAAATAACTTCATCGAAAGTTTCCAATTTTCAATTTGGTAGATTGCGCCTAATACAGATCTCTATTCGAACTTCTAAAATAAGATCACTTCAACTACAAGGAACACGTATAAATATACCGATAGATATAAGATATCAAAACAAACATCACAACATACATCGGAGAGGGTATCCAGTTTTGTATCAAATCAAATGGAAAACCCATTCGAATGTAAAGTGAAGTGAACAGTTTTGCGCCGCTGCCCATGAAAAACCTTGTGATGTGCAGTTTTTTTATGTGTTCCGTATATAGAGATATTGAATGAAAAATGTTACGTGTAAGTGAAAAACTGTTTTCTGTTGGATATAAGTTTGCAAGTGCCGCAGTTTATGTTCACTGGCAGTTTTATTTTAGTTTGTGGATATGTTGCTGGTGGACCCCTCTTCTTAATTTTGCACCAAACTATGTAGAAGAAGCTTATTGAAAACGTTTGGTTCAAGAAATCTTACTCGTTTATTCATTTAATGGAAAAACACAACACAAATAACGTTAACATTCCCTAATTTAATAAAATCTAACAACAAAACATATGCGGACGCCATCTTTGCTAGGATCGACTAGAGAAAAGTTCGTTCCGGCTCGAATTATTGTCAGATGTTGAACTTGTGAGATTGTATGGCTTTCTCCTTCCTTCTTGTACAATTTGTGGAACTTTGAGCATTAAAAATACAGATTATTAATACACCCCTTTGCAAAAAAACGGGCACCTTAACAGTCATTGGCTTTTGTATGGATAATATTAATATTTTTACTATGTCATTAGCATAAATGACTAGTAATTTGTTATAATCAATAAGAATATAGTTTTTGGCTACACCGCTCTTCCAGAAGCGCTACAATTTTACTAGCTCTTATTGCTTTTTCTGCCATTACAATAGACACAAAGATATCACTTATAAGTCACAATAAGGCTGGATTATGCGACAAATATAAATTATTCTACTAAAAATAACGAGAAGTTAGTTTTAGTTGCCAGGATAACCGTCTAACCGCAAACCTGCAAAATGTTAGTAAAAGTCACAAACGGAAAACGGGATTATTATTGTTTTTAGACAAGTTTCAAATTTGGAATTAACTTTTTTTCTTACCCAGACTCTTTATTAAGTGCCAGTAACATAGTTTGGCTATTAAAACCTCTTTACAACTAAATGATTACCAATAATGTACAAAAATCAAAACCGCCCGTTTTTTTTGCAAAGGGGTGTATAAACAATCAAATAAAAGTCAAGTCACAGAAGGCTGCCACAACTTTAAACCTGAAAATAAATAACAGGAATAATACGGAACCCTCAACTGTGTTTATTTTCGGGGTTCGTTTTACTTTTCAGTATTTCTAGGTAGCAGACAGGGTGCAGAGTTGAATTTTGCACAGGGGCCAATTTAGTGCCTCGACTAACAAGGGATTTGGAAAAAGGTGGCGCTTCGCTTGGCTACATCTGGATTTTGAGCATAACAAACATGCCATGGTATAATAATTGTTCTGAATTTTTACTGAGTTTATAAAAAACAGCATGCTGTAGGTTTCCCCTAACTATTTTGTTTCAGTTTCGCATTACGTTTTTTGGCATAAATCTTTCCAATTTCAAGCAAGGGGTTTTCAATAATTACATCGTGATTTTACATCTTTGTTAGTTTTTTCACAGGACAACAAACAATACGGTGACAATGTGTCGGTTTTGCAGTATTTTTTGGAATAAATCTTTCCAAGTAACTCATTATCATCTGCCTAGCTTTTTCCCAACTATATTGGGGTCGGCTTCCAGTCTAACCGGATGCAGCTGGATACCAGTATTTTACATGGAGCGACTGCTTATCTGACCTCCACAACCCAGTAACGTAACTGGGTAATACGATACCCCTTGGTATGACTGGTTGTCAGACTTTCGGGCTCCTGACGACCCTTAATGACTGACAAAGATCCACAAATGACAGCAAGTAACTAACTAACAATAAAGTTGGGCAGCTGGCTACACGGGATTCACAGAAAGCGGTAGGTACTTCAAGACACGGCTCGTATTTTTAGAAGGTTCCTCTCTCTGAAGCCCTGACCACCGCCCCGGTAGCTTGGACTAGTTATTTTTATAATGTTACTTGACTATTTTTATAATTTTAGTTATTTTAATTGGTTTTAATACAACCGGTGTAATTAAATAAATAAATAAAATTGTTCCAGTTACCGAAGGGTACATTTTTTATGTCAAGGAAATATAATATTTAAACATTAGATAAGTATAAAGAAACCAATAACATTCGCGAGAAAATTATTTCAAAATTCTTTGTGAGTCTTATGTTTTTTCACAGGACAAGCAAGCAAACAAAGTTAAAAGTTAGAAGTTGAAGAATAACGTTAATTTTGCTCTATTACCATAATGTATTCTTGTAAAGTAGGTAGTATTGTTAAAGTAAATACAAAAAGACTAAAAGTTCCTTTGGGACCTCAAACAAAATTGTTGTTTCTCATTTCAGCGGCTCCATTTAGTAAAACTTCAAGGCCTTTGATGTCCAGACTCATGAAGGACAAAATATTTAAAAAAATTATACCTATTCATAAATTGTACTAGCTGACAGACGTTGTCCTGTCTTAAATTTTCTAATTTTCCGCGCAATTTTCTTAATTTTTTCTTTCATAACCTTCTCCTGACAATAACAAACAACAGAAAAAGAATTAGCTAAATCGGTCTAGCCGTTCACGCGTCATGGCGTGACCAAGGGAAATAGGAATTCATTTTTATATTTATATAGAATAGATAATTCTTTAACACGTTCTGGGACATTTGACTATTTGCAAATGTCATGATATGACACTTCAAAATTCCATACGTTATATACCGTCTACAGCCATACCTACTACCATATTACATAATTATATTTTTAATTTCACGCCGTTCCACAAAATATCATCATCATGCTGCAGTTGCCAAATAACATGAAATAAAGTTCACCACTCTTAGCCGTACTGTCACGTAACGATATACCGAGATAACGTCGAGATGCGGTACGCTTGTACGCATCACCATTATTTAGAAGATGACAAGCGACATATTATTTTAATAAAGAAAAATAATGATAAATTCACATATATTGATATACCTTTATGAAGCATATACATCGGTTTACAAATCGTAACTGACAATCTTAGCGAAGATAAGTAATATAAGACTTCAACCATAAAATACGATCAACTGTATAGTACATACTAATTCCGTGCACACGATAGTCAATCAGTTTGACACTTGACTTCTTCCCAACAACGTGACAGCCCCCACACCCCAATCAGAGTTCCAAACTTAATACCCGTAGGACGAAACTTTAAAATACCTCAAAGATATTCGAGCCTCAACATAAACGAAGGCATTAACGTGCTGGAATACTGTTGAGAACTTTGTTACGAAGTTATTTATCTTTTCCATAGAATAAGATTCAGAAATTAGAAGAGTTGTAAGAGAAACTGGGTAAGCCGACGAAGCCCGAAGAATTGCCGAACTCAAGTGGCAGTGGGCGGGGCTCATTATTCGCAAAAACGATGGCCGATGAGGATGAAATGTTATGGAGTGGTGACGGCGTAGCTACTGGGTGGTACAGCGTAGGTAGGCCCCATATGGTGGACCGACGATCTAGAGAAGGTCGTGGAAAAATGCTGGATTTAGAGGTATGAGGAACAGGGTGTAAAGTTCACTCATCTTTTATAGAAAAGAGAGGATACTCCGACCAGACGGATGTTGTGTCTGGGGGGCAACTGCCCAACGATTGATGTTGGGTTCTTGTATAGAATGGTGATCGCGCGGTAAACTCTTATTGCGCGATGCAGGATTTTGTGTGACGTCAGGATTTTTGTGAGACGTCAGGTCTTTGATGCGTAGTTCACATGTGGCGATGTAGATGCCACCACAAAAAGGATAGCGTAGAACCGAATGTTAAGGCCGTTGACGATGTTATATTTTCTTGCTCCTGCACTGTTGCCGACGAAATAAGGAACACACCGTATCCCGCCACCCATTCTGACTGTCTTTCCGTTTCTTACAACGTTTGACGTTTGACATTCTGAGTTCTGACGTTACTTCCGGCCCATAGTCCGATCCCGCGTCTGGATCAGGAGTTTCCTTTCTATGTACATGTTTATTCTATGGCTGTTCCTATGAAGTTTGTGTAGCAGGGTCAAGAAGCTCAGCCGGTACGTGATTTTTGTACGAAACAATGTTTTTGAAAAACTTATAAGAGTTTTTAGTTGTTGTGTTAATTTTGTTGGTTGTTTCGTGAAGTTTTTTTTCGAGAATGATTAAGAAGTTTATTATGGTAGTTACCGAACGATACTTATAAGTTTCGATTTTACTTTGCTTTGTAAAATATTTTTTTACCATTTTTTTCTCGACAGTCTAATGTTTTAGATGTTTAAACTAACAGCTAAGCAATTACTATCCCCATATTCAGAATTACTCGAATAGGTACTGTGAGGTTTTATGCGATATGCGACCTCATGTGATGCTGACTGGTAAAACTGCCGCCGTATCTTTGGAATGTTCCAACAGTTAAATTAAAAGTGATAGATGTGTTATTTTGTTTTACGGAGCGCCAGTTCAGGGCTCCGAAATGTGCACGCGTCTATTGTAAAGTCAATAAATCCCTCTGAAAACCTCCTCCTCTTTGCAATTATCTGCACCACACATATTCAGCTAGCGCCCCTCAGGCGTCACAGTACTATAAAGTTGCCCTTAAAATGCTTTATAATAGCATATAATCACAAAACAAATTATATAAAAATGAAATAAAACGCCAAACTATTCACTTAAGAACATTTTTTCTTACTATAAGATTTCTTGGAACGTATTTATGAATCAAAACGAAAAAATAAGTTGTTATTCTTTCAGTAATGAAGAAAAGAAAACCAATTAATTGTTATGTCTAAGATATTACTCTAGTAATGAAATTCCTTCAATAGACTGCGTAGATAAATCAAGTGAAAATTGTGCTAAAGAAAACAAAATTGGATTAAATAGTAGTACTTACTTAACCACAACGTGCCTCGGAAAGCACGTTAAGCCGTTGGTCCCGGCTGTCATTTGTGCATCTTTGACAGTCGTTACGGGTCGTCAGAAGCCCGAAAGTCTGACAACCAGTCTTACAAAGACAACACAACAAGTCAAGACAAGTCTTAGATAGGCAGTCGCTCCATGTAAAATACTGGTATTCAGCTGTATCTGGTTAGACTGAAAGCCGACCCAACATAGTTGGGAAAAGGCTAGGCAGATGATGACTTACTTAACTACAACAACATTTTGGTAAAGTAGAATTATATATTTGAATTATAACGTAAGTGTAAAAAGACGCTTAATGAAGCCGACACAGTCACTTGTTATTCCCGTCATTGTGATCATTTTTTGTTCTAGACCATACCGTCTTCGCCCCGCGCGCGCCCCGTGTTGAGTGGACGTGTTTTTTGTACTCGCAAACATTTTATTTCGAAATAGTGGTCTAAAGTTCAGTAAAGGTTTCAAAAGTTACTACAGTACGTGCGCAATAATACATATAGCAAACTGTGAAAAAACTAAATCAGTGTATAAAGTATTACCGGAGATACAAACATAAACATTTTAAAGTTTTCAAAAGTGAACGTTGCGAATCTTTATGTCTTTGTGTCGAAGTGTGTGACCTTTGTACAGGTCATTGACACACGTCTAATTACATCAAAGTACGAGCTACAGAGCAATTATTTCGCAGCACTTTGTCAGAGCATAGGTGGTCGAACGGCGTAGGTCGGCAGACAGCCCGTTGAAGCTCGAAGCCTCGAGTTCGTATCCTACGATTTGCGACACTTTTTGTATTATAAAAAAGTATTTTCATCATTAATATTGAAGATTAACTACGCATAGTACTGAGCTACCATAGTCTTGTGGAGAACGGGAATTAATAGTGGAAACAAGACAGCAATTCTCGCCGCGTGCCACAATACATGAGCGGTAGCGATTAGCGGTGTATTCTATTATATTGCGCTTGCTGCTAAATTTAGATTATTACGCCAACATGATGCGTTCACCGGATAGCAAAATAAGCAGATCGAACCCTGATTTATGCACGGGTAATGAGCCGGGTACCAATGTCACCCAGAGAAAACGGAAGCAGCCAGACTGTGAGCTAACCCAGGCTATTGCCTTGCTGTCTGCTGAGTTGAAAAAGAATATTGGCGATCTCCGAGCTGATATGAATATCCAGTTCACGAATATTAATGCGAACATTAACAGCCTTCGTGAAGAGTTTAATACTTTGTCTCTTACTTCGGCTCAAATTCAAAATGACGTTATGGAACTGCATGAAGAACACCTCGTTATTAAAAAAAATGTGTCGGAATTGGACACAAAGCACAACGAATTGTCACAGACTGTTACGGAATTGAAGTCTACGGTTAATTTCAACTCAGATAACTATGTGGATTGCGAAAACCGTCTGAAACAATTGGAACGAAATGTGAATAACTCGGCAGCCTCGACTATTGAATTATTGGAAAGAAAGATCGATTCTTTGGAGCAACAGGCTAGGCAGTGTAACGTTGAGATAGGAAATATGCCTGAAAGGCGCGGAGAGAATTTAATTACCATATTACAGTCCATTGGTTCAGCACTCAACATGTCTTTAACATCCAAAGATATAATATCTATTCACCGAGTTCCACATGCGCATTCGCAAAATAATCGTCCGAAGAATGTCATAGTTAAATTTACGTCTAAACTAATGCGTGACAATGTTCTCAGCGCATGCCGTTTATCCAAGGGACTGACGTCGGATCGCATAGGCCTGTCTGGTGCACCGTGTCGCATTTATGTAAACGAACACCTAACACTGCGCAACAAGGAGTTGTTTCGAAAATGCCGTGCAGCCGCTATGTCAAACAAGTTCAAGTTCGTGTGGGTCAGGAATGCAACTGTCTTGGTTAAGGAATCTGAAGACTCCTCCACGTTCGCGATACGTACGGAAGATGACATATTCAAGAAGATTAAGCCAAATCCCATACCTACAACTACGGCTACGTAATAAGCCTCTTATATGGGTTCAGCCACCTGTCACAACTAGGTATTTCGATATGTATTTATATGTCTTTTATATATTTTTATGCTTTTTTGGCTCACTTTTTATCTTAAAATTTTATGTAACATACTTTAAATGGCTTAAAACATTAATTAAGTGCCAACCATCCAGCGGCATTAATTATCTATTTTATTTTTGCCTTAACATGTTGTATACATTTATCGCTCTATTTCCAATCTTTGTTGCTTTATTTACGCATACTTTTTCACGGTGCTTCTTAAAATTACGTTACAAATCTTCCAATTTACCACTTAGAATTATTACTCATATGTCTACTAATTGGAAAAATGTTGGATAATCTGTCAATTTATTATCAAAACTGTCGGGGGATCAGGACCAAATTGAACACATTATACATTAATATATTATCGCATGCATACGATATCATCATTTTGACTGAAACTTGGTTGACGCCGGATATTTCCGATAACGAATTTATTGATTCCCGATACACAGTTTTCAGACACGATCGCGATCGAGCGGTTTCAAATAAAAAAGACGGTGGAGGCGTCCTAATAGCTGTCATCAAAGATCTTATTCCATCGTGTCTCACACTGTCACCCCCATTAATTCTGCCAGAACATCAAATAATTAAGATCCCCCTTTACGGATGTAAAAATCTCCTTGTTTGTGCCACTTACATACCTCCAAACACCTCAGAAGAAATTTATGTAAACTTCATGAATTCGTTATCGAAATTATTTGACGATCCCTATATAGAAAACATTATTTTAACGGGCGACTTTAACCTACCTGAACTTAACTGGATTAATGCAAACTCATACATGGTGTGTGCCAATAATAACATCTATTCAGATACTAGTAGGCATCTACTAAACTTTTGCTCACGATTTGACTTGAATCAATTTAACAATCTCATTAACTGTAACGGACGTATTCTCGACCTGTTTTTTTATAATACACATGCTGTCGTTTATAATCCTAATACTCCTCTTCTACCTATAGATACCCACCATCCTTCATTTTATATACGAATACCATTTAAGAAACCCTCGCGAATGCCTCAACAGTCAAATATAAAACCACTAAATTATCACAAGTCTAATTACAATGCAATAAATACAGACATCGGGAACGCTGATTGGAACATCTTACTTGATAATTTACCACCTGATGAAGCCGTATCTATTTTTTACGAAATTTTTTACGAAAAAATTTACGAAATTATTAAATTACATACTCCCACTCACAACCCTAAAAACTTTAAATTCCCACCCTGGTTCACTAAATCTCTTTTGCATTTATTTAAAATGAAATGTCGATCGTGGATTAGGTGGAAGAAATATGGAAACATTAGTGACTACGAACTATTTTCTATTTACAGAGCAAAATTCAAAAAACAGGCTGACATATGTTATAAAAAATATATGAATTTTATAGAGGACAGCGTGGCAAATAATGTTAAAGCATTTTGGACTTACGTTTCCAATCGTAACTCCACTAATACTATCCCAGCTACAGTTCACTATCTCCAAGAGTCTTCCAATGACCCTACTACTACTTGTGACTTGTTTTCAACTTTTTTCCAATCCGTTTACGAACCGTCTACTTTCGATCATAAGTCATGGGTTCCGCCTCCCGCTAATCCTAATAACGATATTAATCTTTGTAATTTGCACTTTCCGTTATACAAAATTCAAAAAGAACTCAAATCATTGGATGCCTCTAAGGGTCCAGGGCCAGATGGTATTCCTTCGATCTTTTTAAAGAATACTTGCGACACATTGTGCTTTCCCTTGTTTATATTATTTAATAAATGTCTTGCCAGTGGTGTATTTCCTGATGTCTGGAAACGAGCAAACATTGTTCCTATCCATAAAAGTGGCTCTAAGAGTAATGTATCTACATATCGTCCAATCTCGTTGTTGTCGGGGCTTTCAAAACTTTTTGAAAGATTAGTGCATAGTGAGATATACCCTATCATTCATCGTGTTATATTAAAAGAACAACATGGGTTTGTTAGAGGAAGGTCCTGTATAAGTAACCTCCTTATTTTCACAACACATCTGTTTGAAGGCTTAGATAAGAGGCAGCAAATTGATGCTGTATACACGGACTTCCAAAAGGCGTTCGATAAGGTGGATCATAAGCTATTACTCAACAAAATCGCATTCAATGGCATTAGAGGAGATTTACTGCGTTGGTTCGTGTCGTATGTCACTAATAGGACCCAGAAGGTTGTCATAAATGGGTTCGAGTCTCATACGATAAAGGTCACTTCAGGAGTCCCCCAAGGCTCAATTTTAGGGCCCCTTCTTTTTATCTTATTCATTAATGACATCAAAGATTGCTTTAAGAATTCAAAGTTCCTATTATACGCAGACGATTTGAAAATTTACAAAAATATTGCTGTCCCAACCGACTGTTTAGATTTTCAGAAGGATCTTGACTGCTTCTCGGAATACTGCAGTGTCAATAAGCTTCACCTTAGTGTCTCTAAATGTTACAGCATTACGTTTACTAAGAAAAAACAGGTGACGAATTTCAATTACTCTCTTGGAAACACTTCCCTAAACACGGTCTCATCCCTCCGTGACCTAGGCGTTAATCTTGACTCAAAGCTCCACCTTGACACCCATGTAGACAACATAGTCAATAAAGCTTATAAAATGTTTGGTTTCGTAATGAGAGCGTCTAGAGAATTTCATCGGCCTTCTACCTACTTGCACCTTTATAAATCAATAATACGGCCACAACTTGAATACGCAGTACCCATCTGGAACCCTTATTACAAAAAGTACGTTGAGATCATTGAGCTGGTTCAACGTAAGTACCTACGTTCCATGCATTACAGATGCTTTAAAACCAAAATGTCATATCAATTATTGCTTGAAAAATATAACCTCATGACCTTGCAATCCCGTCGCACCCTACTTGAAATGTTGACTCTGTTTAGTATATGCCGCAATAAATTTGATTGTACTGATCTTGTGAACAGTTTGTGCTTCCTTATCCCTCGTACGGTAATCGGTCGAGAAGTTCGTTCGAGATGCCTATTTGCTACTTCATTTTGTCGAACTAACTCAGGCGCTCGCTCGCCGTTACATCGCCTGGTTGACACCTATAATAAACAATTTGGCTCTACTGATATTTTGTTTCTCAGCAAAGCTATATTTAAGAGTGAAATTACAAGTATTTTAAGAGATCATAACCCTGTTAATTAGCTAATAAGTACTTTTAATTTGTTTTGCTAACAGCTAGCTATTCTGTATGGTAATCTGTGGATAACGCCTTGAGTAGTGTATTTGTTACTTTTATTATAAGTTTTTTTAATATTGTGTGCCTACTTTGTAATATACTGCTGTTTGTTATTCCTATCAAATAAATAAATAAATAAATAAATAAATAAATACCTGGAAACCTTCTGGAGATACTGATACTTGAGATATTGAAGGTCAAAGTTTCAACTTTTTCAGAAGTTTTTTAAAGAAAGAATGTTTTTAATGTTATAACTGACGTCCTCTTCTCAATCAGAGAAGAAACGAGCATTGATAACCATATTTCTGCTTTGTGTGTTTACAACATATAAGTTTCTTCTCACTTTATTCTCATATCACTTCAGCTACAAACATAGCTTTCTTTTTACGTAGTTCTCTTCTTCTCGCCAGAAAAATGACACTATTGGATTCTGAAAATCGAAAAAAAACCTGTTTACTAAAATGACAATGGATTGTTGTCAATTGACTTACAATAAATAAAATAGAAGGAGGGTTTTTAAAATTCGATACGCTTACATATATTTGTCAATGCATCTTGTGGCAATCGGATTCTAATCCAACATTAAATACCGAACTGGTTTTGGATCCCTCAAATATCTATTGTATAGGACAAGCCTAGAGATTACATCCACCTGTGTGCTAATATCGCTATGCAAGCGGCATGCTAAGCGTTATTGTTTGCAATATTCCCTCCTAACTCTATAATGTACAACGGAGGCCGTTGCTACTAATAATGTGTTCTACCTCTACGCCTACTCTTAGGTATAATGAAATGAATGTCATCGGGGTGGTAATGACATACCTATCTCTTTTAATCAAAGAACAGAGGTATGTTACCTGTACCTGTGTTATCGTAATAGGTGTACTCTCTATGTCGGTCAACGAAGATTTGGGGCCCGCCCGAAAGTACTTGATCCGTCAAAACAAGATGTCAAATTAATCGTAAGTTAAACGGTGTGGAAGACGCTCGACACTTCGGTTGAAATTATGAACTTCGTGGCAGGCGAGTAGTCCCCAGAAGTACACATGTAGAGGGCGTGGATCTTATTCTTCTTAATGTAATTTAGGACTTAAGTACCTCTATTATCTTGTCAATCCCAAAAATCAATGGTGACGAAATCGAGATATTTCAACTTGCATTTTGACTGGTTTGATAAGATAGTTAATTGATTCAGTCGTGAATTTGCGGAAATCCATTATAAAATACAATAGACATAGATATATTTAGTAACCTATTCCGCTTAACTATTCTTCAAGAGTCGTAAAAAACCCTGTAAGAAATCGACACGTAATTCACCTTTCAACGAGGCATGCTCAGGATGTTGATTGACCAATTGCAAACCAGAACACGACGTGTTGCCACACCGAGCGCTGGACGCAGAGAAAACTTGCTGGTTTGATAAAACTTGCAGTAATAATAATAATACTAGCCTATTATTGTCGTATTGCAGGGCAAAGGCTTCTTCTCATACGAGCATCACCATGTTTGCTCGAGACACTTGGCGATAGTTCTGAAATAGTTCCGGTCACTTCGCAATTCTGAAGAAAATAAAAATAGCAGTAAGTTAGTAACAAAAAAAACGAAAAGCCACCTACCCGAAAGTCGAATCAATGGAATCAAGATCAAAGAAAGAAAAAATCTGATTCCAGAATCAGTAAGATGTTACATAGCGTGTTTTATTCATAACTAGCGCGCCCCAGAAGGTCGTGGTTTGCCCTTTTACGGATTACATTACCATAAATCCGTTCTTAGCCGTTATCTATAAATAGTACGTAGTAACATACAAAATGTGGTTAAAGTTGTCTTATGATATTTTAGAAATATTGTAGCAGGAAAAATAATATTCTTTTTGCGTAATCTACTAGTGAATTTGAGTAAATCACAGTATAAATACGGACAGTATGGAAACTAGGCCTATCTGTTGAAATAATACCCTACTCTCCATTAAAAAAAATATCGCAGCGGCCACTCTTCTCGACACCGGAACCCGCAACTGACAGCACCACAACAATCGCATGGGGTCTCGTCAATGAGCGCGTCTGTGCCGTTTCGAACGTTTATTAGTAGTTTCTGTACTGTTCATATTTATACTGTGACCCTACCCTACGTATGACTATTGTCGAACAGTATTCTGTATGTCTGTCTAACAGCTAGCTATTCTGTATGGTAATCTGTGGATAACGCCTTGAGTAGTGTATTTGTTACTTTTATTATAAGTTTTTTTTAATATTGTGTGCCTACTTTGTAATATACTGCTGTTTGTTATTCCTATCAAATAAATAAATAAATAAGTATAGCTATCTACTGGATAGAATGCAATGTACCTAACTGGCTCAATTACGGACAAATAAAGCTTAAGTGTTGGTGTAATTACTCAACCCAAGGTCTTCAATAAAATTCGTACTGGATTCTATTATTACACTGTTTATTTAGTATAACACCACTACAGAAACTTCAACACAAAAATTAATACATTCTTAAACTACTTATAGATTCATCGGTAACGAAACCATACCGCGATCTAACTCGACGCCAACGCCATCTAGTTACAAAACGGGTACTAAATTTACACAAACATGAAATTAAATACAATATGGTTTGACATTCCGCCCACCAAGGACATACTCGAATGAGTTGTCCTTCAAATTAAAGCCGCCCACCATGAGGTCAAGGGGGCTGTAAAATAAAAAGAACAAACAAAATAAAATACAAAAAAAACCATATCAATCGCAGGTTGGCAATACACAGAGTTTACAAATTGGTCTTTTAATTATGGAACCATTACACTTTATGGTCACCACTCGTGTGAGTCCGTCCGAACCAGGATGCTTTTCTAAAATTCTACCCATTAACCATTTGCCTGGAGGTAGATTGTCCTCCTTTACAAGGACGATATCACCAATTTTCGGCTCTATTTCCTTTTGCGACCACTTATAGCGCTGTAGCATCGAAGTTAAGAATTCTCTAGACCATCGTCGCCAGAAATCTTGGGTCATTTTTTGTAAAAGTTGCCATCGCCTCAACGTGCCAACAGAGCTATGCTCGTAATTGCGTTCCGGCAAAAGAACCAGAGGTTCCCCGATTAAAAAATGACCGGGTGTAAGCGGCATTGGATCATCAGGGCTTTGAGGAATATGAGAAATCGGTCTTGAATTCAGGCAAGCCTCAATCTGCACAAGTAACGTGGCTATTTCCTCGTAGGTCAGAGTGGAATCACCAATGACACGCTTCATGTGGAATTTTGTTGACTTGATGCCGGCTTCCCATAGTCCACCGAAATTTGGAGCATGGGGAGGGATAAAATGCCACTTGACACCTTTACAACTGAGCCAACTCCTAATTTCGTTAGCGATCGCTGACTGTTCAGCAGCGACTAATATCTGCAGTTCCTTAGCTGCGCCTACAAAATTTGTTCCGTTGTCGCTCCAAATATCACTGCAATGGCCTCTTCGAGCGACAAATCTTTTGAATCCGGCTATAAAACCTTCCGAGGTAAGGTCACTAATGGCCTCGATGTGCACTGCTCGTGTAACCATGCACACAAATAGGCAGATGTAACCCTTGTACGCCTTATTGCCACGACCCTTGGACACCCTAATGTTCATTGGACCGGCGAAATCAACACCTGTATGCAAAAACGGCCTTGCCGGAGATACTCTACAGGTCGGCAATTGACCCATGAGTTGATTTTTAAACGTCGCTGAATGCCGAACACATACTACACATTTACGCACGAAAGCCTTTACCACATTTTTTGCAGATAGTATCCAATATCGCGTGCGCAAATAGTTTAACATTAATGTTGGACCTCCGTGAAGAGTGGTTTTGTGAGCTTCACTGACGAGCAGAGTAGCGAAGTGATGGTGCTGTGGAATTATAATAGGATGCCTCATGCTTACTGACAGTTGAGACTTATCAATTCTTCCTCCTACTCTTAAAATTCCTTGCTCATCCAATATAGGACATAAAGGTCGTAATTTACTCTTCTTACTTACACTTCCTGTTTTCTTAATGTTTTCTATGTCGTCCTTAAATTCTTGTTCTTGACATTTTTTTATACAGATTTCCAGAGCAGCTGTCAATTCCTCACTTGTCAGGTAAGTTTCTTTATGTTGCTTAAATCTTAAGAATCGTCTACAATATGCGACTACTCTGATCAATTTTTGAAATGATGAATATTTTATCCACAGCCCATCCTCTACATTTGTTGTCACATGTGCTTTGACACCTTTCGATGATTTTTCTTCGAGTTTAGTTGACATCGACTTTAGTTTGACGTAGTCGATTGGTTCTTTCTTTAACCACAACGGACCGTGCTTCCACAGAGATGATTGTGACAGTCCTGACGGTGTCATACCTCTTGACGCGATATCTGCAGGGTTGTGAGTAGATTTCACATGTCCCCATTGATGATTGTCCAAACAACTCACAATTTCGGATACCCTATTACCCACAAATGTTGTCCAGCGGCTGGGATGATTGCTTAGCCAAGCCAGAACAACAGTCGAGTCCGTCCAACAGTGGATACTGTCTTTAGGTATTACTAGTAACTCGGCTACTTCCACAATCAATTTGGCTAACAGAACAGCACCCATCAACTCGAGACGAGGAATAGACAGTTGCTTTACCGGAGCAACCTTGGTTTTTGCCGATATTAAATTAATTTTAATATTCCCGTCAGCGCCAATTATTCTTAAATATATAACAGCTGCATACGCTACATTAGACGCGTCACAAAAACCGTGTAGTTCTACAACTACATCGTCTTCTCTGGATTCAACCCATCTTGGTACATGAAACTCAGGTAAAGTTTGTAGTTCCTTTTGATATGCTTGCCATTCTGTTAATAAGTCTTCCGGTAATCGATCATCCCAATCGATCCCGGCAAGCCATATCTTTTGAATCATTATTTTTGCCGGTATAACACACGGCGCTACCCATCCTAAAGGGTCGAACAGTCGTGATATATCTGATATTACCTTTCGTTTTGTTACAGATGCAGGCTGCGGAAATGTTATTGAATATCTGAAACTGTCAGATTCTCTATCCCAAGAAAGTCCTAGTATTTTAACCACCTCGTTTAGTTTTATCTCCACTATTCCTTCCTGATTTGTACCTTCTCCCAATATTTCCTCTGCTAATTCCTTGTTGTTTGTCATCCACTTCTGTAACGGAAACCCACCTTTTTCCAGAAGTTTTTTCATTTCCCTGTGAATCCTTTTTCCATCTTCTACAGTTTGACATCCTGACATATAATCATCTACATAAAATGCGTTTTTTAATGTTTCAGATACCAGCGGAAACTCAACTCCCTCATCGTGTGCAAGCTGCTGCAACGACTTCACGGCCAGGTAAGGTGCGGATGCAGTGCCAAAGGTAACTCTCAGCAACTCATACTCCTTTATTTCAGATGCAGGATCACTTCGCCAAAGTAATCTCTGAAAGTGTGTGTCTTCAGGAGCAACCTTGATCTGCCGATACATTTTTACTATATCTGCACATAATACAATTGGATACGTACGCCATCTCATGATGATGTGACGTAATTCCATTTGTATGGTAGGACCTACCATCAACGTATCATTAAGGGATCCACCATTACTACCCTTAGAAGAAGCGTCGAACACAACTCTGACCTTGGTAGAGGTCTTATCCTCGCGAACCACTGCGTGGTGAGGCAGATAGACTGCTTCTGACTGCTTGGTATCAGTTTCTTGAGACACTATCTTCATGTGTCCAAGGTCAAGGTATTCTTGAATTACTTCGTTGTATTTTCTTTTGATCTCCTGATCTTTCTTGAAACGCTGTTCAAGATGATGAAATCGTTTCAGTGCGATCTCTTTGGTGGATCCAATTTTATTTCGTGGATCGGATTCGCGAAATGGAAGCTTGACTATGTATCGCCCGGTAGCGTCTCGTTGAGTAGTACGAGTGAAGAATTCTTCGCATAGCTGTTCTTCATGGGTAAGTATCCTTTTCTTATTAGTAACATCAGATTCGATCTCCCAAAACTGTTTGAGCATATCATTGTCACTGAGGTGTGAATGCATACTAACTAGAACCTTGTGACAATTTGCTGAATTGAGATCGCGATCTGTGGGTGTTAGTCCAGACAAAATCCATCCCAGGGTTGTATTTTGAGCAATTATGGGCCCTGGAGAGTGTTTGACTAAACCCTCCTTGAGAACTTGGCTGTAAACTTCTGCTCCAAGCAAAACGTCGATTTTGTTTGGAGTGTGGTACTCTGGATCCGCCAGAGCTATATCTTCTAGTTGAGGCCAAGTTGATATACATAGTTTAGTTGAGGGAATCAACGTTGTAATTTTACTTAACACATATGCTTGAACTTGAATAATTGCATTTGGATCGTGACGTGAATGAATGGTTACAGAAACCATGAATCTAGAGGCAAAAGCGCCTTCGTCACCTCCTATGCCTGAGACAATACTGTTGTTTGGTATTTTCTTAAGTCCTAGCAATTGAACTGCTGACTCGGTTATGAAAGAAGCTTGGGATCCTTGATCCAATAACGCCCTCAGCAATTGTTTGCGACCGTTCTGAGCCTGTGCTTCGACAAGAGCAGTCGCTAATAAAACTCGATTTGGGGCAATCTCTGTAGAAAAGTGTGTTGCTATGGTGGAAGTCTTTGATTCTTTTGCCGTACCGGAAGCAGTTTGCAGTGTTGACACTGCTGATTTGACAGCTACTGCCTCTACCGGATGGCTGTTGGGTGACGATGATCTAGAAGATGCCTTGGGGTGTAATAATGAGTGGTGTCTACGCTTGCAAATGTGACATGATGTTTTAACACGACAATACTTAATTGAATGATTCGCGCCTAAACAATTGTAACATAAATTGTTGGTCCGGACAAACTCACTTCGAGTTTGGTAATCTTCTTTACCAAACTGTTTACAATTACTTATATAATGATCTTGTTTACAAAATGGACATGTAATTTGTACAGGGTTGTTACTGTTTGATTTGACTGCGTGAAAAACCTTTGGTTTACTATCTGTGGACTTCTGCTTTGACTTGGATGTGTCTAAGTACTCCAAAGAGCGAAACCTTGACTCTAAAAATGTTTTAAATTCTTCAAAAGTTGGTAATTTTTCATCTGCACAAATTCTCAATTCCCACAACTTTCGCGATTCACTGTCTAGCTTAGCGCTTATTATATAGATGACTATAGCGTCCCATGATTTAACATCAATTCCGAGAGTACTTAAGCCTTGCAAACAGTCCACGGTGGTGTCTAATAATTCTTTAACCGCAGTTGATGACTCCGTTACATTTGATTGATTTATCAATCTCTTCAACATAGAATTAGACAAATATCGTTTATTATTATAGCGTTTAGTTAACATTTGCCAACATTCCTGATAATTTGCGGCTGTCACAGGAGTGTGACGCAACAATTGTTCTGGCTCACCCGATAAATGACCTTTCAAGTAATGCAGTTTTTGTACATCGTCAATAGAATTATTTTTGTGGATAAGTGATAAAAACAAATCACGGAATGAAGTCCACTCCGTATACTTGCCAGAGAAAGTAGGAATAACTACCTTAGGTAATTTTACATTGGTATACGTGTTTGACGATGACTCTTTATCTACACTTGCCTTTGTAGGTGTTAGTTGTTTGATAGACTCTTTCAACTCTGATTTATAAGTTATGTAAATATCCTCAGTATTGTCATATGTCTCTGAAGTAAAGTAAGTATGTTTCAAATCTAGTTTTTCTACTATGTTCCTGTGCGTTTTTATGAAACTAGACCACAGTTGTTCTAATGCTTCTAATCTGGTTTCTAAGTAAGACAATGTTATCCGTTCTTTAGGAGATTTTTTATAATTTATTCTACCTTTTTCAATGTTTCTCTTGTTATCTAGTTGAAAGTTAATTAATGAATCCATGATTATAAAGTTCTATCAAACTATTGAATCAATTCACAAACAAAATTAAGTTGCACAAGAACACAAATTTTACCAAGTCTATGACACCAACAGAAAGTTGAACACAATTATACAAGTGTAAACTGATGAAATTATTCTAAGTCTATGACACCAACAAAAATTTTACAAGTGTTTTTAACTTAAAACTCTTTAGAAAATCGGGCATAGATTCCCCGTCTGTTCACTTTTTCCTTAAATATTCTAAGTCTAAACTACATAAAATTAATCTAAGTCTTTTTATTACGTTAATTTTAAGTTCCAAATCTTGATAACTTCACAAGTAAATAATTATTGTACTCACGGTTTTATTTTCTAAGTCCACAACACGTCACTCACTCACTATTACTGGTTGTTTGTTTGTTGCTACTGCTCGCCAGGGGGCGCGCAGTACGCTCTCAGCCTTGATGCTCAGCTACTTGGGATGCCACGTCCACTTTTTCTAGATCCGGTTGTCCCACTCGGGATGTCCGGAAGCCCACAGAACTTGCTGCGGTGGCGCCCTCTGCAGGCGACGTCCTTAGAAACACTCAGTCTCCGCGGTCGCGCCCTCTGCAGGCGACGCTAAAGCACTTCAGTGGCGATCCACCACTGCTTTCTGTGCTGATACACAAAAACTCGGTGCGCAATATTACGCACTGACCCGGTATCGAAGGACCATGTAATTACTCAACCCAAGGTCTTCAATAAAATTCGTACTGGATTCTATTATTACACTGTTTATTTAGTATAACACCACTACAGAAACTTCAACACAAAAATTAATACATTCTTAAACTACTTATAGATTCATCGGTAACGAAACCATACCGCGATCTAACTCGACGCCAACGCCATCTAGTTACAAAACGGGTACTAAATTTACACAAACATGAAATTAAATACAATATGGTTTGACAGTTGGTATTATATCGGTAGCTGCTGGTTTCCATATGCACTCATCATCTTCCTGTCCTTGTCCCATGCTAGTTGGGGTCGGCGTAATACTATTTCTTTTCTTTCTTTGATTCTTTTCTTTTTCACCGTAAAGGCATCTTGCTGACTTAAAAAAACGATTAGCACTATCAATTGAAAACTTTTTCGCGTACTTAATTGCAATTTAGTCAAGCTCAATCAACTTACACCCAACTTCTAAACATTTCTTAATGAAAATTACAAGATTAATCCCAAGAATTATAGGCTGAAAACTCCTAAGTCGACGTTATCTCCATCCTACTTAAAAGGACAATTGATTAATGAAAATTTATTATTGTTTTGTCAAGAGTTAATTAAAGTGAAGAACTCCCGAATCGTGCCTTATCGTAATTTTAACTGGTGACAGTTTTCTAAAACTTTGTACGAGAAAAAGCTGTTTCAAGTCGACAACTTGACGTTTTCATTTGGCATGAGGAAATAGAAAAATTAATGCTGTTGACATGTTCACGAAAAAAAATCATTTTTCATACCGTTTTATATAAAAAATATATATATATTTTGTGTCAAACCCTTATTAGGTACATTAAATAAAATAAAACGCGATTCTTATACAAAATAGACCATAACAGTAATACTCGCAACCGCCGTGCGTGTATAACCAGATCTTTGAACGTAAACGAAGCAAAAAGAGTATGTAAGGATCGTTGCAGGTGGCGTCCTGTTGTTTCTGGCTACTCCCATGGGAAGAAGGCATGAGTTTATGTATGTATACGTATATTGCCATATTATCTAGATTATAATAAAATAAACGGTCAATACAATTCGAATGATTTAGGAATAGTTACAAGCAAAATTTGATAAAAAAATCATAGTAAAATTAGAAATATCAGCTATTGTCATAGCATTAAGATTTTGCATAAAATCTAAGATAAAAATTGAATTAAAATCACTTCAATGAAACGAGGACGACGACATAGTGGATTTTATTGACAAGGTTGCTATGAACAAATAATAACGAAAGCAGAGTTAATGCTACCTAAAATAAGCCTTCAATAAGATACCTATTCGCTGAAGCTCAGTAGCCACTCTAATAATATCGTTAACATGACATTAGGTATTAGTTTCCAAAACAACCATTATTAAACATCAGTATTGTTAAATAAACAATCAAGCAAAAATATATTCCAAATAACTATCAAAGCTAATGAGGTATCATTTGGACCAATAATAATGAACCAACTCCTACGCAAACGTTCATATTATTATACAAAGACCCTCTCGTTCCTTTATCATTTCTATTCAAGAGAATGTTATCTATACATATAATAAATCTGTAGACGAGGCGTTTCTGTACAATGAAAAAAAAAAAAAAAAAAAATTGGTGAGTTGTCCAAGAATAACCAACAGATTCCATTTCTACCATTTTTGGAATTTTTGTCTGTTTGTCTGTTTGTCTGTCTGTCTGTTTTTATGTTCTTTAGTTTGATTGTTCCACTATCACGTAAAAAGTACGAAATCAATATGGTTAACTTTTATACTCAAATATTGTGTGTAACTCGATGTTTCAATTAGTTTTTGTTTCATCGCAATCGCTTCAAAATATCAAAAGATATATGAATTTAAAGTGTTCAAGAAGGAATTTTCATTACGTAATGTACATACACGTAACGACATCTATTGACGCGAAATGATACTTACTTCTTAATTACTAGGTTTGTGAGATCGTGTGTTGTTATATGACCGTCATTTTCTTTGCGCGGAAACTTAACGCGATACAATGTGTATAGAATATAACTCTAAAGTTAGATTAATTAAAATTTTCCAGATGCGTTGTTTATTTATTAGTTTAGTATTAGTGCGATAGGTGGCGCTACCTATCTTTCAAATCTTGATAATCATGAAAGAATAGTGACAAATGTTAATTTCTTAAAAAATATGGGTAGGTATTTATTCTTTAATTTTTCACTTTTCTACATAGTTTATTTAGCTTACAGAGTGTTCGAACGTTTTCCCATATATTTTGACAGTATCATTTCGTGCTCGATAGATGGCGTTGTTCGTTTAATGTCATTTTCTGAATCGCGGTGTCAAGAGTCTCCGTCGAAGAATGACTTTCGCCCAGATATTTCAAATATTTTTTAGTGTAGGTATCTTTGTTTTTGACTTCTTTAGTGTCGATAATATAATAATAATAATAAATAAATATTAAATTGTTGGTTGGGTTGTCATTCGTTGAAAGTATTTATCTTAGAGATGGGTTGTAACAGGTGAAACACGATATCACGACACGATATAAACGTGATCACTGTGACTGTGACAAAAAATAACAGATCCAAATATCTGTTATTAAATCACAGCCTGTGATTTTTGATAAATACGTATCTCAATCGAATATCATCTTTATTTCTTTTGATTTCAAGTCGAACATCGTATCTATCTGTTATAAAATCACAGCCTGTGATTTTTGTACAGACGATAAATACGTATTGACTCAATTGAATATCTTCTTTATTTCTTTTCGTTAAAGTCGAAAATCGTATCCGAAGTTTTAACAGTAACAGTCTTGAGGATCTGTGATTTTAAGTAACAGATATTTTTTATCGTTAGGAGCAATTGCTATCTGCTATTTTATAATATCTGTGATTTCTATCTGTGACGCCTCACTCCTAATTGATCTGATTGGTTTTGATTTGGTATTTTGGTTGGTTTCGTTCATGAGGTTCAAATTAAGAAGTCAAGAAACGAGTCGTTACAGATCGATTCAAATTTAATGGCGGCTCGGAAGTTAGCTTTTAGCTGCGCAGTACCCCACCCCTCACCCCCGCTGTCACATGAAATTGTTACTGCGCAGCGACTCGCCTCATGTTCCGAGCCGCCATTAAGTTTGAATCGAACTGTACTATACTTCGTAATTTGTTCGTATGATTCGTGACCGCCGCTCATTCGATTCGATCGTTGTTGGCATGTGTAAGGCCTCGGCCTCGAATCTTGCGGGCAGCGGGGCAGCGCCGGTGGCGGCGCGGGAGCAGGGCGGGCATCAAAGACCCGTTCTCGAAACTAGCGGGCAGATCGCGCGTCACTATAGCCGCGTAGTGTTGTGTTCACGATTTTGTCGTCGAGATATTTGTTTTTATTCGCGAAAGAAATATCTGAACAATGGCGACAACATCTTTTTGATTCAAATTTATTCCTAACGCTCAATTTATTGTGGGCAACAACACTGCAATGCAGACGCGCGGGCGGTCACCGCTTGAATGGAGTGCACCGCTCGCTGCCCGCCGCCTCGCCGCTGCCGCGCCGCTGTTTTCGAGAACCGGTCCATTTGATTTTACGCATAAGATCCTGCTGCGCCCGCGCCGCCGCCGCCGCCGCCGCCCCGCTGCCCGCAAGATTCGAGGCAGAGGCCTTATGGTTGATTAGATTTGTTCGACTATCGGACAGCAATAAATACACAAATATTGGCACATGTTTCTGGGGAAAGTCAACAATATACATCGATAAATACGGTTCCCGAAGAAGAAGATGCCACACACTATAAAGTAGAGTTCTTAGAATCCCTTAACAGACCCGGTCTTTCAGCACACAAAATTTGTTTAAAAGTCGGAGTGCCAATAATTCTTCTCAGAAATTTAAGTCCTCCCAAACTTTGCAACGGCACTCGGCTCATAGTCACCAATCACCAACAAAACGTCATCGAAGCCGAAATAACAGGTTAACAGGTTGCGGCGCCGGTGATGTTGTTTTTATTCCAAGAATTCCTTTCATTCCCAATAATTTCCCGTTTAGTTTTAAGCGTGTGCAATTCCCCGTCAGCCTGTATTACGCCATGACCATTAACAAAGCTCAGGGCCAGACATTATCCGTTGCGGGGGTGGATCTTAGTATTGGTTGCTTTTCCCACGGCCAACTTTATGTAGCTCTTTCGCGTGTGAGCAACCCTAGCAACTTTTTTGTGTACGCTCCAGGTGCTTCCGCCGCTAATATTTTATAAAGAGAAGCATTTTTAAATAAAAACACAAGTTTTTTGGCAGTTTCTTACTAGGAAAAATCACCAGGCCTGGTCGAAAGATTCCCCCTTTTTAAATGAAGGTACAACTTTTCTAAGCGACATATTATTGTTTTCCGACATCCATGCGAACGAAGTCGCGGGCACAGCTAGTTACAAATATATAGGTAACTAGCTTCCGCCCGCTATGTCCATCCCCAGCATGCCATCTATCTCCGTGCCAAATTTTATCGAAATTCCGTTCAGTGGTTTAGGCGTGAAATGGTAACATACGTACAGGCTGATAGACAGAGTTATTTTCGAATTTATAATATTACTAAGGAAAGTTGCACGCTGCGGTTTCACACGCGTAAGTCTCGATCCCGTGTGAATATCGGATAAAAGGTATCCTATGTCCTTCTCCAGGTCATGGTCTACTCATGTACCAAATTTCATCCGTAGCCGTTCAGCCGTTTTAGTGTAAACGCGTTGCAAGCAAACAAACTCACTTTCGCATTTATACCATTAGTTAGAATGCTGAACACAGGTTATTGATATTATTGGATTATTTTTCAGTCTCCGAACGCTAAACCCCTTAACATATTATTACCACTGAAAGCGCAATTCTGAGTCTGAAACACACTGTTCAATACTATACGGAAAGAAGTACACCTGTGTATGCATGCTTTCTTGACCTCTCCAAAGCATTCGACCTTGTGTCGTATGACTTATTATGGGAGAAACTCAAGAAAACTGGCGTGCCTACACAGGTGCAACGGATTTTTCAGTCTGGTACCAAAACCAGAATAATTATGTAAGATGGGCAAACACCTACTCAGACACGTACAGGTTGGAGTGTGGGGTGAGACAAGGTGGTTTGAGTTCTCCTAAGCTCTTCAACTTGTACGTTAATGAGCTTATAGTTGGGCTCAGCAGCACACGAGTGGGATGCTGGATTGACAACGTTTGTATGAACAACTGATATGGTTTGATATACAATGCTAAGAAGAGTGAGTACATGGTTTTCAAGGCCCCCGGTAAATGTACACTAAATGTGCCCGCAATAAAGCTAAACGGCATTGAACTAAACCGGGTAGAAAAGTTCAAATATCTTGGACATTATGTTACTGAGGACCTTGGGGACCAAGTTGACATAGAAAGGGAACGTAGGGCATTGGCGGTTAGAAGTAATATGCTGGCCCGCAGGTTTGTGCGTTGTAGTGAACGAGTTAAAGTCACACGATTTAAAGCCTACTGCCAGACTTTCTACACGTGCAGCCTGTGGTTCAGATATACACAAAGGACGCTCAATGCCTTACGTGTCCAATATAACAACGGATTTAGGATTTTGTTGGGGTTGCCCCGTTTTTGCAGTGCCTCCGGTATGTTTGCGGAAGCCAGGGTAGACGGCTTGCATGCGGTAATGCGCATGCGGCTCGCATCATTGCTGAGCAGAGTCAGGAGCAGCACCAACAGCATCCTACAGGTTATTGCGGAAAAGCAGGACTCAAACATCCTGAAAGCATATATTCGTGCTCAAATTTTGTATTTTTTTTCTTTTTGCAGGTGTGTATTTTGTAATTATGTATGGACATTGATCTGAAATAAAGTTTATTATATTATTATTAAAAAAATGTCTACCTATAGGTAGTAGGTAAAATTAACATTTGACTGCAACATAACTGGAAGCTTGTGAATAAACCAGTACACAATAATAAACTCAGCCATAAATTAATAATTAATATCAACCACAATCATCATTTCAAATAATTAATAGCATTCAAGTATATTATGCTTTTGTGGTCGTTCATATGAAACATTGAACATTTAGAGCGTAAACCCGCGTCCTATTTTAAAGCAATCGTTCCGCGAATACCTACATAATCGTTCGAACTTTTTGTTTGGTGAACCTGAACGCGTGGTCGCGCCGACAGAGGGCGTTTTCCGGTACCAGTTAAGTACCTAGTACTTGTTAACAGGTCTACACAGTCCTCCCATATCTATTAACACAGTAATATAAGAACATTGTAAACGCCAATTATTTTTAAAAGAGTAACCGTGGAGTTTCTCCCGACTCTTCTCCATAGGAAACGACCAATTGGAGCCGTACAATCAGGTTCTGACGTTTCATAAGTAACCTTGTAGGTTTAAGTAATAACAGCCGCACGGGACGATCCAACAATAACGGACGGACGAATAACAGCCGTTGGTCCGTTGGTCCCGGCTGTTATTTGTGGATCATTGACAGTCGTTACGGGTCGTCAGAAGCCGAAAGTCTGACAACCAGTCTTACGAAGGGGTATCGTATTACCCAGTTACTGGGTTGTGGAGGTCAGATATGCATTCGCTCCATGTAAAATACTGGTATTCAGCTGCATCCGGTTAGACTGGAAACCGACCCTGCATAGTTGGAAAAAGGCTTGGCAGATTGATTGTAGGTTTATGTGACATAAAATATTTTGATTATTTCTGATGTCGATGTAACGTAATATTTAGTGAATTTGGAGTAAATTTTTACTGTATCCTTAAACTTGATTAGACCTTTTGCATTCTATTTAAAATCTTTGTCATCCTTATCTTGTAGTGCTAAGGCAGAAGCTTAAGGTTTCAGTTACAAGTTTTAGGTAATCATTACATTCATCAACTTTGAGAGGCGCTTTCCGTCTCATGTTTATTTAAATCATGAAAGAGTCATCTGTAACAGAAACCTTTATAGATTCGTAAAAAGGATGATATGATAGTAATAAAATGAATGTTGCAGGAAGTCGGTATGAATACATCCTGCATCAGCTTGCAGAGTCCGCAACACACGTTCTTTGATACTCACGGAATTTTATTTTAGCGAGCTTTCGATGTGCGTAACACTACAATGTTTTCAATTTAAACAGCTACTAAAAATTGTAGTGATATAAATTACGTAAAATGTTGTTGGCATGTTTTTTCTTTGTACCATCGCGGACTCTGGCGTTACTAAGCCATAAGGGATTTTTTATGCTCGGAAATAACTAAAATGCAGCACTCTTAGCCAAAACATCTTTAATAACTTAATTTCATTGTTAACCGTAAAGGGTCGTGCAAACTGGCGCGATATCGCGGGCGCGACAGGCAGTGCTACCCTTATCGCGCCTGTTTGTGGGAGCCTTTATGCGTTTTTTTTTCTATATATTGTCTAGTAATATTACATTATAAGATTTTAATCATCACAACTCAATATTATCACAGAAAATTGAACTGAAACAGTCATCAGTCCCAGACCACCACTTGTATTTGTTTTTATCGCAAATACCTAAAATAAAACGGAATTGATAAAAGGTCAGGTACCTTATCTTCCCGTATATTCCTGTCAATATGCCACACACCTCGCATAAAGGCTGACTTGACACAACCTTAGGGTGTCACATGAACTATACGCCAGAGGTCTCACGGGTCTCGTGAAATTTGTATACACGGTGACATATCACTTTTAGTTCAGAAATATCGGTAAATAGTTTGAGGAAAATGGTTTGTCCTTTGGGGGGACGTTTTCGTCAATTCGTTCTAGTTCCTTAAACAAATAGTGTTTGATAGTCATTCTATGTTATTTCCCCCACAGAAAAGTCAACTGGAACATAGCCATTCAGCATGGCGATGGTGGCAAAGATGTATGTAGTAGCCCTTAGAACTTTCCCGTTTAATCTTTCATATTAATCACTAGCTGATGCCCGTTGCTTCGCCCGCGTTGATGTCGGTTTTTTTATACTTAAACCTTCCTCGAGAACCACTTTATACATTTATTAAAACAGCATGAAAATCGGTGCAGTAGTTTTTGAGTTTAGCGCGAACAGACAGACAGACAGACGCGGCGGCGGACTTTGTTTTATAATTATTATGTAAGGATTAACTTTGTTATACAATCAAAATAATCATTCTCATCGAAAATTACGATTAGCAAAAATTCATAAGGAATTAGCTACCTATTGATGAAGATCACAAACACACATTTCTCTAAGATATTAAGTAGGCGTATAAAATGCTTAAGAGTACCTATTTATCTCCTATTTACCTACATCGTAGAGAAATGTGACTATGTATATCATCATGGTTAGATTTTCAATACAGTTACATTAATACTAATGTACCTTTACCATGTAGCTTCTACCATAGTATATTAAAGTAACAGTATTATGTCTTGACAGTGAACTTGAAATAATTACCTGTGGCCGCTCGGTAGATAAACCATCCGCGTCCATGCGTAACACCCGCGCACTCGAGACTCTTGCGTACTGGTGTACACTGGGGTTTTGCAGTGCATCGTTTCGGCCGGTTACAAAATACTGTTACTTATTTATACTGTGCTTCTAGACATCATGTTTACACAACACAGGTAGGTATGGAAATACACCCCCAACACACACTACATACCTATCTAAAGTCAACCAATCAAAGGGTACCATAGCTTATTAATCCTTTGTCGTGCGTCCAGACAGAATCGTAAACTATTAACGTTGCTCTACTGTGCGGGCTACTAAATAATGTAGGCTGTATCTTGATAGTTTGACAGCTGTGTATACAGGGTTATTAATACAGTAGGCTATGAGTTACTGGTAGTTGAAATGGTGAAAAGTTTTAAAATTACCGTGACTTTTCAATGAAATGATTGGAAGCAGGGAAAATTGGAAGAGCAGTGGTGACCCAGTGGTAACGGCCCTGACATAAGAGTAATAATATGTAGGTCGTGGGTTCGAACCCGGTGGGTTCGGCAACAGCTAGTAGTAATCCTAATCCTATGCGAAAGTGAGTTTGTTTGTTTGTTTGTTACACTTTCATGCTAAAACGGCTAAACGGATTTAGATGTGGGTAGACATAGGATACTTTTTATCCCGATATTCCCACGCGATCGAGACTTACGCGGGTAGTACTCAGTTAGTATATAAAGATAGATTATTATGTTAGTATAATCTGAATACTATGAATGGCTGAAAAGACTATTAAAAATAAACACCAAGAGTTCTTTCCACTAAAAAGGAACTAAATTTTTAGATACCATCAGCATCGGTCAGTCTAGTTTTTAGGAAGACTTTTAGATATTATCTTCCTAGCTAAGTTATCGTTTTAGTCTAGAGGCTTAAGTGTTAGATTTAAGTGCCTGAGCTGGAGTGAAGCTAGAGTTAGTAAAATATATTTCAAGTGAGCTGAGAATAAAGTCTAATTTATGATAAGGTTTATAAATTGCTGCTTTTTATTTAAGGTTTGAATTCTTTCTCATGCATTTTCTTGTATACTTGATGCATTAGCTACTTTTTATCTAATATATCTGTCGCATAGACCTTTGCCCAGCAATGGGACAGCATATTAAGTTACCAAAAAAAGAACTGTTGCAGATGGATCGTTTGAAGAACGAGTCGTTTTGTAAATCAGCTAGCGGTTATGTCAAACATCGGATTCACCAATCCATCTGCACCATAATTATGTATCTATTAAATAATGCTAATCTGAAACGTTTAGTCTTGACTGATTCAAATTTCCGTGGCTCGGAAAGCACGTGAAGCCGTTAGTCCCGGCTATCATTCGTGGATCTTTGACAGTCGTTACGGGTCGTCAAAAGCCGAAAGTGTGACAACCAGTCTTACGAAGGGGTATCGTATTACCCAGTTACTGGGTTGTGGAGGTCAGATAGGCAGTCGCTCCATGTAAAATACTAGTATTCAGCTGCATCCGGTTATACTGGATGCCGACCCCAACATTACTGGGAAAAGGCTAGGCAGATTGATTGCTCATTTAACCTCCAAGTCACCGCACACGCGTAAACCAAAAAATACGGTATAAGTATGTACATCCCCGGTTACATCCCGGTTAATAGTATAGGATTATAAATTCTACCAAACCTACTTATACTCAACTCAACTCAACTCAAAGCATTTATTTCAATTAAACCATTTACAGGCACTTTTGAATTGTCAAGGAGTCGGTCAATCAGAAATATGAAGCTAGTTGCCCATTCCAAAGCGTAGTAGGTACCTATGGAGAAGAACGGGCAAGAAACTCCACGGACACTCTTTTAAATCAAAATATTGTTACAAAATATTGGTTACATCATTTATGTTGAAATTATACATGTGAGAACAATGTAGAAAGCACGTTAAAAGCGTCCGCAATTATAACAAACAAATCAAAAATTAAAATAAGCCATGGCAGCTAAGAGATGACCAGTCACAACTGACGGCGCCCGTTCACGAACATGACGCATGGATCAGCACCATTCAGCTCAACCATTTTGAAGGGAGCTAAATGATCCAACATGTATGTATAGTTATGTATACATAACTATACATACCAGCATACCAGTTATGTATACATAGCTATACATGCATAAGTAGGTTTGGTAGAAGTTATAATCCTAGTTCTATACATACTATAGTATGTATAGAACTTTACCTCTTGACTAGTCTAATCGCTGTCTCAGAAATTGGCTCCAAAATGCTAAAGGTAAGTTTTCTGTGTAAGCTTTCTCAAGAAACCACGTATGCAGTCACTTTTCGCTATAGTGAATCTAAATATTCATACAGGCAGCTTCCTCTAGCTTGCTTTTTGGGCAGCTGTTTTCTCTCAGGAGCTGTAATGTCCTACTTTCCTCAATTATCTCTTAAGACTGGTTCAAAGCTTGGACACTTCCCAATTCTTTTAGAAAGACTACACTGTCGAGCCCTATTGGAATATTTAAATATCGAAGATGCATTTCCAACAAAAAACAAATAATTATTTACACATTTACAATGGTTTGTTCCAAGTTGAGCAGTAGACGTTAATGTGTAAACACCATGAAACGTAGTGATGGCGCCAAACACGTAGCCAAATTCTGGGCCAACTCTTTTTATATTGCCGTCGAGACGCTAAGAACAAGATCATGGAGCAAGCCATTTTTTTTTTATAACGAAACAAATAATATTAACAACATCACCAAGAATAAATAAAAGAAATGAAAAGTCAAGTTCCAAAAAAAAATAACACTAAGATCGTTGAAAGAAATTTTAATAAAAATACTTTAGCAAATAAACTTCGCAGCAATTATTGGTTTCTGTCCTTTTGTTTCTCTTATTCCGCCATTTACATAGCTTTCGTAGTCGCGGACTATAAATTTCAAAGTGGCGCCCATAAATTTCTTATTTTACGCTTTCCGCGAATATTTAGCGATATGAACCGGAATATCTCTTTTATTGTCTTATAGATTATCTTTATTTCCCTCGTTTTATGTTATATGAATGTAATGGCTGCCTTTTATTGTGTTGTAATATTTCGTAAGAGCTGCAACTGTAAAACTGTGATAAAATTCATCTGATTAACGGAATTTTATCGTCTTTAATAAGAGTTTTGATGAGCTTATTTTAATTAGTTGCTTTTACACGGATGGATTATTTTAGCAAAGTTAGTCTTATTTCATTTTTCGGCTTTTATTTATTATTTACCTTCAGAAGCTCACATTTTATTATTAAAACTATAAACGTTGACCTACGTACTTACTAAGTTTAAAGTAAACGTAAAGAACATATATATTTGAGTTTAGGAAAATAAATTGTTAGGTATATTGACTACCAATTTAAATTGTCAGTAGGTATAAAAAAAACTAAGTATAAAATCAATAAGTCTCTAAAAACTAAGTCGTAAAAAAAGGGGCTCTAATCAGTACTTATTGTAAAACAAAGTCCTCCGCCGCGTCTGTCTGTTCGCGATAAACTCAAAAACTACAGCACCGATTTTCATGCTGTTTTTACCAATCGATAGAGTGGTTCTCGAGGAAGGTTTTAGTATATATATAACAGACAACCACGCGGGCGAAACCGCGGGCATCAGCTATATATAAATAAAATATAAAAAAAACAGATTTCCTTGCATAATTATAAGCATAATCAGCCTATAATGTTCCCACTGCTGAGACACAGGCCTCCTCTCTGTGAGAGGGAGTGGGCCGTAATCCACCACGCGGGCCCAGTGCGGGTTGGTAGATGTCACATGTCTTCGAATTTTTGGTTCTAGGACATGCCAGTTTCCTCACGATGTTTTCCTTCACCGTTTTGAGAGCAGTGGCGTTGAAATAATTTACACAAAGTAAAGCGCCTGTCACGGTTCGAACCTACGACTTACAACTCGTAAGTCGTGGCCGTTACCACTGGGCCACCACTGATCTCCATCCTCTAGATTTCCTTGGCTTTACAATATTTTAAAAAGGTTTTGCACAATAGGAATGAAAAATCCTTTTAAAATCTTTCAAGCCTAACTGGCTGACTGTTTCCCCGTGACAAGGCCTTAAAGTTCAAATACAAGGCCTAAAGGTCAAAATACCCAAAGCCTAGCTATCTAGCAACAAAATAGCCCTAATATTTTGTAACCCTACACAAATACGCAAACAGAAATATTAATATTAATAAAACTTGGGATTAAAATTTTCAACCAAAGCGGAAAGAAGCTTTTAACGTTGTGCAAAAATTTGCGAAATCACAAAAGAAAGATTCTCCCTTCCAAATGGTTAAACTTCTAACAGATTGTTAAATTAATTTTCTCATAAACAAACAAGCTTATAATATCTCCTTAACGTTGAAATGTATATTAGGTAGCTGTTTTCTTTTTACCCAGTTTCCGAGAAAATGGGATAAAATATTTAATCACTATTACATTTACATTTTTAAGCACCCTTGTTTTGCAGGTGGAGTTGGAATTCAGGTTCAAATTGCGAATAGAACTTAAAATAGAAGTAAGTTTGTGAAAAGGAACTTTGGTAAATCAGAAAAGTTGTTTGCTGAACCATTTAAATTTTGATATTTATACAGATTTTCAAAACACTCATCAATGGCGTCAGTTAACAATGGATGTTAAGTTGTTAGCAGATTTAAATGCTGCTTTTCGATTTTCGGTTTTTGCCACCGACTTCCGAAATTAAAGTTATTTTTTCACTTTTTAGTTGTACCTACCCCACACAAATTCGAATACCACTACCTGATATGTAAATAACAGTGACGGAGCAAATAATAATTGTCGTCTACATAGACTAAGTGGGAAAAATACGTAACTATTGAAGCTAACTCAAAAACTACGCAAGCAAAGTTAATACAATTTATATGGAACCACCTCTGAAGCATGACCTACCAAACCATACCTACTCATAATTGGCGGAGTAATCGCGTAAAATAAACAAAAAAAAAAAAAAAACATACAGACGAATTGAGAACCTCCACCTTTTTGAAGAAGTTGGTTAAAAAAAAGACTATGTTACAGGTGAGAGTATTGTTACAATAATAATTAAAGGAAGGAATTTTCTCGCCGACTTGTCGACACTTCACGTGACCAAAGAGGGCTGGCTCGTACTTTGGCCTGCTAAGTCTTCTGGGTACGTTTCTGGATGAGCGATACCGACGAGTACTTCGACGCCTAGTGTCCTTCTGTTATTATATTTTTTTGTGTACCTACTTAGTTAGTACTTTAGTAATTTAATTTAGTCAATCAATCTGCCTAGCATTTTCCCAACTATGTTGGGGTCGGCTTCCAGTCTAACCGGGTGCAGCTGAATACTAATTTTACATAGAACGATTGCCTATCTGACCTCCACGGCCCAGTGACTGGGTAATACGATACCGCTTGGTAAGACTGGTTCTCAGAATTTCGGGCTTCTGACAACCCGTCACGACTGTCAAAGATCCACGAATGACAGCCGGGACCAACGGTGTAACGTGTTTTCCGAGGCACGGAGGAGTCTCGATATGTAAAGATGGTCACAAATCCACGGACCAACCCCGGCAATACGCTTGCTGGGGTTGCTTAGCCTGATCGATCAACCCGGCTCACCCGGATCAACTCCTCAGTAATTTTATTTTAGTACCTAGTGTAAATAGATCATTAAAGTAACTTAAGAAACATTGCCCTCTCTATCCATCTTACTTACATCTTATACCCAACAAAATATGCCCACATACGGGCCCACCTCACAAAGTGCATGGCAACATAAATTCTTAGCGCATAGCTCACGTACTAACTTTATACACATCACTCTGACGTAGACTTAAAAATTGTACTCCGCCGAGTAAAATAGAAAACGTGTATTGCTTGCTATATGAGCTTCCATGTTGTTTGAGGACGACACAACTTAGAAGTTGCATCGTCAAAGAAAGGATTAAATATTTTTGTACACCTTATTGTAACCCAACTCATTTAAAGTATCGTTAATGTTAGGAGTACAATGGCGGTCTACCCGAAGAGATTAGAGAGGATTTGTAATATCTATTATATGTAAATAAATAAATAATAAATTTATTAAAAAAATAAAAAATAGTAAAATACAGTATAAAGCTTAGAAAATAATGTAGGTATTACAAAGTATGATGCCTGTACTAGGATAAACCTGTATCACAGGCGGCATTAGTTCATAAGATTACTATTAGGACAACTGATTTCTTAACAATAATTAACATAAGTTTCAAGAATAATGAGATAGCTAGTTAATTTATTATGTTATAATTTACTTAAACACTAATAATTAAGGTAAATAGTTGTTTGCACTTAGTTACACGATTACGATTGCGTTTGCAGTATTATTAACTAGGTTAAAACAAATAATGCATAAATCACCTTCAAGGCTACATTAGATGTTGAATATTCTAGCAAATAAATATTTTTGATTTGATTTGATTTGACAAGCTCGTGGCTTAATAATAACAGCCACACGGGTCGATCTTCAAGGTTACGCAACGGTTCCCAAGGTCGGTCCGTGGATGAGTGAACATCCATTACATACCAAGATCCCTCTGTGCAGTTGGTCTCGGCTGTCATTCGTTGATCTCTGACGTTCGTTTCGGGTAGTTAGAAGCCCGAAAGTCTGACAAAAAGTCTTACTAAGGGATATCGTGTTACCCAGTAACTGAGTTATATGGTGGAGGTCAGATAGGCTGTCGCTTCATGTAAAATCCTGGTACTCAGCTGCATCTGGTTAGACTGGACGCCGGCGCCGACGCCAACATTATGTAGTTGGAAAAAGGCTAGGTATATTTATTGCGTCATTGACACTTTTCCATAATTCGTTCGTTTAATGAGTTGTGGGTCAGGAAATAAGCGATTGCTATGGTTTACCTTTGTACACTTAGCAAAATTCAATAACCATTTTTTCGTGGAATAACGATTGCAACTTTGAGATGATATCTATTTCATAATAATATGGGTTCCAAAATACTATGTTCGTTATAACATAAAATAACAATCAATACAGTAGGAGAAAATCACTTTTAAAAGTTGCTAAGTGTATACATATTGGTGCTCGTGACTGTACATTATGATGCAAGCTCTAAGTTGTGCCGCACTGTACTTAGTTACGTGAGATGGCGTATCAGTAACTTTGTTATCTAATTTATACTTTGTTGAATATCGTAGGTGGGAATTGAAAAGCTTCTGTTACTACAAGTGATTCTCATTGGTACGGTTGCTTTTCATTTATTTTCTGGGGCAGGTTTTGGTACTTTGTTTTTTCTAAACCGTGTACATCTGCATACATAACTTAACATGTTTTGTGTTTGTTTGAAGGCTAAACATTTTTTTTTGTACAGTTTTTTTCTTCACAGTAAAAGCCTGATCATACGTAGGTACCCCAACCACACCACAACGAAAACAGGTGGACAGGCGCTAATTTGTATGAAAATGAATAGTTTATTCACATTGACCACCGATGACCGTCAAAATCAACCGTGTGGGCGATACTGACCACATCAGGGACACGTCGCAGACGCAACGTAACCACCAGTGACACGGCGCACTAGCGTTCGGCCACATCGCAAACACAACGATCTGTCTGCAAACACGAGCCATAATGTAACCACATCGCAACTACTAGCGACAACGCAACCACAACGCAACCATAACGCATCTGCAGGAAGTTGCAGCGACACTATTCACACGTAACCAGTGCTTGCCCACATTGTCGCTGCGATGTGAGTACCTACGTGGGAACGCGCCCATAACCTTAATTTTCTTGTTCTATTTCTTTTTCTTGTTCAAAGAGAGGTACATACCATTAATACTACCTTAGACTATTATTCCTTTGTTTTGTAAAATGCTAGCATTTAAGAACTCTAATCTAATGTAACTCGAGGGGATTGGCGCTGTTAGCCGTAATACAGGTTCCTCCTAGTTCGGCTGCAGAGGCTAAAACTTTTGTGTACTTTTGATTTATCATACTAGCACATAACTGTAAACTAATCTAAGTACTGTTTTTGTGAAATAAGAATAAAATAAAATAAATATGTGCATGTAATAGATAACTATAGTATGATTAAAGTAAAAGATAAAATATGAATGTAAGGAGGCGTGTTAGGATTAATACTCTGTGGTACATTAATATTTTATATCCGGGCAACACTCGCTCTTCCTCTTCCTCTTCCGGCTTGCACCCGAGAAAATGTAAGATGGCCTTTTGTAATTCTTATAAACCCAATAAACGGTATTTCTTTCAGTTTTCTCTTCTTGTGATGCTTTTCTCGACGGTGCAGCAGTTTCTGCGGCTGTACTATGAAGTATTAATGCCATCATTATTCCACTGCGAAAAAAGGATGCTAGCTGCCTTGTATAGCTCCGTTTCTCACTAATACTGGAAAAATGGTGGCATTAATACGTCGTAGTAGCTCTGTCTTTTAAAGGGTCTATAAAACTGTTTGTTGCTACTTGGCACAAAAATGTAGGTAAGGGACTTCCAGAAAAGGTTCTAAAAGACTAGTACCCTGATACGTACCGTTTTTCTGACAAAGGTAACTTTAATAATAATGTACCTATTACTTATACATAATTATAAAAAAACCGGAATAAATTCTCTAAATCATTAATCATCATAATCCGTTGCGTAGTGTAGAAGAAAAACGCCACACAGACAGACATTTATAACATGATAATGTATGGATTAGTTAAATCTCTTAGGGCTGATTTTACCAAAGATCTTTCATCTTTCTTTCTTTCTTTTTTTGATCTTTTATCCGTGGAATAAAAATGGCGTCTGATAGTTTTTGTATGGAAAAGCTGTCAAAAATTCAAAATTAATTTGCAGGATCAGACTTATACTCCGTATAAAAGTTTGGTGAAATTCGCTTTAATCTTCTAAGAAGTATTTATAAAGACAACCCATTACCATATGACACTAAGGGTCTTACCACAAATACTTGGACACTTGTTCAACGCGTGTCTAATGTCAGTTTTATGTCAAACTCAATACAGAAATGTCGTGTTTAAAAGGTGTTTAGGATATATATATGTCAATGTGTTTAGGTTCAACAACTGATAAACACGGTTTCGTGGTAATAAGGCAAATATTCAATGTATTTGAACATTTCCTTCCACTAAATTATTACAAACCTCAATCTCAAACAGCTTTTGCGGAGCTCGTGGCTAAGTAATAACAGCCGCTCGGGTCGATCCATCAGGTTAAGCCACGCTTGCCGGGGTTGGTCCGTGGATGGGTGACCATTTTCACATATCGAGATTCCTCCGTGTCTCGGAAAGCACGTTAAGCCGTTGGTCCCGGCTGTCATTTGTGGATCTTTGACAGTCGTTACGAGTCGTCAGAAGCACGAAAGTCTGACAACCAGTCTAACCAAGGGGTATCGTATTACCCAGTTACTGGGTTGTGGAGGTCAGATAGGCTTTCGCTCCATGTAAAATACTGGTATTCAGCTGCATCCGGTTAGACTGGAAGCCGACCCCAAAATAGTTGGGAAAAGGCTAGGCAGATGAATCTCAAACAGCTGACTATCGAAATATCTTAACAATAACTAGTTGGAAAGCTTTCAAAATTAATTGTGTGCAAATCTGTCTCTGTGAGAAATTTCGATAATTTGCTTTGGCTAAATTAAATGGGGTTCGCCTGATTGGCTCATCCTTTGAATATAAATGATCGTCAATTTCCATTGGCCAAGACGGTTCAACATGATAATGTTGAATAGCAAATTATGCTGAATAAAATGTACATAATAATTAGTGTTAAGGTTTTCAGCTGCTAATTTATAAGCCAGCTTGTCTTTGTGAGGGATTTTTTATTAAAGAATTAGGAAGACTGTTCTTGATTATCATGCGTCTGGAAAGCAGGCAACTAATATGGCAAAAATCCATAGGTATTGTATTATTAGAAGACGATAATTTTAGTTTTTTTTGCACTCACAAGAAACATAATAATGACACCAAAAGTAGTTTAAAACGGGCACTAGAAACTCGAATGAATGAAGGATATTATCGCGAAAAACGTCTTGACTTTAAACGGGGGAACAAAGGAAGACCAATGAAACAATTAAAATATATGATAATATTAGGAATGATATTCTCGTTTACCCATTTCTTTTATTTATTTTTATTTTTATATATATATTTTTTTTTTTTAATTTTTTTTTATACTATTAGATATTAATATAATATATTTTATTTTTTATTACAGTGCGCTGTACCGGTACAGCGTTCTGATAATGGTTTGCCGCACCGATCGACGTCATTACGTCAGCGCCGGCTGTCGCTGAAAACCAGCGCTGGGGCTCTGTTTTGCATAGGGTCGCAGCATAATGCTGAGCGATAGCCGTTTTGCGTGGATGTGACGCATGTTTCCCCCAACCTTTTTTATTTTTAATTTGTTACATTGTTTTTTTGCGTCATATTTACCGCAAATAAACGTATTTTCTTTTTTTCTTTCTTTATATGTCTTTAAAGCTCCCAGTTAGCATGATTTTTTCTGACATTTTCAACAATGATCGTCATATTTCAGCCAATTGACACAAAATTTTAATGAATAATACACCTAAACCTTCCTCATTAATTATTCCGTCCATTGAAGAAAACCGTTTTAAAATCCGTTCGGTAGTTTTTGAGTTTATCGCGTACAGACAGGACTTTGAATTTTGTAATATGTAAGGTTATGGGCAGTAGGACAATACTAATATTTTGCTAGACACAACACCAGACAAAATATTGAGAAGCGAGGAAATTGACACATAAATGAAGTGTCCTTTATACATTAACAAATGCAAGTTCCAGAAAGTTCTGAGCCTACAAACTAAATTGACATTTTGATAAAGGTTCATGACAGAAAATGGGGCGTCTTGAACTTAACTATTTACAATCTTCATACGTGTGACGTGGTATAGTCGTAGTATAACGTGGTATATCAAGGAACGTCGTGTTACTCAGTAACTGGGTTGTGAAGGTCAGATAGTCGCTCCATGTAAAATACGGGTTTTCAGCTGCATCCGGTTAGACTGGAAACCGACCCAAATATAGTTGAGAAACAGCTGGATATAATAAAATATGATGATACATGTCACGTGGTATGCAGAATCCATGAAGTAGTAAAATGTATTCCATTACTATTGCTTTCAAATTAAACCAGCAAACTAGCAATAACACAACTATGTGCTTTTACATGACTTCTGCTCATGAATCATGCATGTTAAAATATTCAGCTCCACTTAAATAGTATCAAAATATTATCGTTAAATCAACCCAATCACTGAAATTAAATAAAAAATCCTATTTAATTTCTCCGAAAATGCCTGATTCCTACGACGAGTGACCAGTGAAAGAAATTTTTGGTAAAATTTTTGCCATTTTAGTATTCATAATATTCAATTTCTAATACTATTTAGGTTAGTAGGGGGACAAAAAAAATAGAAATAGGACATCATTTATTGATGCTTACATTGTCAGTTGTTCAGACGAAAGGTGACAATGGGTAAGTGAAAGTGATAAGGATATTCCTAAGGAAAAATTCATGAATTTTTTTTTTGTGTCATGTAAAAAGTGTCGTCTACTTTGCTATTGTGGTCTTACGACATAGGACGACTTTGGTACTCCAGACTAAAAATAGGTCAGCTGTCATCCCGTGTCTTTTCAGACGTCGTAAGAGTTGACTAAAATATTCTATTCAGGTAGCGAAACTTAGAAGCAGACAAAACATTCCTTCTAAGCGAAACGAAAATATTTATGCCCAAAAATATAATGATCAAATGCAATATCAGTGATTTTAAAACTTATGGCCTACTTTTAAATGGAAAAAAAGTTGGGAAAACATTAATAAAAAGTTGTAAAAAAGCAGAAAGAAAAAGTAAAGTTTCTATTTAAAACCACGAAAAAATTTCATCTCTGAACAAAAATATCATGCATGCTGGTTTTAATTATACTAAAACTAGAAATTTTAGTATACAATGTAAAGAAGAAAATGTGTTTGAGTAAAGACAAAGGTTAAAATCTGTAGGGCCCACGACACGTATAATAAAAGAGAATAGACTCCGTTATTGTACTTCAAAGTAATATCCTGAGACCATTTTAATTCTGAAAAATAATTAGTTCACTGATGTTACGTGAAGAACCTGGAGGTTGCAAATGGTACCCAAGATCATACAAAAAAGAATGTAGTACAATTGAGTAACAGTAAAAACAGTTTCATCACTTAATTAAACAACAACTTGCTTGCTATGCAGAAACTAATATTCTTTAAATTACACAAAAAATCTATTAACACTACTCACTACTAACACTACTACTAACACTATAATACTAACACTACTACTAACACTAAACTGCTAACACTATACTACTAACACTATACTTCTAACACTTTATCTACTACTAACATGCTACTAACACTAACTACAGCTTTTCGGAATTGATACAACTAATTCGCGACAAACTAATATACAAACGAAACTAATATACTTTAAATTACACAAAAAATCTACTAACACTACTACTAATACTACTTCTAACACTATACTACTAACACTACTACTAACACCTAAATTACTAACACTATACTACTAACACTTCTACTAACACTAAATTACTAACACTAAACTACTAACACTATACTTCTAACACTTTATCTACTACTAACATGCTACTAATACTACCTACACTACTAACACTATACTTCTAACACTTTATCTACTACTAACATGCTACTAATACTACCTACAGCTTTTCGGAATTGATACAACTCAATCGCGACAAAAAAGTAAAGCCACAACAGAAACCAGAAAATCATCAAAGTACGCCAAAAAACGTACTCTCTCCAATAAAGATACCCATACAACCGCCATGTTCGATTCAGTCGCAATAATATTCAAATATAAAACACGCGGGAACGGTACGTCCCGTTTGGAATGCAATCGTGCGAGAAATTAGGGGCGAGTAAGAAACATGTACACTCTAAATTGAAATCTGTCTCGGGTTGTTGAGGCACTCCGGTGAAGTTAAAGTTAGAAGACATGAGCGGGATTAATTGGATGATTCTAATTATTTTACACCCGGAAACATTTGAAACAATGAAGGCTTTGATGCCATTGCAACACAACATTATGACATAGGTACTTTCTTAATTATTACGAAGAAACTTTCTTATAGGCAAGTTAAATGTTATGATGACTTTTAAGTACATGGCTTGTTCTATGTCTTACTAATCATCATTTAGGATGAATACTTAAAAATGACTAAAGAATCGCGTATTGGAGACGACGAAGACCAGCACCCTAATTGCGTAATACACGATCAATCAGAATTGGAATCCGTTTGGAACAAATGTCTAATCCATTGCTTCAAAAGTTCGAAAACAAAATCTCCTTAACGACGTAAATAACGCAATGAATTTTGTTGAAACAAATTAGTCGTAATCGATTACGAAAATAAGTTACGCTATTAAATAGCGGGATACTAAAGAAAGAGATGGAATAGAAATGCTAACATACACCCAAATTAATTTAATAATGGCTGCTGTTAAATCATTTTGTTTGCGTTTGATCTTGCACTTCTGAAATACAATAGACGCAGATATATTTAGTAACCTATTTCTATTATTATTTGCGTCCAGCGCTCGGTGTGGTAACACGTCACGTTCTGGTTTGCAATTGGTCAATCGTCATCTTGAAGATGCCTCGTTGAGAGGTGAAACACGTGTCGATTTCTTACGGGGTTTTTATGACTCTTGAAGAATAGTCAAGCGGAATAGGTTACTAAATATATCTGCGTGTATTGTATTTTATAATGGATTTCCGCAAAGTCACGCCTGAATCAATTATGTAACTATCTTGCACTCCTGAATCAGCAATAGGTATTGTTCATGCTGCTATTAAATTGCAAATTGTTCCTTTAAATATTTTACCAAAATAAACAAGTGTTACTCTAAACCCTCATAACTTGAACCCACCATAATGCTGTCCGTTATTTCGTGAAGTGAGTTTTACGTCGTGAATACGTAATTCATGGCAACCTTTTGAGGTTGCCACTGGATTTTTTCTTGTACCCTTTTATATATTTCAACGGTAAACCCTGGTTGGTTTGAAATTGGGTAATTGGATTTTTTTTGACCAATATTTAAAAAAATGTTAAGAACTATATTTCTTTAATAGAAAAAAAATGTATTTATTGGAAATACAAAAAAGGAGCTCGGCTATCATTGTGCCGATTGTCGTTACGGCCAATGGCCTGATGGCCGAAAGCCTCGACCAACATCTCTCGAGGCTCTCGTTAGGCATTTGGATCAAAGGCCTGATCCAGTAGTCAGTACTCCTCGATACGGCTCGCATTATGAGGTTCCTGCTCTGGTATCGAGAACCACCGGTAGCTTGGACCCTGCTCCCTACACCGACGAACCTCTATTTGTTTATATTTTTTAATGTTTTTTTTTCTTTTAAGAAATATTTAAAAATGTAAACAAGTAAGAAAAACAAAAAACTATCGTAAATACAAACCGACATTGATTTGTAATAGATATGCCAAGAAAGACGCTGAACGTGTTCTATTAAACGTTTAACTGTCTCGAAAGCAAGTAACGAATTGAAGCTAAAGAAAAACAAAAGGAGTTTCGATGTAATTCCTTTTCCAATTTCGTCTTCGACAAAACAGGAAATAGAAAATAAAAAGAGTTTATTGTGATAGCCTTCAGTTTTAAGGGATTTCATCAGGATGATGTGCAGGCTTAAAAATAAAGTTTGCTTTGATCAGCAAATTATTTTCGTAGTGATTAGTTTTTTACCGACTTCAAAAAAGGAGGAGGTACTACGTTCGGATGATTCTTTTTTTATGTATGTTCACCGATTACTCCGCCGTTTGTGAACCGATTTTGAAAATTCTTTTTTAGTTCGAAAGGGTATACTCCCGAGATGGTCCCATATAAATTTTATTAAGTTTGCTTGCGTAGTTTTTGAGATAGCTTCAATATTACGTATTTTTCCCACAGTCTATGTAGACGATATAATTATTAGACTCCTTCACTGTTATTTACATAGCAGGTAGTAACTTGTGTGGGGTAGGTACCACCACTAAAAAGTGAAAAATTAAAACTTTTTACAAAAAAAAAACAACCGACTTCAAAAAAAACCGAAAGTCGGTGGCAAAACACGAAAATTAAAAAGCAAAGACACCGACTTCCGAAATTAAAGTTATTTTTCACTTTTTTAGGGTTTTTTTTGAAGTCGGTTGTTTTTTTTTGTAAAAAGTTTTAATTAAATATTTCCTCGATTGCAAAGAAGGGTTATTTTTTTGTAATAACCCAGATTATTTTTTACGAAGGAGTCATTACTCATTAAAATTAACTAATTATAAATGCGAAAGTGAGTTTGTTTGTTACGCTTTCACACTAAAACGGCTGAATGGATTTAGATAAAATTCGGCACATAGGTAGACCATCACCTGGAATAGGACATAGGATACCTATATACATATATACATTTTTATCTCAATATTCCCACGGGATCGAGACTTACGCGGGTGAAACCGTGGGGCACACCTAGTATATTATAATGTCCGTGTGTGTGACCACGTTGTTATTCTTAATTACGCAACCGATTTTTATGCGGTCGTCACCATCATTTAGTTGATTTATTCCAGAAGGTATAATTAATATTATTATCAAACTTACGTGTATTATAGAAATCTCAAGGCCATATCACAAAAACTTAGACACTTGTTCAACGCGTGTTGAACGCATAATGTCAGTTTTATGTCAAATTTCAACCAGAATGTCATATTTTTTTATTTAATAAACCTACTTGGGCACTTATGAAACATCAGGTAGCCAGTAGGTAGTCAAATAAAGCAATTTCAGTACCCAGTGTCTCGACAAGACACCAGTGAGTGTGTGTGTGTGGAGCTTCCCAGAAGAAATCTACCCTCAAAACGGTACCAAAGTAAAAAGAATCAAGGCCAAGTTAGTAGGTACGTTAAATTGTTGTATAAGTTGAGTTGTTTAATAAATAACCCGGGGGTGAACTCTATTGACCTATGCGGTATACAGGTGAACTTGGAACCTTGATTGTTTGTTTAGGACCAAGGCTGTTTGTGGGGCGTTTGATAAAGACTTCATAATATTGTGCATGAAATAATTATCGTAGACGAGGTATGTTTTGGTGAGCTATTGTGATTTTATGAACAGAGAAAGAGATGATTGGCACGGTTATGTTTAAAGATTCATTCGTAGACCTTTGGCAGTCGGAGTCTCGGGTAGACTGAGGCCCAAAAGTCTGATAACCAGTCTTACCAAGAGGTATGAGAGAGGTAACTGGGTCGTGGATGTCAGATAGGCAGTCGCTCCATGTAAATATTAGTATTCAGATGCATGCAGTTAGACTGGAAGCCGACCCCAACATACTCGGGAAAAGGCTAGGCAGATTGATTGAGGTTTAATGGTTTGATGAATAAATCAAAATTGAAGTGCGACTCCCTGTTACGATAATTTCTGACGATAGTGCTGCTATTGGTAAGTAAGTATGGGCAGATACCAGGCTGACAAATAACTAGTTCAATGAAATTAAAGAACATAAAACTTAGAGAACTCACAATCGCTATGCAATATTATAATTTGAAATTAACATCATAATTATTTGTTATTTTAATTTACCTTTTATAGAACATCGAACCTCGTTGGTACACCTTTACCGTCCGCCATTTTGAAAAAGCTAGTTTTGACGGCCAGTGACAAAACATGTGTAAATCGACAGAGTGATTACAAAAAAAAAATACTGAGATGAACCTCTCAAGAAGTATTAAACTTTCTGATATATTCGAGTTCAAAATCGTGGAAACTACCTAACTACCTAAGAAAGACGTCTCCTATAAAATAACAGTGTGACATTATTCAAAACCATAGCCAAAAAGCAGTACCTAGTACCAAAAACTGTAGAACAAATCGTTTTGTATTGGTTTTCTGCCAACCGACTCCCTACAGAGCAATCCGGGGTTTAGATAAACATGATTTATTTGAGTTATATTATGCGTAATATAATGTCACCCAGAGGACGGCTTTGTCTACAGACTGGTTAATTTGGACGTATGGTTATGTGAGATCTTAAGTTAGTTTCTTAATCTTTCCTCTTGTTATTAGTTAGGGTTATTATCTTTACCTTAATTATAAACCTATAAATGTAGGTATGATATCAGAGTGATAACTTCCATTGTTTTAAGAATATTAGCATTTAATTTCAGACTCAAACGGTCAAAAAATCCTATAATTTCCCAAATATTTATGAACATAGGTACCCCTCCCACCTTACCCTCATACCCTTCCTTTGCTACATTCTCAAAGATTGGACATTTTGGGAGTTGGACATTTTGGGAGTTAGGCATTTTGGGAATTGGATATTTTGACAATTGGACATTTTGGGATTTGGACATTTTGACACGTTGGACATTTTGAAAATTGGACATTTTGCCCCTGAACAATGTTTTTGACGTTGATTGTCTCTGAGATGACATTGAATTTTAACAATATCAATTACGAGATCACTTGCTGAACAATAATTTATTGGCAGCCTTTGTTTATTACTTGACTAGGAACTACTTGGCGTTTTGTTGAAAAAGTTGAGCATCATGATGAAAAAGACTGATTTTCTTACACACTCTTCTGCTAGTTCTTTGTTATTTTACTTAATTTTCCTATTGTGAGGGTCTGCTCAGACCGCGACGTGAAGCGACGCGACGCTGCGCGCACTTTTTAACAATTATCAATCTTATTTTCTTCACGAAAAGCTATAATTTCAGTGCGAGGGTTGACACGTGTCAAAGTACGCTGACATGCGTGGGGCTGTGTAGCGCTTGTACCTTATTGTGTACTAAATAAATTCGATATTGTATCGGATCATACAAAAGGGCGCGTCGCTTCGCGTCTCGGTGTGAAATGACCCTTTAACACTCTTTTGCTCGTTCTTTGTTAATTTTCTTAATTTTTTCCTCTTCTTGAGTTAGCTCTAAATAGACTTAGCCCAGAATTGGGCCACGTATTTGGCGCCATGGCTAACATTCATCAGTTCCTGTAACGTACAGCTGAGAGGACAAGTAGGACACAACATTTACGGGTCCCATCGTTTCTGGAACAGCATCATATTTACACTCCAAGTCAGATTCGTCTAAAAATCTCCACCTGAACGGATTTTCCTTGCTTCGGCCAACCAGGGTCCGAAATCTCTTTCCTACCCATTTTTTTCCTTGTAACTGACGCGTAGCAAACGCTTGTTAGTTTTTCTTCTAAAATTTTTTGAAAGATGTATTTTGGTCTTCATACAAAGCCTACAAATGAAACCAGTCATATATGTCAGAATTAAATTAGTACCATAACATTTCCAAAGTTAATTATTACAATAATTCCGTCACAATCAAATCAAATCGATACCTAACAATACAAATTGACCTTCACATCGATTATTACAGTTGAACGAAAACAGTTACGGTTAAATCTATTACGTTCAGTTACGGGTTGACCGCATTCGTTCGTTATATTAATGTAGCTTACGGTTCAAATCCTCTAGGGCACGATTAATTTATAAAACCTTTCCGGGTACCTACATGTTATTTGGAGGATAGTTTTGGGTGCAAAATATTCGTAAGCATTCTACGAGTATAAAATTAGGTTACAGAATTTTACATAAGGCTCTAAGTATTAAATGTTATTTTAAAGCCATTTGATTGGTTGAAATAATATGGGAATTTGGTACCTACTAGTACGTACTTGTGTGGTGGAGTACCAAAGAAAATAACAACAAAATAAATAATATCTGTTACAAGTCACACGAGAGTAACGGCCACGACTTACGAGTTGTAGGTCGTAGGTTCGAATCCTGACAGGTGCTTTACTTTGTGTAAATTATTTCATCGCCACTGCTCTAAAAACGGTGAACGAAAACATCGTGAGGAAACCGGCATGTCCTAGAACCAAAAATTCGAAGACATGTGACATCTACCAACCCGCACTGGGCCCGCGTGGTAGATTACGGCCCGCTCCCTCTCACAGAGAGGACTGTGTCCCAGCAGTGGGAAAATCATAGACTGATTATGATAACAAATCACACATAACAGCAAGTCCCAATAAGATGATGTGTGTTCTGTTTAAGTCAAGAACAAATTCAAACGCCGGCCTGCTACTGAGAAGTTTTAGATGGAAAAAATCCAAAAACACTTTGCCCGTCCGTAAAAAAAAACAAACCAAAAAAACAACTGCAAATCAATAAAACAATTTCTAATGTAAACATTTCTCAACACGTTTTCCTACAATACAGTAAACTGTCGTGCAAAAAAAGGGTGAAGATCGAATTTTTCGTCGAGAAATTTATCGAAACGTCAAGACCTCCTGTTTTGGACCAAGCCGAAGGCATCCGCTGCTAATTAATTACGATTGCTGTTTAACGAACCGTTGCGTCCCAAGGAAATGGCTGCAGATTTTTTTGTCCGCCCGTGTAAAAAAGATTGGTGGAAGCCAATTCCGCGGATTTTTTTGTATCTCCTTAGGGAAAATGGCTAAAAGAAAAGTCTGTTCTTTTTGTAAAAATATTTTCGCAATCATTAAAGGTGAATTTTAAGCTGTAGAAAGGTGAAGTAAAATCTGTTTTCGCCTCAAGTTTTTATACAAAAATTTAAATACGTAATGACAATTGTAAGAATTTATAGTTAAAACTCTTTATTATGTGTGGTATATGTATATATTATGTATTAATTTGTTGTATACCTTATGTAAATGGTACACTACAGACTACCTGCAGTATTGTATCTCCTTTTTAACCCCCGACGGAAAAAGAGGGGTGTTATAAGTTTTTAACCCCCGACGGAAAAAGAGGGGTGTTATAAGTTTAACGTGTGTATCTGTGTGTCTGTGTATCTGTGTGTCTGTCTGTGCCATCGTAGCTGCTAAACGGCTGAATCGATTTTGATTTTTTTAGTTTTGTTTGAAAGGTGACTTAATCGAGAGTGTTCTTAGCTATGATTCAAGAAAATCGGTTCAGCCGTTTGAAAATTATTAGCTCTTTTCTAGTTGATGAATGGATGTGAGCATCTTCCACAGGTCTAATCGATTGGAAATTTAGAATTCTCTTATTTCAATGAAATGAAAAGAATATATGTAGTAACCTTGAGCTGATGCTGCAGCATCACCTGGAATTTGCAGGATACCCAACTCCCTCACGAACTTACAGCAGAGGTATCGTGTTTGGACTCATTGGAAAGGTCTCAACAAATAGGTTACAGATAGATAGTAATCAAAGTCTGATGAGCCGTCCCCCGACACGACGACGGTTGGATCAAAATATTACCTACAACTTTTATGATATTATTTTTTTACTTTTTAGACGCTTTGTTTTTGTCGGGGGTTTTTAAAATTTTTAATCCCTATAAATTCATCCAAAAGTTGTCATTAAAAGATCGTCTAGTGTGTCAATGCCTTTATTATATTCCATAACTACTTTTAGACACTTTAAACATGTTTTGGCTCAACAATGAAGTCATCAAAATGCAAGACATTATTAACACCTAGTGTGATCTACTCGAAACCTTAATTAGAATCAATAAAACGAATTCCTTTGTAAAAGCGTCGCTGAAAACTGCTTTCAGGAAATGTTAAAATAACTGTAATGCCTGGCATTAGAATTAATATGGAGCAATTCTACGACACGGTGTGTTCACATATGGGACTAATGTAGAAAGCAATTCATTTCTTAAAGGGATAATGTTATAATTTCTTTTATCTACCCCCATGCTATAAATACTCTCTAAAAGTTTCTGAAACAGTTAGCTTATAGCCAACATTAAAACATCCAGTGTCATAGTAACCATAATATCATCCAAACAGGTGTTATAATGTTGTACTGAATTTCATAATGCAACTCATTTCAAAAAAAGAACATTCTCATTCACGAGCGTTTCATAATAGGAGGAGGAGGTGAATAATAAGACGTTTATTTTGTCTATACAAGTTATGTCATCATCATCATCATTTCAGCCGAAAGACGTCCACTGCTAGACATAGGCCTCCCCCAAGCACCACCACTTCGACCGGTTCTGTGCTTCTCGCATCCAGCGGATTCCTGCGGCCTTCACCAGGTCATCGGCCCACCTTGTGGGGGCCTTCCAACGCTACGTCTTCCGGTAAGCGGTTGCCACTCTAGAACAAGTACAAGTATACAGGTACACGAACTTCAAATGAATAAGAATAAGAGCTAGGATCACGACAAATTAAAAAGATTTTTGCATTTGCATAATCCTTATCCTTACATATTATAAAACAAAGTCCTCCGCCGCGTCTGTCTGTCATCTTGTTCGCGATAAACTCTAAAACTACTGCACCGATTTTCATGCTGTTTTAACCAATGGATAGAGTGGTTCTCGAGGAAGGTTTTAGTATATAATAACCGACATCCACGCGGGCGAAGCCGCTGGCATCAGCTAGTCATTTAATAATGCCTTAGTATTGGGCATAATCTCAAACAATTTTGGGCATTCTCTTTTACAGCTTTCAATCTAGACTTTGATTTGCCAAACTTAGATAAACATTTTATAGAGTTTTCCTTCAGTACTGAGTGATCGTAACTTTTTAAATTGTCACAAAGCAGATCACCCAAAGCTTTCAACAGATTTGGATAATTCCTTCAAAGAGAGATTTCTAAGTAAATGTTTATAAGGGAGAGCTTTTTTTAGTATCACAGTAATGAAAATAATTATTTGAGCCTAACAAGGCTTAGTAATTTAAGGATAAGAGAGGAAGTAATTTGCTAAAATATCTTCTTGAGGTCGTTTGCTTTAGTTCTGTTAACTTAAGGAGTACTTTGAAAGAAAAGAAAGAAAAATAGGTTTATTTGTCACAGAAACACGTGCATACAAAGAGATAACAGTAACTTAATCATAATTATAAATCATAGAAATATGATAATATGAGGAGTACATTGAAATTAAATATAAAAGACTAAGACTTTGGACTAAGAGGGACTTTTTTATATTATTTATAATAAATAATTAGAAAGAAGAAAAAAAAAAAAAGAACAATTGTTTATTCTGCATAAAAAAAACGAAAAAAAAAGACAATATAAAAAATAATACAAAAGTAGCCAAAAGCCTCGTATACCGTATGTTAACTAACAAAGGGCGTTCCCGTTAACCTGCAATAGTATACCGTCTATACATGCTAAAAAAAATATTACCATGAAAAAAAAATGTTTTTTTTTTGTTTTTGTATAGTCCTCACGGTCGGTACGGTAGTCACGGTCTCCTGTACAACGTTCAGAAAAGCGAGTTCCTGGTATTTCAAGCCAGGGGTCGTAAACTGGTGGATGTGGCACCTGTGCTGCTTAACGCTGTCGCTCTTCGAAGAGTGAGTGAGTTTAAATACCTCGGCCATGTGGTCACCGAGGATTTAAAAGATGACGGCGATATTGAAAGGGAGAGGAGGGCGATGGCGGTCCGCTGTAACATGTTGGCACGATCTGCGTGCCAACATGTTACAGTGAGTGTTACAGTTAATGTGCGAGGTGTAGTTTAGAGGTAAAGATCACGCTATTTAAAGCATTCTGTCAAACTCTCTACACCTGCAATCTGTGGGTCAAATACACGCAGCGGGCCATCAACGCTCTCCGAATACAATATAATAACGCGTTCAGGGTGCTGGTGGGGCTCCCACGCTACTGTAGTGCGTCTGCGATGTTTGCGCACGCGCACGCAGACGGCTTTCACACTGTGCTGCGGCGCCGAATCGCTTCATTGATGTTCCGCACGCGTGGGAGCGCCAACATCATCCTGAACGTGCTCAGCCACAAGCTGGACAGCCCCCTTCTGGGGCACTGGGTTCAAGCACAAGTGCGTATGCCAGGGGCCCCAGAGGGCGGCAAATACTTAAATTAGTTTTTTAGTTTTTTTAATGTAACTAACATAGTTTTTTTTAAGTTTTGTACCACTAACAATTTTATGGACCAAATATGTCTGAATTAAAAAGATTTTATTTTATTTTATTTTTTTTATTATTTATAGTAAAATATTCACAAAAAATATTAAATTGTTACGGAAAATAAACCATCTGTACACGCCCACTTATCACACTTGTTTTTCTACGTTGAAATACAAGTGTGCGTGTACAGTGTTTCTTTTACGTTTAAATTTAATCGTTTTGTGAACATTTCACGACACAAATAAAAAAAAAAATTTTTTTTTTGATTGCTATTGTTTTTTTTAGCAGGTATACACGCTATACTATTGCAGGTTCACGGGAACGCCCTAAGTTAGTTAACATACTGTATAATAAAAAAAAAGTTTGACAGTATTGTTCATACTTACTTCTACAATAGGTACTACTCTTTAACTTCTACTTCTATATTATACTTTGTTATATATTTCTGCCCACAGTCTAGTCTATGTTCCTATAAATTATTTTATTTTCTTGCTACCCACTACTATTCGTGTAGTTAGTGACTAACCTGGGGGCCTAGACAAAATCCCTTTTCTGTAAGCGTTAACACCAACGGAAAGATCAAATTGTATGCAGTTGACAGCAGCAGTCACGTGACATCTCTAAAGCTAATGTCAACTCCATAAAATTTGATGTTTCCGTTGGCGTTAACGCTTACAGAAAAGGGATTTTGTCTATAGCCTCTGGTGTCAGAGTTTTAAAGCCGCCCATGGGCCTCTGACTAGGCTTCCGGCAAACCGGCATGCCGTCGAATATCTCTCATGCATGCCGGTTTTCTCACGATGTTTTCCTTCGCCGTTTTTTAAGCAAGTGATAAATATGGGTGTGTTATGTAACTTAGAAAAGTGTAACACTGAATAACACGTCCCCGTAAGTTTTCTAATACGAAACACTTAACAACGAATGCACGCTACCACGAAAAACTCAACACCGTAACCATGCGATCTCGAATAACTAAATCTCTAATTCACCAATTCGAAATACAATACGCCTTCGGTTCGAACTCGAGACTATGACTTAGCTTGCTACCAAGAGTTGTCTATTCGAAAAAATCTACTATAGCATAGAATAATTGCTATCTAAACTTAATAATTATATAGAATGTCTGTATGTTTACCGTCCCAAGCATATAAGAATGAAATGAACGATAACGTTCGCAATTCCAAACAAACGATGCTAATTTTAAACCATTTATCTCACTGCATTCGTTTATTGTAATTTATACCTTCGTTCTTAGACATAGGGTTCTAAATATCTCTTTGTCTATTCCTGGAACAATTATAATTCGGTGGGCTCAGCAATTATAAAAGAAGTCGTTTATTACATTTTTTTAATAACAGGACATCAAATATTTAATTAAGAATTCGAATGGACGTTTTTATTTTGCTAGAATGTCCATAAAATTCAATAATCTAACAATGAACATTATTATTTTGATTAATGTTAATCACACATAACAATGTTATGTGTGATTACCATTAATAAGACGTGATGACGTGATGTCATCACGTCTGTATTTCCCAAACGGTTAGGCAGAGGTGCACTACAGAGGTGCTTTACAACCACATTTCGCCAGTTATGTTTAAGTCCCATTTAATATGGGGCGAGCCTATTGCTATCAATAAATTTTCACCATCGCTTAGAGTAATTATTCCGGAAGGTTTATATGTATAATACGTATAGTAAAGTTACATTTAACTAAGAAATCTCGATGTTTTGACAAGTCGTAAAAACCATGGGAAACAGGAGCGGGTCGCTAGTAAATAAATAAGTGTCTCGGGTTACTTTTGAAACAATTATTAAGTACATTTTTATGTTAAATTATTTAAAATAGTAAACGGGTTCTTATAGTTTAGTCCTAAGCTTCGTTTCCTATGATTTATCAACACTAGTAACACTAGACACTAGTAATAATTTCTACATTTATATCTATATTTTTTATGGTGTACATAATAAAGAGTAGGTATTCTATTCCATTCTATTCTATTCTAGTATTTTAGCGAAATCCGTCAAATACATTTTTCACGTGCTTTGAACATAAAGGTTTTTGTTCCATACAGCTATTAGTTTTGTTTAGCAGATGGACATTGATGGATAGGTTTCATGTGAAATCAGATTTTGGTATGCAGTTCCACTGGTGATGTTAGTTTTAGGATTTTTGTGAAATTTTATGGGACTTAAAACCTACCTCATCGTTTTTCTGAAAATATTTTATATGAATATAACTATCTCCCATAGCTATTCTTTATATATAAAATTCGTGTTTGTGTGTGACCGCATTGTTTCTAAAAACTACGCAAAATTTTAAAATTCTGGTCTTTCCCAAAATCATTCCAAAAAAAGAAATAATGAAATATCTATTTCAAAAAATTGTCTTTAAAAAAATGAGTAGTTAACCTACCAGTACAATTGCTTTAAAACACAATCATGTTGGTTTTTTTTATGGTGTCAGCAAAATTGCTCTAAACTTCTGTAGCTTCCTACTTCTGTCACTCAACAAAGTAAATAAATCACAAGAAAAACAGCCAAAATAACACACATCACTCGTCGAACGTCACAGCATCAAAATAATCCATCAAGCAACAAGGAGGTACTATCAACGGTTGTACCGCGCGCCATTTATCTTGGGACCATCGCAGGAACAAATTAAACACTTTAATACATGAGGCGTGACTAAAAAAGGAAAAGGGAGATGAAAAAAGTGCCCCATTGAGTGGCAGTGAAGATGTTTGTGAGACTGGAAGTGAAGTACATAACAAACAACCTTTTGACAACCACCCCAATGCCACTAGATTTGAAAACCACAAAGAGTTGAATTGGCTTATTGTAATCAATGTATGCTTCAGAAAGTAGAAAAAGTTTAAGACGGTCAATGACGGAATATGAGAAGGCCTTTGCCCTGCAGTGAGACAAACATAGGGTGGTATTATTATTCTAACAGAAATGTAAGATTCATACACTCGAAAGCTAAAAAAGCTCTACAAGACTGTGCTAACTGAGATGATACGGTTAAAAAAGGAGTGGCTCCTGAGATTACGGATGACAGGGATGTATGGACCTGCCAGGGTTGCGGGAAAGTCCGAAAGGGATATCGGCTCTTGGCAACAGGCAACTGAAGGAACACGGGTGGGTTTTTGTCAGTAAAAGTCTGACACACCCTCCCGCTCCGCCCAGAGTGGGAGAAGTCATTTGATGATTTCCCACCCTAAAAAAAAAAGGGATGAATGGACGAAAAATTCGTGTACCAATCTCAAATTACTTGGTATAAGTACAGGAGGAGAATGATGAAAACTGGTAATTATGTTGAGTTAACAATTGATTAATGTAATAACAGCCGCGCGGGTCGATCCATTAAGGTACGTTTGCTGTGGCTGGCTCGTGAATGGGTGACCATCTTTGCATACCAAGACTCCTCCGTGTCTCGGAAAGCATGTTAATTCGTTGGTCCCGGCTGTCATTCGTGGATCTTTGGCAGTCATTACGGGTCGTCAGAAGCCCGAAATCATCTGACAACCAGTCTAACCAAGGTGTATCGTGATACCCAGTTACTGGGTTGTGGACGTCAGTTAGGCAGTCGCTCCATGTAATATACTGGTATTCAACTGCATCCGGTTAGGCTGAAGGCAATCCCAACATAGTTAGGAAACGGCTGATTGATTTGATGTTTAGTTAACAAAAGATCTTCAAAATCACTAACCAATCAACTCTTCCAGTCAAACTAAATCTACAACAGCCGTTTGCCATCAGTTGCGTTCCGTAACGCCGGCAAAAAACTCGAAGTCCCCCTCAATATCCGGATTCTAAATCCGTCCAACTGCCCACGTTTGACGTTTACCGAAACGATACCTTTGATTAGTAATTTTGTATTTCTGTACACGTAAATAGTTTGAATTGACTCGGAATTGAATGGGACGTAAAATGCGTTTGATGGAATTTTATGAGTGCGACCTTTTTGGTAGCTGGTTTAGAATAGTTAAAGTAACGATAAATGTGAAATGGATGATGTTTCGTAATAGGATGGGAGCTGCAATAAAGGAAAAGGTAAAATATATGAATAGACTTACTCTTAATTTTACTCGGTGGTGTTTGGTATACATTTTTTTTAATAGGAAGTAGTTATGAAAAGTACATTCCATATGAATTAGGTACTTACATTTTTGTTAATATAATATTAGGCTGACTGCGGACGGTCGCTCTCACATTCAAGTGCCGCCACCACTGCGATAAATAATAATTATTATAAGTAATTCACATTGATTTATATTATTCAGTTTGTTTAGTCTACATTATGCTATAAGTAAAATTTCACCATAGCGATAGTGCACTATTAGAATTAAGAATATTGTTTTTTAAATTTCAGCTTTCAATAAGCTATTCTCTAAGCAAGACTCCTCGTTAGCTTTTAAAAAATAACCTCCGGCAACGCTCCCAAAAGTTAACTAGGTAGGTACACCCAAACTGGAACGAAAAGGTAAATATTTATCCACAGAATAACCATTTTATTCTTGATCACCTTTGTAGTTACATCATATTAAATATAGTGACAAAATTCTTTAAGTGTTAGTCAACTTTTCCAAAGCGGGAAATAAAAAGTTCTGTGGTTCTGTGCTACTCGCATCCAGCGGACTCCTGCGGTCTTCACCAGATCATCGGTCCATGTTATGGGCGCCTATCAACATGTTGTTATAATTTACATCATAATGATTTTATTTTAGAAAACCTGAAAGTTTGAGCTGATTATATTTAATTTATATCTACTTCGCCCCTTTCTAAAATATTTGACTTGACTGGCACCCAATGAAACCATTTTCAAGCCATTGCAGATCCAAAAGCGTCACCTACAAAACTTACAGTCCAAAGGAAGCGATGGAGCTAAAAATACTTGAACTAATATGCTTGAATCAAGTTCTCCAAATTTAGAATCGTCTAGACATCATCTGACTGCACTCTTCAAGAATGTCGCTGAGACGAATCATACAAAAAACTAATTATACAATGTCTCAAGTATGTAATTCGATACTTAGTAGGAATTTTATGTCCTTTGAAAAATTCGAACTAGGTCTTTGAAGTTTTCGGCTGTTTGATTCTAATTATGGACACAACTATTACTAGGAATTACGATTATAATAATTGATGTTGGACTTATGATTTAAATTTATAATAAAAAAGTACTGATTTAAATAAATTTATTGTCTAATCCACATCAGCCCCGAGACAAGAAACTACATGAAGACCGCAAGCACTGATAAGATTGCTATATGAAGAAAAAAAGAGATAACCGAAAGGAAAAACGTTTTAGATCTGTTGTTTGTTTAAAAATAGAATCCATTTTATAGCCTGGACACACCTCTACTAATTTACAAACGTGTCATTGGTCTCACAATGATCAGTTTTTGACAATTATGCCATACAAAATCTGTCAAAAACTGATCATTGTGAGACCACTGACACGTTTGTAAATTAGTAGACTTGGCCCCCTGGACATCTGTTGATGAACGGTCTAACTTTGATTGAAGACTTTTCATTCAATAACCTCTCAGTAGACATCGTTATACGACATGTCATCATCACTGTTCATTCGTGTTTTTGGATGTTGTGCTGTCTGCACACAAACCAAATAAACGTTTTATCTATTTCTACTAGCCTAAGCTGCTACATTCACCGTAATTTTCAATGCAACTTTCTTTTTGTAACTTACTTTTTAAAATAAGAAACATAATATAACCCGACTCATCCTTCTAAGCACGTTCTCAAACTTTTTTAAATCGACACTCATATCGACAACCGTATCCATTCGTTATTTACGATCTTACCCGAAGTTTAACGACGTCATTCGGGCTACGTCACAGCCACGTTCCGTTAATGAGAATGGGAACTATCAGTCGGCAACCGGCCGGAATCAACGATATTGGATAGAAAACGGATATCTATTTCTGGATTTTATCTTTCCTTCTATGTAAGTGCACGTGCGGTAAAAGTGTGGGATCTCCTTATTCAATTTAACGGTCTTTTTGCTTTATGTGTGAATAACGCTGCGGATTTTGAACGCGGCCATTAGGATTCGATTGGGCTTGGGTATGTGGATGTGTGAGTGTGAAAGTGTGATTTGACAGACACATTTTCTCGTTTCGGTGATCTATTTTAGAAAGGACAGAAGAGTAGGATATTGTTAGTTAGTAATTGTTGGATGATTGAAAAAGTACCTATGATCTATTGGTAAATTAATTATAGGGCCAATGAAACCATAACGTTAGATTTGATTTGGCTAACAGCTATAAGGTTTTCGTCGATAGAAGCCGATATGTCAAAGGAAATTTTATGCGAGCAGTACACTAAGGTCAAGATCTATAAACGTTACTAAACTTAGCACGTGCTTTGATTAAGTAAGACATGTTCCCGTCTCTATCTTGCAGATGTAGTTTGACAGTGGTGCGACAGTGACATGAATAACGCTTAGTAAAAGGCGGGTAGCACACCTCCGTCGCGAAACCATAACAACGAAACTGCGGTTTCGCTGCTATGGTTTCGTGGCGGAGGTGTGCTACAGGCAAAAATAAGCGCTAACGTATATAGATCTCTACCTAAGAAATACTTTGACTTACGGAGTTCAATAAAATACATTATTTTATATATTTTCTTAACCCATTATTACACATACCATTGAAATGAGATCAAACGTTTAGGAAGTGAGTCAGTTTCTTCTAAGTAGTTATACGTATTATGTTCATGATGAAGAACAAAAGATATTTTAAAAGGATAATGCTTTCATAGATCTTCCATTGTTTTATGATGACGTGACTGTAGATATTTATGGAAAGAATCATGACGTGTTTTGTTCTTAGTTTCATTCGATTTACTACTTTGAGGGTATGTCAACACCTACTGGCGCTTTTGTTTTCTTGCCTGTGTTGTCTTGTGTGTTATATAATTGATGTATACCAAATATTGTACAACATTTTTTTAAAGAGTTACGGTGGAGTTTCTTGTCCATTCTTCTCCATACAAAAACTACCTTTTGGAACAAGAATCAGTTCTATTTCTATGTATTTGACTTTCAAAACTGCCTTTAATGTGCCTACTTGAAATACACTATTTGACTTTGACTTTGTGCTTTTTTTGGGTAAAAAACTGACCTCATTTGTTTTTGTAACCGCGTCTAAGCGTAGGTCTCAGTTTTCTCTATAGCTCGATTATTTGAAACATCAGCTTCTAACCGACACTTGAAAAGGTCGTCGATAGCGAGGTAGACCATATATTTGGAAGGCGGAGAATTGGGACTTATGACGTAAATTGGAGGAATACTACATCTAGCGGTAGACCATGCCATGAGGTTTCATCAAAAAATAGAAATGACACTGGCTAACATAAACAAAACTCGCCGAATGCATAACCTCCTTATAGTTTTGATGTAGTTTAAAAATCGAATTGCAAGCTGTGCAATTTTGCAAACAGGTAATTTTAATAAGACACGTCACCAACCTCAATATGACGAAACATTTATAATTAGAATCTCTGCCTACCATAATAATATACTCATGAAACAGACGAAGTACGAACATTTTTGTTCAAAAGTTTCGCAGGATAAGCCTAAACTTTTGAGCTCATCAGGCTAATAAAGTTTAATTACAGATGTCATATCCTGCTCCATACAGACCGTACGAAACTAAGCCGTGGACAGAAGTAACTTTTATAACGGGCAGTTGTTAGAAGCTCGTGGCTAAGTAATAACAGCCGCATGGGTCGATCCATCAGGTCAAGCTACGCTTGCCGGGGTTGGTCCGTTGATGGGTGTTACATACCAAGACTCCTCCGTGTCTCGGCAAGCACGTTAAGCCGTTGATTTCGGCTGTCATTCGTGGATCTTTGACACTAGTTACGGGTCGGGAAGCCGGAAAGTCTGACAACCAGTCTTACCAAGGGCATCGTATTACTCAGTTACTGGGTTGTGCAGATCAGATAGGCAGTCACTCTGTGTAAAATTCTGGCACTCAGCTGCATCCGGTTAGACTGAAAGCCGATCCCTACATAGTTGAGAAAAGGCTAAGCAGATAGATTTTTTGTCTTGAGACGGGAAGGCGTCTGCATTTCAAATCAAATCAAATCAAATCATTTATTAATTTGTTAACACAGGTAGGTACAATAGAAAGTTGTTATAAAAGATTACAGGCGCGCTGTGTTATACCCGAATGCGTACAAAAATATTCACAGAAGATGTCATTGACATTAAAATTGACCAAATTCGTCAATCGCCTTTTACGACAGCCGCTGTCAGAGACCAAATGAAGTAAAATACCGGAAACCACATGATAAAATAATTTGATTCAAAAAGTATGACAAAAGCCGTCATACCTTTATCCTCTTCTCTTCGACTGCAAAATTAACTTGAACCTCCACAAAAGTAACAACTAATTAATGCCACAAACGGATGAAGCAGACATTACATCTAGTTCGAATATATTTTCGAACAATGCAGCACAAATTGAGAATACAGAATTCACTCGTAGGTATTTACGGAATTCATTGAACAAAATGATGAAAAATTAATTTTATTGCGCCAGTTGCATCGGAAGGCACAATACATTACGGTTCCGATACAATCGCATTTTTACGGATGTAATTTTATTCAGAGAATTTCAGTAGAATATTACGAGTGTGTGGAATTTTTAATTGATAGGATTAATAGGATTGATAGGATTATTTTTTGGATTATTATGAAGTTCGAATATTTTATTAAGGTTACATATTTGTGTATAAAGATGGGAAACGTAGCCTATTTCCAATTTGATTAAACTTAAAACTGAAAATGTATTATTTCATGAAACTTTCAGTAAAAAGATATGACTAAAAGATGTGAAAGATTAAGCAATACTGTTGTCTGTAAATTATAGTAAAAACAAAAGTTCAAGCATTTTCTGTACTATAGAAATCGATTTCAGTCTTACAAGTACCTAATTTTTTTTCTAATTTAATTAAGAAACCATTCTGTTTCAATTTACCAAAAGTTCAGTTTACATAATGAAGAAAAACGTTAAAATCTAATTATAGCAACACATTTTGGACTTACGTTTCCAATAAATAGCTGACACACACACACAGTTACATAAACTATGAGCACTCTTCCCTCCCTAATGTTTCCATCAGTTACAGCTGAACTTCAGTTAAAACAGAATGACATCGGCATACCTTTCAGTCGCAGCCGAGTGAACGAACCCGAGTACACCCGAACACGCTTGCGCTTGCGGCGGTCGAAAATAGCCTGACGGAGGGCGCTCGCTCCCCTCTTCTTTTGTTCCTATTTTGAAATTCAAAAAATAGAAATGAAGGGTGTTTCGGGATGTGCGTGAGTCAGTGTCGGACGGCGCGCCGGCGCGTGCGTTGTTTCCGCCGCGGAAATCGGATTATTTGAATTCCGGAATTCCGTTTTTTTCTTCTTTTGAAGTGGTGTTGAGTGGCTGTGTTGGTAGATACGGATGTGTGATGTGCATTGTGTTTTATGAATATTTTTGGAAATTAGAGCTTTTTGTGGGTATGTATAATTACTTAAATATTTTTCGTATTATACCTTAATGTTATGCCACGTGCTGAAACTCCTCTCAATTTTTTTGCACGTTAATAAGTAGTTGTCATGTACCTATAATTAAGGAATTTCTTTTGAAACCGATTCTCTGTAATAGAATATTTTAAAATATATTTTTGGGTTGCATATTTGTGACTGTTTTAATATCTATGCAATCGGCAAAATAAACCAGCAAATATTTTGTACAATTGAGTTGATTGGCGATATAAAAATTTTGTATGAAATATTCATAACTTTACCCGAATTCTATACGCATCGGCGATGTTTTAAGCCACCAATGAAAATGTTTTCTCGTGACTGCGAATGCAACTAACGGATAAAAGGATCTACTCTATTAGGTCATATATTCTGTAAAGTAATGCGTTTAAATATTATACTCTATTGGTAAAATAAAGGAACCCACCTAACACCGAAGATTGAAATAGTTTAGCGACCTCATTATTTGTAAAATCGTAAAAATACGTCATTGGCTCTCGAACTCTTCTATAACAACTACATTTTTCTAGTTATTTTAAATGTATTAGGTTCTAGAATATTCCTTTGAAATTAACTTGATTATAAAAGCCTAAGGGGTGCTTAGGCACATAATACTTCATAAATATTAAACTACCCATCTGCCTGAAATTATTTGAAACCTTGTAATGTGAAATTATTAAAAGCGGCGCTTAACGAATTAATAAAGAGTAGTTACCGACCTCATTTATATGAATTGCTGGTGATGTGCCTGGTATTTGCGGATATTTTGCGAGTATAATATCCGTGGTACTTTGCCAACTTATTTCAATTGGTTTATTGTCTATCGATCGATACCGATACGTTTACATGATGATATCGGTCATAATTCGTGCTTGGTCTACGTATTTCATATTATTTTACAGTTATTGTTTACTAACATCGAATAACGATAACCTTAAGTACCTAAGTGTGCTATCTACAAAATCAGGAAATAGTTTCAAGGTTTCAGCCTTTCAGTTTATGAAATATTTAATATTATTTTTTTTGGAGCATCATTCCTAATTTGTATATAAGCAGATAATATCCTACTTTTCTCAACAATTATTATACCCACTTTATACTGTTTTTATTTATATCCGACTTTTTTCGTATATTCGCGAAACGACACTACTGTTAAAGTTGATAATTCGCTCGTCCGTCCGTACTGTAAAGGGGCCAACAGACGATCCAAAGCGGTCGATAACATTTACAAAAAATAAAGTCTGAACATTTCCACTACACGTAAACTATTTAAATTGTTTCAGCTACTTAAGTAAGCTATTGATTTGTATTGGGATTTAGAAGATGAGCTCAGGGATTTCCTTCGAACGAAATATAAATAAAGAATCAGCTGTTTATTAGTCCATGTTATAGAGGAACGAAATGTGTTATCGTTCTAGTAATGTTGTTATAGCATACTGTATTTTATACGCTGTGGACTAGTGTGAATATATTAAGGTTGTTGGTAACTGGACTGAGAACTTATTGTGTTAGAGCAGATAATGTCACAGACTATTATGATCAGTATCATTATGAGATAGTACACGGTTATCTTAATGGATATGACGATGGTGTGAATAATCACCTGGGTTACAGCTTTTGATTACTCACCTACTTTTCAACTATAGGCTCATGGTAATAGGCTCGCCCCCTTTATGGGTCAGTTCACACTGAGACGCGACGCGACGCGACGCGCACGATCCAATTTTTTATGACACAATATGGTAGACGCGCTGCGCAGCACCGCGCATCTCAGCACGTGTCTGAAAGATATCAAAAGTATAATGTTCATAGTTTTAAGTATAATGACTGCTGCTAACTTTCTATAATAAATATAAATAAAATAAGACCCAGTAATACGTTTGAGTAACATACATTGCTCGGCCCAAAAAAGGGCATAATATTGGTTTAATTATTGGTTTTTGGTTACTTTATGAACAAAATCCTAACTAATATTACATGCTATCGACACGACACGACACAATAGACTAATAGAATCCTCAGTTTTCAAACAGACCCAAGTAAATTGTAAATTGAATACTCGTAGAAATTGATTAGTCTGAAATGACTCACCTAAACCATAAATAATGTCTAGAGAAAAGTCCATAAATCACTATTTTCGTAGAAATATAGCGCTATAAACGTAGAGGAACAAATGAATTGAATCATTACATTACCTTGACACGTAAAGACAGCTGATGCGTTAAAACTATTTTTTTTTAATACATTGGCCGCACGCGTCGAATTGATACATTACATAAACATTCCAAAGAAATTGGGGAAAGCGGTGTAATCGTTTTTGAGGTTAATATGTCTGTATTCTAGATGGATGCAGGGTTTTGAGTCTAGATTTAAAACTATTTTCTGTATGTCTGTCTATCTATCTATTTGTGCAGAATAAATAATTTTTCTTTCTTCTTTCTTTCTATCTGGACACAAGTCCGTGTAATGACAATAAACTCGCCCCCTATTACATGGGACTAAAACAGGACTCTAGAAAAATGTATGAGGGAAAAACTCAATAACACCTCAGGACCTCATGCTCAGCAGTAGCGCTTGCGACTGCTAGACCACCGAGGCATTTTTTCTGTTACTATCAATAATATGTCAATGCTATCCATGATAAACCTACAAAACTTGTCCGCTCAACTGTCAATTGGCCTTCTAATGCCCGATAACAATTAAAATTCTATTGTGTCTCGTTAATGACAGTTGGGGGTACATAAAATAGTTAATTGATTCAGGCGTGACTTTGCGGAAATCTATTATAAAATACAATAGACGCTGATATATTTAGTAACCTATTCCGCTTGACTATTCTTCAAGAGTCATAAAAACCCTATAAGAAATCGACACGTGTTTCACCTCTCAACGATCTTCAGGATGACGATTGACCAATTGCAAACCAGAACGCGACGTATTACCACATCGAGCGCTGGACGCAGAGTGAATCAAATCGCCCGACATCCCTCTTTGGCGATTTTTCCCCCACCGATTGGCTATTTTTCTAGCCAAACTAACTTAAATACTATGACTAGTTGAGCCTAAGCCTGCATAAGTCAATCCAGGCCATGACCATGACCATCATGGGGTAGACCTACCCATGTGCCGAATTTCATCCAAATCTGGTCAGCTGTTGTATAAGTTTGTAACACACAAACAAACTCACTTTCGCATTTATGATATTATTTAGGAGTTTTAAAGGGCGATAGTTATTCTACTATAAATCACTCGAACAGCTTCTGTTTGTTTCCGGTATCATAAAAAATAATACAAACGAAAACAACGTTAAATACGAGTATCGAATAGGATATAACTCTGAAAAAGCTAGTATCAAAAACCGTTAGAAACTGTACACGGCTCTAAAATTTAGCTCGTTTTAAAATAAGACTCGGTATTCGAATATGTATGTGGATATTGTCTAGCATAAATAGAGTTGCCCTACTATTATATTTGTTTATGTTCGAGCGCGAATGAGAGGTCGTGACGTCATATTTTGATGTTTAGATTTCCGTGGCGGATTCCCGAGAAATGTTTCAGTTAGAGACTTCTTTAGTGGTTTGATATGAATGAAATAATTGATGAAAAGTATTGTGATAAGATTTTTTAAAGTTTTTTGAAGGCTATAGAAAAAGAGACAGGTGAAAGAAACGTTGGATGGATTGTGTGAAAGAAAATAATTATGGCAAGGAAGGGAGTGAACACTTGAGATTAAACCCATAAAAAATTGAATTAACACCTGAAAATTAGTGGAAATGTAAAAGAAAACAAAAAATAATGTAACTGTTTGAGAACAAAAAAAAATAAAAAAAAGATAACTAACGGAAATTGTGTGGAAGAATACTATGTAGATATACTGCGCTGACCCCAAATAAATAAAGATAGGGGCAGGAAGACTGTAAAACGACGACGAATGAAATAATCCGATCCGTAGAAGAACCAAGGTAACCGAAATAGCCCAAAGTATTGCCAAACTTAAATGGCAGTGGACAGGGCACATTGCTCGCAGAACAGATGGCCGATAGGGCCGAAAGATTCTGGAGTGGCGACCGCGTATCGGAAGACGTAGAGTTGGAAGGCTCCCCACAAGGTGGACCGATGACCTGGTGAAGGCCGCGGGAATGCGCTGGATGCAAGAAGCACAGAACCGGTCTAAGTGGCGATGCTTGGGGGAGGCCTATGTCCAGCAGTGGACCTCTTTTGGCTGAAATGATGTTGACGATGATGATGAATGAAATAACTGACTGGCAATCAACATACAGACATTGTCATAAACAAAAACAAAGGGTAACAAATACCACATAAGAACGCTAAGCATGCTTACAAAGCCTCTAACAACGCAACTCCTTTATTTTCATCCACCATCTTGGTATGACGCCCTTTACTCAAACTGGAATTTATTATGTCTCAGTAATTTTGATAAACGCGAAAGCTCAAAGACAAAGCGGATTCTGTATCTTAGAACATGTTGGGCAGGATGCGAATGTGGTGTAAATCTGAGATGGTTGAACGTGTTCAGACTTGTTGAGTCTGAGATGACGGAGGATATAGTGGATGGGATATATTTAGAGTTACAAGGAGAGCTTCCAGTTGGAAGCTGGCAATTATAACAGCCGACAATGAATGTATTAGCATTCTTTAGGAGGATTAATACCGTATATACTCAAGAATATGAATGAACTATGAAAAAACGTGAATAAAATATGAATTAATCGTCGAATGAACCAGTTAACTTAGGTTAAAATAAAGTTCTGTAAACGTTCATGTTCTTGAGAAAAGGTCGGAGTAAAACCGAAATAAACCGGTATTTTTTAAAGCGGTTCCGAACCTTGCTCTAAAATATAGAAAAAAGGTCTGCTTTAAAAAAAGCCAAGGTAGCAAGCCCCGCTGCTGTTACAAAATTGGATATCATCTTGAAAGCCTCTCCCTTCAAAGGAGAAAAGTAAATTAAATTAAAATAGCTAGTTGGCTATTTACATTCTATCTTGTCTGTCTCAGTCTTAGTAATTCCACATATGTTTCTAAACTAGAACACTAACATGAATAAACAATTTCATAAGCATAAACTTCAAAGAGCAGCATAATTCCCCTCATTACACGATTAATTTGCTACAACTTACGCTATTAATTTAATTATGCTGCTTCTAAAGCTACAATGATGTAATTAAAACAATATTATTAAACTAACTTGTTAACCTTTTGACCAACTATTTTACTGTTGTTGGAAGGTCAACAATAATAATTGTTATTGTCTTTAGGGTTAAGTTATGTTATAATCTTCACGTTTTCATCTTACTGTTTGCTTTGTTAAGATCAGACAAAGTACTTTGCTTTGCCGTAACATCACGTCTTATTCCCCCGAAGGGTTGCCCAGAGTTGTATATAATAGTAAACCCACATTACTACATCAATCTGTCTAGCCTTTTCCCAACAATGTTGGGGTCGGCTTCCAGTCTAACCGGATGCAGCTGAATACCAGTATTTTACATGTAGCGACTGCCTTTCTGACCGCCACAATCCAGGAACTGGGTAATACGATACCCCTTGGTAAGACTGGTTGTTAGACTTCCGGGCTTCTAACGACCCGTAACGACTGTCAAAGATCCTCGAATGACAACCCACATTACTTCATACTTTTCTTTAATTAATAATTATTATTATTGACGTAGATCATAGGGTTTCCGATTAAGAGATCTCGCGCACTAGACGGCCTCGACTCCAGGCAGTCGTGGCCGTCTAGTGGTATTGTTTGGTCTGCTGCTATTTGGACGTTACGACCAAGTGAGCGATTCGTAGTATAGGACTGACATAAGCTATCGAAAAGCTTATGTCAATCCTGTTGACAGTAGTTGTAGAAATACGAAACGCTTTCGAAGCGATTGTCATTTGTCCAGGCCCTCTGAACCGTCTTCCATGAAGCATAGACAAACTAAAAATTCAAGCAGTGTCTGCAAGTAAACCAGTCTCCAAAAACCCAGCAAATCCCCAAGAGTTTATAAAAGGCTAAGAAACTACAAATCATCATACATTAATTACTAAAATTCTCTTTTCAGTAATATTTACGAGTGTCGCATCCTTCCCTCCAATTCGTCGTACAATGGCGGACAAAAGGTGCGGAAACACCGACGCCGACGTCCATATATCCGGACGTTTAGGTACACATCATATTGAGGGAGAAATTCCACTGGCGCATCCGGTTCAAATTATATCAAACGCACACAAGTCCTACAAAGGACGCCCTTTGTAGGACTTGTGTGCGTTTGATATAATTTTGAAGTATTTTTTGTGTTCGTATTCTAGTGGTACCTTTATTGGTTTTGATAGAATTACTCGAAGGTATGCAGCTAAATACCAGTATTTTACATGGCGTGACTGCCTATCTGTCCTCCACAATCCAGTAGCTGGGTAATACGATACCCTTCGGTAAGACTGGTTATTAGATTTTCGGGCTTCTGACGACCCGTAACGACTGTCAAAGATCCACAAATGACAGCCGGGACCAACGGCTTAACGTGCTTTCTGAGGCACAAGGCAAAACAAGCATAATTAGTGACATCAAATTATCAATACTATAGCCGTGTTTACACTAAACGTATAGTCGACAGCCGACTATACTCGCGACAATGTAAGAAGTCTGTTTTGACGTTTCGTTCTCGTACTTGTAATAAAACGTTATGCCTTGAGAATCAGTTTTAAGCAATGTAGATAAGTTGTCGATTACAAACTCTCTAAGTATGTTTAATCGATATGTCTCGAGAATCAGAGGGCCTAGACAAGTGACCATCGCTTCGAAAGCGTTTCGTATTTCTACAACGACTTTCAATAGGATTGACATAAGTTTTTCGATAGCATAAGTCAGTCCCATACATTTTGCCTTTTCCATCATCGATAACGATAACTGATAACTGATAGAATGTCACTTTTTCTAGGGCCTCTGTATATAAGAAAGCATTTTTTTTTCATCGCTACACAATGGATTTATATAGCTGTCAAAACGGACTTCTTAGATTGTCGCGAGTCTAGGTATACTTTTGGTGTGAATTTGAGTCCTAAGTGAATCTAGTAGTTCCCACCACCAGCTACCATACATTAATATTATCTTTTTAGAATCTGAATAGGGTTAAACATGGTACCATAAACGACCTACATATTTTATAAATAGATCATAATAATATAATATTGTTATCAAAGGTCTGCCACACAAAATAATGGTCAGGATACCGTGATTTCAGGAGCTCGCTGTAAAGTTGTACCTAAAAGATTGCCCACGCCTGAAGCGGTTTGACACCTACAATCAAAATAATACAAATTATAATATTTCAGTTACATTAAAAAAATCTTGTTTGAACGTGTAGGTTTCGTTTTCCATATTTCTATTCAATGATTACCTAACTCTGTTGCTCAAAACAAGGTACCGGGTTCAATATTGTTTTAATTTTGGAATTTGTATGGCTTAATATAATAACTGGCGGATTTTAAATTGTCGGTGTTATTTTTAGCATTGGCTTAAAAATTGCCTTGCCTGGTACTGGTATCAGTTTATATTGTAATATTTTCAAACTATCACCTACAAAATAATTGTTATCCAATTTTGATATCAAAATGTCAATAGGTGTGTTTCCACCTTCTGGCACTTAATTTGTCTTAATCTTTGATATCACTGTAGTAGCATGCTTTTGCCCTAGAATTGTGTTTAGTATACTTGTCTTCTTGTTCTTCCATGCCATCAATATTTCTAAATATCTGCTCTTTATTTCTTACTATCATCACCGTCTTCACCATTTCTTCTTCTTCTTCTTTTCGTGTGGGGTCAGAGTCACCGCCCTCTGAATTGCCTCCACCACCCCCACCGCCATTCCCTTTCCACTATCACCATTTCCTTTCTTTAGAGCGTTATCACACTAACGATTTGCCAGCGTGTTTCTAGCGAGGCGATCTGGAAACGTGTTCTCCGTGGATGCGAAGCGAGCTAACCACGACTACGCAACGTGTTCTCCGCGTTTACACAATATTGTACACTCACTTGTCTCGCTCTCTCTTGTATGCTCACGTCAATCGCTCTCGTTACGCAAATCGGGTGACACGTTGCGCTCACGTGGCGTGCTCGCTACGCACACGCAGCGAGCGCGTTGAACAATCGCCTCGGCAAACACTCGCTCGCAAGTTGCTGGTGTAATAAGGCCCATATTATATACAATTTATTCAGCGAATATTTTCTCACCGTTTTCAGTATGTCAACACCGCTTACACAAAGCGAGTTAGGATCATTGACTAACGGTATCACAGTAACATCGTTAGGATCATTATTTTCCGAGTGTTGTGTCCAGATTTATTTTGTACTATTTTCAGAGACTCCGCTATGTCCAAAGTAATGACGGCACTAACAAATACATGACGATGTTTTTTTTATTTTGTAGTAAGGCTAATAATTGGCTTGTTTTAGTACCTTTAACATCATGAGAAAAATAAGACGGCTACAATAATGGAATAAGTACTCTATATACGACACTTAACCCTAGAGTACTAATCATCGCCTGAGACGCAGCAGTCGGTTTTTTTTTTGTTAATTCAAGAAATTACGGTGATGCATCGTGTCGTACAATTTGATACATTCGTTCCAACTCAGGGTAACCTCAACGCGTTAGGTTAAGAACTCACGGAGCGGTTTTCACCCGCGCCCGATGCGGTGGTGGAACAACGGTTTTATTTCTAAACTCACGAGACCTGTGATTATAAAAAAAGGTTATACAATGGAAGGTCTATTCAGATATAAGCGATATCGCTATAGCGCACAGTAAGCGATACTGGTCCAAAGTGACTAACTAGAAAGCGAACCGAGCACGACAGCGACATCGCTTACATTTAAATAGTCCTTTACTGCAATCAGCGATCTGGCAGACAGTTACATTATGATCTAGGGTAGTCGGAAACCGATAAAGGCTCTTACATACTGGCGCGATCCGTCGCGCGACGCGACGCTGCCGCATTGTTCGCCGTAAAGTTTTCTCAAAAATTGAAGTTAAAACGTCGCGCGGCGAATCGCGCCAGTATGTAAGAGCCTTAATACAGATGGCTATAACAAAAACAAGACCAAAGAAAAGTATTGCACATAATAGATGTTTCAATGCACACATCGCTAGGTACCACACAACAGCAGCTATATGTAGGTAGGTACCTACTACAAATTAATAAATTACGGAAACTGAATCCGTTTTCCATTAATAATATTACGGGCGAAGCATTTGTAAAAACGAGACACTCATAAACTTAACAGGTGGACGGGAATACTGAATTTTTCAGCACAATACCGTTCCCGCTGAAATTGTTCGAAATACCGAAAATGTAGCCGATAAAAATTGTTTTCCGTCGAATTTTTGTTCATTACAGCTCGATTGTGTGGTGCAAGTATCAAACTCAAACTCAAAGCATTTATTTCAATTAAACCATTTACAGGCACTTTTGAATTGTCAAGGAATTGGTCAGTCAGAAATATGAAGCTAGTTGCCCATTCCAAAACGTAGTAGGTACTTACCTATGGAGAACGGGCAAGAAACTCCACGGACACTCTTTTAAATAAATCTAGTATTGTTACAAAGTATTGGTTACATCATCCATCATTGGTATAGAAAAACAATTAATTCAGAATATTATTTTAGACGGAATTGTTTTTTATGGAAAATGGGCAAACGTTTGATTAGACTGTGGACACACAGTACAATGAGAAACGCAATCTACGATGTAACTCAGACAAATTATTGTTTTACGGTGGTATGAGAAAATGTTGGCTTTATACTATCGCACCGATTACTTGGAAATTTAAAAAAATCGTGCCAAAGTGAGTTTGTTTTGTTTGTTACACTTTCACGCTAAAACAGTTGAACAGATTTGGATGAAATTTGGTACAAGGGTAGACCTTGACCTTTTTTTTTTTTTGAGGGTGGGAAATCATCCAATGACTTCTCACGCTCTGGGTGGAGCGGAAGGGCGTGTCAGACTTTTACTGACTAAAACCCACCCGTGTTCCTTCAGTTGCCTGTTGCCAAGGTCCCGGTATCCCTTTCGGACTAACCCGCAACCCTGGCAGGTATCGGTCCTGGCGGACCCCGCCAATTGTGCTGACATCTCTTTGAGGCGCGCGTGGAACACGACGCGCCATCGACCCGGGCCTGGTCCTGATCGGACGGCGAGCTACCCATTGCTCGCCGTCCGCAAGCCCGCGCCTATGGTGGCCGGGAATCCGCCTGGGATTCCCGACGCCCAGGGCGTCTCCAGCGGCGGCGGCGGTTAGGGGCGTGAGGGCGCAAACTTTGCCTCTCCTTCACGCGTTCCGCCTCCTCCTTCGCGAGCATTACTGCTTCGCAGAAGGAGGTGACTGCTTCCCATGCCGTCTCGCTCCGTACCATGGCCTGGACCAGAGCCTGACGCGAGAGGTCACCGCCACCAATCGCCTCCAAGAGGACACGGCGGGGCTCCGCCCAAGCGGGGCAGACCTCCACCGTATGCTCCACCGTGTCCTCCGGGCGATCCACACAGTGGTGACACCCGGGCGTTTCCTCCCGCCTTATACGAAACAGGAACCTCCCGAAGCAACCGTTTCCGGTGAGGACCTGTGTCAGGCGGAAGGTGAGGACGCCGTGGCGCCTCTCTAGCCACTCCTCAAAGAGGGACTTATCGCCGCAATTGTGGCGTGCCCAGCACTGGGTTGCGACAATCGCACTCTCCAAGCCGCCATAAGATCCTGCCGGAGCTCTGTCCGCTGTGCCGCGATTTCTCGCGGCAGTAGACCTTGACCTGGAGAAGGACTTAGGTTACTTTTCATCCTGGATCGCAGACAAAGTCGCGGGCAACAGCTAGTAATGTTATAAGTCAGAATTAAGAATTTTGTAAAGGAAACTACTAACAGAGGTTTTTAGGCACCTATCAAGAAAATTATTAGAACCAACAGCAGATCTAAATTCGCTTTTGCCTTAGACCAAACCATTGCAATACGAGAAAACCGAGCCCACGAATAAGTTTATTTTGACGACACTAATTGGAAGGACAGATAAATGATTACCATTTTAATTGTTTTTCAAGTTTTGATTGAAGAAAGACCCAAGTTTGAGACATCAATCTCCGTTTCCCGGGAAATGGTGGAAAATTTCAAAATATCAATGTTATTAACCTGAATAATGGATTTAGTTCTTGTTTGATTTTACTATTAATTTTCGGAAATCACTAAGAAAATATAAATAGAAATTCTCGGAATGAAAGATTTACTAAGTTCTGTGATCTCGACTAAATAAGACTTAACGTAATCTAGCTTTAGTTATGATTTCAAGAATAAGATGAATCAAAACTAAGATAGGTTGACTTGTTAATAATAATTACGATAGAATGTTAGTCGAAACGAAGTACGAGACGACACGAGTCAAGACGAGACGAATACAAGACGTCTTGTTGCAAGGTCTAGGAATTAATTAGATTAGACAAGTCACTATATGTCACTATATGCCATGAGCGTGCCCTCAGCTTTTTCGAACATATTATGCGTTCACCTAAGCATGGTCTGGAAAGGCTTTTGATACTGGGCCGGGTGGAAGAAAAACGCGCTCAAGGCAGAGCACCGGCAAGATGGTCAGACGCGATCAAGAAGGTTGCTGGAGGCAGTATCTATCAAGCGGTGCATACTGTACAAGACCGCATAGCTTGGAGACGCGTCATATGTGGTCGCGATCCTCAGCATTGAGGGAACGACGAAGAAGAAGACAAGTCACAACTGCTACTAATGCAACAAACAATCAATCTGCCTAGCCGAAAAGGCTAACTATGTTGGGGTCGGCTTCCGGTCTAACCAGATGCAGCTTAATACCAGTATTTTACATGGAGAGACTGCTTATCTGACCTCCACAACCTGATTATTTCTTCGCTGCCAATGTCGTAGTAATAATACAAAAACCGGCCAAGTGCGAGTCGGACTCGCGCACGAAGGGTTCCGTACATCTATAAAAACGGCAAAAAAATCACGTTTGTTGTATGGGGTAATATTAAAGGGGGGCCCCTAAAATATTTGTTTTATTTTAATTTAATTATTCATTTTTAAAGTGACTAAGTAACTAAATATTCTGTGAATATTTTAAGCGTCTACCTGTTGCCGTTTTCAATATCGAGCAAAAACGAGAAAAAAAAATCACGTTTGATGTATAGGCGCCCCCTTAAATATTTATTTTATTCTGTTTTTAGTATTACAGAAAGACAGAAGACATCATCTGTGAAAATTTCAACTATGTTCATGAGATACAGAGAGCGGAGCCTTAGTAATAGGGTCCCGTTTTACCCTTTGGGTACGGAACCCTAAAAATAGTGCAATAAACAACAAACCTTGAGAAATATTCGTAATCTTAATTAATCCTTTACAAGGTCTCAAGGCTAGTGTAGTCGAGCTTTTAGCGTGCTCAATCGAGCAAAGAAAGCATTAGCCTGGACAAATTAGCTTTAAATCTACAAAAAGGACAGATTAGGGATACACTGTCTTCACTAAAAGCAGGACTTCCATTTATTATTCCTTTTATCCCTATTAATTTGAGCAATTACTTAAAATAAGATGAATCTGTTGGAGATTTAGGTCTTAATGTTGGCAAAGTAATCTTAGTATAATCTTTTACAGATATTTTTGTTTGATAACTTGAATTTCTTAATACGTGTTTGCCACTAATCTGGACTGAGGTTAATCTTAACAGACATTTTTGTTTTAGAAAGTAGGAAAAATTGTTTTTTCTGCACAAACTAAACGCACATTACAAAAATAAAGAATGACATTCTATTCTAAGATAATAGCGTAAATAGCGTTTTGAAAAAGAAGATTTCTTTTCATCTAGGCGTGTCAAGTTAATTAGGTTACATAGAGTCCAATAACTGGCCGAAACTAAACATTAGGCCGCCGAGACCCTAAATCTCGGCTTCTGTTTAACCTTCATGTCTGGGTAAAATGAGTTCTATGTGCAGGCAACATGAAATTCTCCTATATTTTTTTGTTCGTTTTTTTCGTATTCAATTGTGAAAATGTACGAATATGAAAATTATTTTCGCCATCAAACAGTGGGTTGAAATTAACCGATACACTATTTTGATGTCGACAATTTTATTTTGTTTACTGAATATAATTTCCGGTATTTGTATCGGTGCAAAGTATGCCAGTATTTTTACACCAGGATCAGGAAATGCTAGCGCCTGAAAATAAACATTCACGCAGGAAAATCAACCTCAAAAATTCGCCGAAACCGAATTATATAATTTGGAAAAAAAATACACGTCCGTGTTTTAATATTTCACGCCTGTCACAGCATGTCCAAAAGTGTTTCGGCCCACGCCATTCAGTATCCGCAGATTAACCGTCGAGGTCGAAAACCAGTCTCTTGGGGCTCTCCTGAAAAAAACAAAATGCCAAAACTTTTTTAACTTACCTTTTTTCCCGGTTGCGCACGCTTCACGGAAAACTACTAAAATAAACCGCATTTTAACGACCCTCCGTGAAATAGAGCTCAATTTTATTTTCTTTTCTTTTTTTGAATTACGGTACAGGTTTTGTAGCTGGAGTTTTTGGTCCAATTTTTGATTACTCGACTGTGTTCCGAACGGGTTTCCCGATAGAATGAATAGTTTTTCTAAGTTCTAGTTTTTGAAGGGACACGTTCTGTAGTAATTTATAAAACTTATGAATAATAGATATTCACGATTTCACTTCGCTGAAAAGTGATTTATAATAGTCCTTGAGAACATGTCAGAAATAAAATACCTAGAAAGCTATTCCAAAGTAAAGTTCTAGTATCAACTGTATCACTAGTATCATTTCATTATAGTACTTTGATAACAATTTCAATTATTATTAATGTAAACTTCACTTATTAATGTAAACTTCACTAATTAATGTAAACACTTCTTCTTCCCAGCTAAAGCACTAGGAAGTGGTGAAGGGTGGGCGTTTTAGGGGACTGTCATGTAATTTTCGACGTTCGAAAAGTGCTGATTCTCAGCCTAGTTTGAATAAATGACTTTTGATTTTTGATTTGATTTGTTTTGTGTTAAATGGTGTATCTTTTCATACACGAAATCTCTTAAGTCATTGTACCCATCATTATGAACAACTTTCACTATGGTACCAACCCTGAAATCGCGAAAAACAATCAGCTGTTCCCTACCTTTTGAGGAGCTATGCGAACATAACTGTAGGGAACAGCTGATCCGGGTGTCACCACTGTGTGGATCGCCCGGAGGACACGGTGGAGCATACGGTGGAGGTCTGCCCCGCTTGGGCGGAGCCTCGCCGTGTCCTCTTGGAGGCGATTGGCGGCGGTGACCTCTCGCGTCCGGCTCTGGTCGAGGCCATGGTATGGAGCGAGAGGGCATGGGAAGCAGTCACCTCCTTCTGTGAAGCAGTAATTCTCGCGAAGGAGGAGGCGGAACGCGTGAGGGAGAGGCAAAGTTTGCGCCCTCACGCCCCTAACCGCCGCCGCCGCTGGAGACGCCCTGGGCGTCGGGAATCCCAGGCGGATTCCCGGCCACCATAGGCGCGGGCTTGCGGACGGCGAGCAATGGGTAGCTCGCCGTCCGATCAGGACCAGGCCCGGGTCGATGGCGCGTCGTGTTCCACGCGCGCCTCAAAGAGATGTCAGCACAATTGGCGGGGTCCGCTAGGACCGATGCCTGCCAGGGTTGCGGGTTAGTCCGAAAGGGATACCGGGACCCGGGGTTTTAGTCAGTAAAAGTCTGACACGCCCTTCCGCTCCACCCAGAGCGGGAGAAGTCATTGGATGATTTCCCACCATCAAAAAAAAAAAAAAAAAAAGGGAACAGCTGATTTTTTTTTTCGTGATTTCAGTGTTAGTCCCATAGTGAAAGTTGTTGATAATAATGAGTACAATGACCCCTTAAGAGACACCTTATATATACTGTCAATTCATGAAGCGTATAAAAGATAATAATAAAACCGGCCAAGTGCAAGTTGGACTCGCGCACGAAAGGTTCCGTACCATTATAAGATAAGATAAGATAAGATATTTATTTTGCAAATATGGGTACATAATGGTGACATAAAAAAGAAACAACAGCCATATTTAACCAAAAGGCATGCAAAAGACAAAATATACTAGAGATGCTAAGAAGATAATAATAATAAAGATTTACAATGTCAATACTTATCAAGATTAACTATAATTACAATCAATCAATTATCTATAAAAACGAGAAAAAAAATCACGTTTGTGGTATGGGAGCCCCCTTAAATATTTATTTTATTATATATTTTAGTATTTGTTGTTATAGCGGCAACAGAAATACATCATCTGTGAAATGAGATACAGCCTGGTGACAGACGGACAGACAGACAAACGGAATGAGAGCGGAGAGTCTTAATAATAGGGTCCTATTTTACCCTTTGGGTACGGAACCCTAAAAACAATAGATAATACTAGCATGTGGTTAAAATTTTGGCACGATCCCTAATGATCTTTTCAACTGTCTACGAAAAGGTCAATGAACTCAGTAACAAAACCGTTCTTCAGTTACGCCCAACCACAACAAAAAGAATACACATAAAATCGTTGGGGACTTAAATTACATCAAGGTTACTAAGGAACCCGAGCCCATAACCCCACTCCACTATAAAAATAACATCGTGTAAAACTGAGCTGAACTCAACGAGGTGATTCCACATGAATTTTGATAACGAAGTAGGCTTTTTTAACCGACTTCTTCAAAAAGGAGGAGGTTCTCAATTCGTCTGTATGTTTTTTTTTTTTGTATGTATGTTACGCGATTACTCCGCCAATTATGAATCGATTTTGATGATTCTTTTTTTTTTTGGTAGGTCATGCATCAGAGGTGGTCCCATATAAATTTTATTAATTTTACTTGCGTAGTTTTTGAGTTAGCTTCAATAATTACGTATTTTTCCCACTTTGCTATGTAGATGATATAATTATTTCACTCCGTCACTGTTATTTACATAGCAGATAACGGTATACGCATTTGTGTGAGGTAGGTACCACAACTAAAAAGTGGAAAAAAAAAAACTTTTTACAAAAAAAAAACAACCGACTTCAAAAAACGAACACAAAAAAAGTGAAAAATATCTTTAATTTCGGAAGTCGGTGGCAAAAAACGAAAATTGAAAAGCAGACCGTTTCTACGAAATGATATGTTCGTATCGGGTCCATCCACACTTGCCATACCGTTGCTGATAAATTAAATTTCGCAGCGAACTGACGGCCGGAGCGATAAACGAAATAACACAGCTCCATGGGAGCTACTGTGGAAAAACTCACTGGACTTCGCGTGGTTTTCCCATGTAAATGTCTAGCACATTCGTATTTTTTGGTAGTAGAAGGGTGATTTAATGGTGTGGCTACTGGCCTGTTTTTCGTGGTCAATTTTGGCCGGTTTGAGGTGAATTTGTGTGCGTTTCCTGGCACGCTTCCGAATATGTGAGAGATTTTCCGAACCTCAATTCGCAAGGTAATTGTGCACCTATCAATCATGCGAGCTCTAAACCAGCTGGATTGCAGCTCGATTTTTGAATCGAGATACGGGAAGCGAATGTGAATCGGAAAATTGAGCTACATTAGAGCAATTCCACTCAGGCGCTAAAATACGTGCGTGATTTGGGCGATAATTCGGAGCTCGCTACTGATGACTTTCACAAGTGGGAACGATCTACAATTTGGGCTCCAGATACGCCATTTTAAAGCTCAACCATTTCGTATAGTCGAGATTTCGATTTCTTTCTAAAAAAATATAGGTCGTTCTCACTAAGATCTACGTAAGCGTTTAGTTTTTTGCCTCCAAAAAGTACCAGTAAAGGGTGAGCCTTTTTCATTCTTAATACTTTCCTGTCTCCGCCCGCAAAACTATTCTTTTGTGTCGTTACTCGTAAAAACCGTCTCATGACAAACGATCGTATGGTGTAAGTTTTACCAGGTCGCCGTCTAAAATAATAAATTGTCGCCAACAGAAACTTAATAAAGCAGTATCTATGAGAGAAATTGCTTTTGTAATATTTCTGAAGACTTTTGCTATGAAAAGATATCTGATTCTTTTCGATTCAGGCTGAGTTTTAGGAGAAGTCAATTTATTTGGTTGAATAACATCATACAGATGTTTTAATAATACTGTAGAGACCTACAACATTTTTATACAAGATTTTGTGCTTGATATTATCAAGTCTTTTATAAAATATAAATTACTAGCTTTTGCCCGCGACTTCGTTCGCGTGGAATAGTGACTTCCGGCAGATTTTTTGTTTTACCCACATAGTTCCCGATCTCGCGGTATCTCTTCAAAAACGAAATGTGGAAGATATTCTAGGGAACTCTTCAAAAATCAACATAATGAGCTCTGCGTTTGAATTGAAGATATGTATACTCACTTAGGGCATTAAAGCCGTTATTGCCGATCGAAAAAGGCGAAAATGTTATTTTTCCCTTACTGACTTAAATTGAAAACTAACTGAAAACAAAAGAATTTAAAAAAAATACGAATTACGAACTTGATAACAATTTAAAAGAAATTATATTACAACCTATGCTTAAAACTAAATAATTTAAAAGGAACGATCTAATTAATTTAAAAATTAAAACGAATTTAGACATACAATTTTAGTATCTACTAATAATCGAGATCAAACTAAACTTACAACAACCAGACAACCCAACAAATAAACCTTTTAATCGACAAAAACAACGGAACCTATTTTGAAAACAACCACCAGACAACCCAACAAATAAACCTTTTATTTACCAATTTTAAATTTACGAAACGATCAATCCACAATTCCACGACAGAACCGAAGCGCTCGGCCGATACCCAACCAAATGCGTGTAACGAAACCATAGCGCGATCTATTTCGATCCCAACGCCATCTATCGAGCATAGTGACAACTCGGATTATTTATCTATACTCCGTTCGGGCATTTTCTTTGTACTAAAAGTTTTATTATATTGTTATTATTTTTTTCATACCTTTTTACTATTTATTTACTTTTTTCAGTGAATTAAAACAATAACATGAACCGAACTCGTGTAACGATCGACACCATTGCGCGATCACCAACTCGACATATAGTACTAATAGAATTATCTATACTCCGTTAGAGCATTTTCTATGTACTAAAAGTTGTATTATATTATATTTTTCATACCTTTTTACTATTTATTTACATTTTTCGGATGAATTTTCAGTACTGAGTTGATGCCGACTCTTGACCAATAGATGACGCTGTATGTCCGGAATAAATTTTATTTTTTATTTTATTTTTTGTAATAAAAACTATCCTATGTCCTTTCTCAAGTTCCAAACTATGTCTGTACCAAATTTCACACAAATCGGTTCAGTAGTTTAGGCGTGAAGCAAAGACAGACAGACAGACAGACAGAAAGACAGACAGACAGACAGAGTTACTTTCGCATTTATAATATTAGTTTGGACTAGCTGATTCTCACGGCTTCGCCCGCGCTGATGTCGGTTATTATATACTAAAACCTTCCTCAAGAACCACTCTATCCATTGGTGAAAACAGCATGAAAATCGGTGCAGTAGTTTTTAATATTATTGCGAACAAACAGTTAGACAGACGCGACGGAAGACTTAGTTGTATAATATGTAAGGATAAGGAAGCTAAAGGTTGTTTGTTTTTCTGTTTCGTCAAGAGATTTCAACGTTTTTTTTTTTATGTGACTCGTTCAGTAAGTTTTTTTCTTACATCAAGCGAAGATTAAACAAACCCTGAAAATTTATTTGTACGCCGGAAACGGGAGAATATTATGCACTTAAAAAAACTATGTAACATCTCTATGTAACAATATTCTCACAAATAAAATGGACTATTACTATTAAGATTTCTATACAGTGTTAACTATATAAAAATCTTCTTGTTGATAAACTCCATTTAAAAAGTAACAAAAGTATTAATCGGTTTAGCCAAATATTCTTTAAGGTCTAACATGTCTTGCATAACTTTCATATCTAATAACACTGATGACTTGGAATGAAGCGACCAATTGGAACCATGCACCTAGGCTTCTGACGTTTTCATAAGTGCCCATGTTATGTGAAATTGAATATTTTGACTATGATTTTATTTTTTACTCAGAGTATAATTAATAAGGGGTACAAAAATGTGAGTAATAATATTAATGGTAATAAATAAGTAATAATCTACTCTTAATTCCTACCAAAAAATCATTTATTACTCTTCTCTGAAACCAGTCGTTTCCGCCAGTGTCCTAAAAGCAAAATATTTATTTTCGCTACCGTCACCCGATTAACGCGAACGGCCGGCTTATCGGCATCATCAGTAACATTTGGTACAATTCTACTTTGATACGTGCCCATTCGTAAAACGGAGGCTTTAATTAAGCCTTTATTGCCTCGAAATCGATTGCTATCATTTGCATATGAGTGCTTTTGTTTACGTGAAAATGTGAACCGAATGTTTTCATCTGTTTTTGTTCAATATTTTTGGTTGCTCTGTAATAATAGGTTTTGAATGCAAAGTCTGTTTAGATGTGGTTTGTAGAGGGCGACACATGTATTGGTTCAGTTTAATCCATTTACAGGGTGTTTCGTGTTCGATTCCGTTGTTAAGATCTGTCGACGTAAGCTGTTACCCGGCGTGCAGTGTGTCATTGTGTGTTGTCCACAACTTACTATGCTGACAGAGATCTGTTTACGCCTGAATGTGTTGTGAAGCTTTGAATACACAAAACCAGAATGTATCGATATTATCCAAAGGAATCTTCATCCACTTATAAATTTAAGGACAGTTTCAGCGCTCATTAATAATTTGTTTGAATAGGCTTTTGGGTAGTAAATTATCAAATATCTCCTCACGCTCTTTTGGTGGAGCGCATGTCAAACTCTTACTGTCTAAAACTCACCCGTGTTCCTTCAGTTGCCTTTATGTTGCCAGAGGCCACGGTATCCCTTTCGGACTTTCCCGATACCCCGGCAGGCATCGGCCCTAGCGGAACCCCGTCAGTTGTGCTGACATCTTTTTGAGGCGCGCTTGGAACACAACTCGCCCTCGCCGTCGACCCTGGCCTGGTCCTTATCGGACGGTGAGCTACCCATTGCTCACCGTCCGCAAGCCCGCGCCTACTGTGGCCTGGAATCAGCCTGGGCTTCCTGATTGTCTGAATAATCTACAAGTCTAAACTCCAGTTTTTGAGAAATCTTGATTTAAATCTACATCTACACTAATATTATAAAGAGGAAAGATTTGTATTTTTGTGTGTATGTTTATAATGAATAAACTCAAAAACTACAGCGCCGATTTCAAAAATTCTTTCACCATTAGAAAGCTACATTCACCCTTGAGTATAGATATATTACAAAGATTACACGCGGGCGAAGCCACTGGCGGCAGCTAGTATTTAATAACTTAGGTTATTTAGTATTTATTTATTTTTCTGTCCTCATTCTACCCTCCAAATCTACAAGAAGACGTTCAACAACCGACATTCCAATTCACCCACAAATTGCCCGGGACAATTGAAATACCCGCTTAAATAAACAAGCACAACATTAATACACAGAACGACTCCGAATGTGTCTCCAGTGCCACATTTGGGGGCTCTGAAGCGAAAACCAATAACATAAATATACGTAACCAAGTTCCAAGGAAGGTTACCAGTCAAATAATTTCGGGGGCAGATAGATTAAGGCTTGAATGTTTTGTTGCTACAGGCACGTTTATAGGAACAGGGGTATCACTACCAGCTTTTACAGCAGTACTATTTTAATATTACTTCAGTGTATGAAAGAGATGAAGCTCTACAGGATGTATAGGTCTATCTCTTTCGCCCACTGAAGTACGATTAAAGCTAAGCTTTATGAGGTGGTGGTATGCACCCAGGTACGTCTCAAAAATATGTCTATCATCATTCTCTTGCTCTTATCCCAAATTATTTGATGTCGGTGCAACATGTATTTTTCTTCCATACTTCTCTATCAGTGTCGGGGTATCGTATTACCCAGTTACTGGGTTGTGGAGGTCAGATAGGCAGTCGCTCCATGTAAATACTGGTATTCAGCTGCATCCGATTAGACTGGAAGCCGACCATAATATAGTTGGGAAAAGGCTAGGCTGATGACTTCTCTATTTGTCATCATCTCAGTAGTCACTCCCTTTGTAGCCATATCATCTTTCACACAGTCCATTCGTTCATTTCTTTGGTCTTGCCCTACTCAAAAATGTATGTATATTATCTACAATCTTAGTTCCATAATATTGTTTCAATGTATAGCCACAAAATTTCACATACACATTGGTTACTTTTATAGCTACACAGCGATAGAGTAATACGGAACACAAATAATTAATTGTAGACAATCAAATGAATTCCGGTCACCATATTTTTTTTTCCTGTATACACATATTTGAGGCTAGCTGTACTGACTTACGTCTGTGACATGTTTATTTTTACGTAAAAACTTCCTATGTCTGCCACGATACAGACGATTTTCTTAGAACGCACCTTTATATATAAGTATGTCGAAAATATTTCAGGAGGCTTTGCCAACACAGTATAAAAACTGATAATACTTTTTGTTATCACGTTCTGTTTTTATAACAAAATTCAAAGTCTACCAGCAAGATAAGCAGTTATCTATTTTACCCTATTTTTTATTATGAAAGGCTAAAATGTTACAGAACTCAATCGCAAATTATTTGGGAGCTGTCGTTCTATAATTAAAAGGCTGACAATAGCTAAAGCGCGGTCACAGTTGGACTGCATAGAAAAGAAAGAAAAACACGATGATACAACACTGGTAGCTAATTACTTCATATTTCTTATTATTGTGTTTCACGAACTGTGTCCAAATAAATGTTATTCCTTCTTTCTTTCTGTATATTTTGCGATAAATTATGAAGAAATTATCTATTTATATAAAACTATTTATTGGACTAAAAACTAAAACACTAGTACGTTAATATGTATGTGGCTTGTAGAATAATCTGACAAAAAATCAGAATTATTGCATGAACATTAAAAAAAAAAAAAAAATATGGATTAAAGAAATTGAATGAAAATTAATTTATTAAAAAATATATATCAGCCGCAATTTTTTGAAAGAAAGGAAGAAAAAATCTATAAGGCGCATTTATTAATATTTTTTTTATTTTATTTAATTTACTTATTCGTTTATTATTTATTTTTTTTATTTTTTTTTGGGCCACGAATACTCAATTCTTTGTTAGTTTTCAGTATAACTGAGTCTAACTATTCAAAAACTGTCTAGGTCGTGACCCATTCATTAAAATGAACGTGACAAAATATAGAACAACCTTGACAGGTCGTCGTGACGTGTATTAATTAACCCACTAACTAATTGAAATTATTGTTCTACTTCGTAATTACTCTTTTGAATAGAACTTTCTAGATTTGTAGGTTGACATATTTGAATGTAGATTTATTTACGTGTTACCTACGTAAAGGGTAGCGGAACTTTGATGCCTTTGAGCCTGTAAATAATTTATTTTCTACGAGTTTCTATGTATTCACCAACCGTGATTTAGAAGGCCTTAGTTCAGCTGTGAGCGATAGATTTACTTACGAATACTGTGTGTAGGTAAAGTTCGGCTCGAATAAGAATACATTAATATTTTGCGGGGACAATGGTGGCCCAGTGGTTTTTCTTTTTTCTGATCTGAATTTATTATGTCTTTCGTCATTAAGATGCAAATTTGGATCAAGCCATTCTATGAGGGCGAGATTAATAAACAATATACCTATAAATAAACCATTTGTCAAGCCATTGAGATTTTTTCTTTCAAAAAAATAATATTTGTGAAAATCACCACATACGCTTCCGTAGTCAAATTCACATTTATCCGTACTTACAACTAGCCAACCAGTGCTTACCAAACGGTATAGTATTGCCCAATAACTGGGTTGTAGAGGCTGTCGTACAGGCACTCGCTCCATGTAAATACTGATATTCAGTTGCCCCGTTAGACTGGAAGCCGACCCCAACATAGTTGGGAAAACGGTGAAGATAATCCCTATTACAAGTCGTAATACAAATACAGTGTGAATCTTTATAATGTGCAAATATCCAAATAATGGAATTTATGCTGAACTTTAACAACGGAAAAAATATTTAAAAAATCGAATATTTTTTTATAATTTTTATGGAGCGTTATATTTTAACACTTGATAGAAAATTTTATGATTGAATTTTAAACATGCAATTTATACTAGCGGCGTCTTATTAAGAAATTTTGCGATTATTGTAAAAATTGATGAAAAACCCATATTCTTGCAAAAAAAAACATGTTTATTTTCAATTGAGGGATATTTTTTAAGACTTAATTATTACTATAAGTTTGTTTCATCGCGATAGATCATTAAAAGTAGCGAATAATTTAAAAAAAAAATCTTAAAACAATATTTAGATTTTTAAAATAATTTTTTCCGTCTATAAATTTAAGCATAGATTCCCTAATTTCGGTATATGCACATACTGTATAACCAAAACCTGAGTACGTCAATCACTTCAGGATCCCAAAACATTCGTTAAGTTTTCAAACATTCCTTTAACACCAGGTTGTTCACATCGTTGTTCTACTGACCAATGCGAGTTGAAACTATAAATTCTCATTAGGTAGCAAGAACAAGGTTTTAAATGCCTTATAAATCAGCTTCGACTGTTAACTGTCGAAGTGCCGTAAATAATGTAACCAAGGTACTGTGGGAGGAATTTGTTGTAGTTTTTAGATGTTAGTTACCATTGTGTAACCTTTTAAATGGATTTGTGTGGTGGAGTGCTTAAATAACTTATTTTTCAAACGTTTTGAATTCTTCTTCTTTTGCACTCAGTATTTGCCAAACTGTAAAACATTTTGGCAAACTGTTTTACAGTTTGGCAATTACTGATTACTGTTGTTTATGTAATATTTTGGTAAATAATAAATAAACAATAAGTCTAGTCTTGGTGAAAAGGGGAGCCAGTGAGCTATTAGAAGCGTGCACTTAAACTATATATTTTCACATTAGCCTCGATGCCGTGGGAATATCGAGATCAAACTATGTTATGTCCAAACCCTGGTCCTGTTCGACCCATGTGCCAAATTTCATCAAAATCCGTTTAGCTGTTTTAGTGCGAAAGCGTAACAAACAAACATACAAAAAAATCAAATCTTTTATCTTTATTTATAAAAATAACTAGCTTCCGCTCGTGGCTTCACCCGCGTGGTATGTCGATAAAAAGTCCTTCCCCGGGATGCCATCTATCTCCTTGCCAAATTTTATCGAAATCCGTTAAGTGATTTAGGCGTGTAAAGGTAACATACAGACAGACAGAGTTACTTTCGAATTTATAATATTAGTATGGTATAATAAAGGTTGCATGGTAAAACTATTTAAATCTTGTTAAAGGTTCCTACAGTCCTTATACTTGAATCTTTGATTTAAAACCCTAATCCTATTGCTAACAAGAATGTATTCTATTTCAAAAATAGCCCACGATTTACGTTTTATCCACACCAAACAGTACTAAACACGAGCATATAAATCAACATCGGTTGTTTACAAACTCTGACACTATTAGTGCCAAACTACTGTAAACAAGTTGCAAGAAAACGATAAAATTCTAGTGTTAGTGCTTTAAGTTTATCCGTTCTTTAAAGTTGTTGTGTAGCGGTCTGTAAAGTGCCAAGTAGTGCTCGTGAATTTAGGTATTAAGTGCGCTAAGAATATAGTTTAGGGGATTGAAAGCAGTAGGACTTAGGAAAGAAAAGAAATGCTCTTTTGAAAGTTTAGGCACGGTCGTTAGTGGAAGCAATTTTTCTGATTTACTTATCATCTTATTTCAAAGAAAACATACTGTGTTTATAAAACTTTTAAATTAATTGCTTTTCAAGAAATTTACTTTTCAAGGTTAGGTATTCTTTTCAAATAAACATTAAAGTAAGATTTATCTAAGTCACGGTTAAGTGATATTAATTATTTCTTCTTTAAAAACAATTATTTTAATATGACCCTCATGTAAATTGTTTTACTACAATGAGATGCCAGTCACACCGCACTGTAACAAATATTTCCCGAAACTTTTCATAGAATAGGAAATCGCATTTCTGTTTTCTTGCCAAAATCTTTGTGACATTAGATTTATTTCCACGAATTTCTTGATTGAAGTCGACGTTCACGAAACACTGCAACGAAAAATTCGTCCGCATCGCTGTCAACAGGAAAAGTGCTCAAAAGGCTGGCAGCATTGCAATGTTGTATGGCAATGCTGATTTTTTGGCCAATAAATAGGCCAGCCCTCTGGTCTCCTGAAGAGATCAACCGCTTGGCGAAGTCGAAAAACTAAGTGGGCACTCGAACCACGCATGGTTCTAGTGTTTCAACCGCAAACAGCTCGAACATAATAAGTCCCAATAAGATTGGCGTATTTGCGCCGTTTGAGTCTTTCCACACCTGCAGCAGCCGCCCCAGCACAGCCTGCTAGGAAGATAGGATGGCGCAAGGATGACATGTGGATGGGATGGCATGTTGCATCCCAAACCACAGGCCTACCTACCTTGAGTTTATGTTATTATCAGAAAACTATTTCTCTTAAGCTTTGAAAGGCGAATCCCTAGCCTCATTAAGTGTCCTCGATTGTAAGCGTTAATGTAGCTTGTCCTAAACAAGTGAATTTTGTGGTAAATTAAGATATTTGAAAATGAAAAAAAATATATAGGGAAGGTTTAAATACTCATCTGTCAGTTAAAAATATACATATCAAAAACTGATAGCTTCTCAACCTGTTAAAGCTGAACAAAACGATATTCTTGTCACCATTATCGATTCCTATTATGCGACGTTCTAAATGCAGCCTCAGCCTCGTTGGTATCAATTTATTAAACAGCTAGTTTGTCAGCATTCCTGCGGGGCTTTCCTCGATGCAATAATGACAGCCATTTTAATTACGGAGAGTGATCTTCATAATTAACTTTTAATAATAATTATATCTTGGGTATTCATATAACAGCTAGTTTGTCAGCATTCCTGCGGGGCTTTCCTCGATGCAATACCTAATGACAGCCATTTTAATTACGGAGAGTGATCTTTGTAATTAACTTTTAATAATAATTATATCTTGAATATTCATATTATTATTTAGATCCTACATTAAACTATTTAGTTTACGTAAGAATAACAGTTGATTAGAGTATGTATAACTTGCTATAATCAAAATTATTGGGAAGTCTATGTCGTATCTTTATGATAATGTATAGTAGATTTTGTTAAGCCATATGATTTAAAGAGAATGATCTCCTGTTTCACAATTATATATTTACAATTGGTTCAAAAACCAAAGTATTAGATACATAAAAGGAGCAAGACATTCAGATGTTTTCATGTTCTAAAATTCTCAAAATCACATACAGACAACGCTCGGACGAAAGAGAAGACGGGAAATTTTACTCAAGAGTTCCATTTAAAATGAAACTGAGCACAAAGAAAGGATTTTGTAAATTTAATCGCGCAAAGGGATTAAATACGGTATGGAAAAGCTTCCATACCGTATTTAAACCCGTATAGAAGTTCATAATTTTTGCTGATGTAATTGATAATTATTCAAAACATTATTTTTGGAAGCAAAAATATCCGTTTGATTCTCCCCAGTAACCACAATCAATAAGAAACTTCACATCCCCATCCATATTTATCTGTATCCGCCATCCGCCTATTTACATATTTATCATATCGCCGACAAAAAAGGGAATGGCGGCTAAAAACCGTGAGATATGTTAGCATTTACATATTGATATAAAAAGATGTTTTCAATTTTCCTCGTGGCTTTTATTTATTCGAGTTTTTCTTTCGTGGTGGGAATGAGAAACTTTGGATGTAGCTATCGGCTTTTTTTTCGTAAATTGCGGTTGTCATGGGAGGGATGGGTTATATTTGGGGCTATGGGGAAAGCTGTCTGTAATTGCTTTGGGTCGATGAAAAAATCATATTTAGCAAGGGCTTTGTAAAATAAATCTATGGAATTTTATAGAGAAGATTCTCTATAAAATATTATTTTTCTAAAATCACAGTCAGCTTGCTTATAAACTCAATGACATGACATAATAATATGAATTGATCAAAACATTTTCTTTAGCAACCCTTGCCTTCAAATCCAGATACTCACCTGTAATAATAGAAAAACATGTTTTTTCATAGTCTCCAAAAACAAAATGTAATATTATGAATCTCACTGTTTTCCCACACAAGAATATGACCTCTATATTACTACTTGTTTTTCAAAGAAATCAATAATGTTACAACTTCAGGAGCAGTTTTCTCACAACACGAAAAATAATTACCTACCCTCCCGTAACAAAACTTTTCCAACATTACCTACATCGACAACCGGTAATCAATAATATCATTAAAAAAATCGGTCAAGTGCGAGCCGGACTCGCGCACAAAGGTTTCCGTACCATTATCTATAAGAACGGCAAAAAAATCATGTTTGTTGTATGGGAGCCCCCTTAAATATTCATTTTATTCTGTTTTTTACCCGACTGCCCCAAGGGAGGGTAATGTTTTTCGAGAGTATGTATGTCTATTTGTTTGGCACACTCAGTAGCCTAAACGGCTTGATGGATTTTAACATACGAGGTGTCGTTAGGTTCGTCAAACAAACCAATGTGTAACTTTTGCTTGTCCCCACCTCACAGAAAACAAAGTTCAATGCTTGTTTTTCTCTTTTCGGTTATAGGTTTTTGCAGTCAGGTTATTTGTTTTTTAAATAATTTGTTTTTAGTATTTTTTGTTATAGCGGCAATAGAAATACATCTGTGAAAATTTCAACTGTCTCATTATCACGGTTTATGAGATACGACGAAAAGCGCTGTCTTAGTAATATGGTCCCGTTTTACCCTTTGGGTACGGAACTCTAAAAATACCGCAGTTTTCCTCGACATCCAACAAGCTTGGTTCATGTAACGTACCCTTATTAAACTCATAAGGTATATACGAGTATACCCTAAGGGCCAAGATGTAGTCTGAAATATCAGCCGTCTGCGACTTGGTTCTCTCTAATTATTTTGCTTTCTTGAGATAAAGGTGTAGTAGAGGTACCCATTACTTTTGTATGAGAGAGAGACATTTTTTGAGGAACGTTTTGATTATGTAGATGGCTATATGTGTAGGGAAAACCAAAGAAATGATGGATGGACTGTGTGAAAGATGATATGGCAAAAAGGGGGTGACAACTGAGATGATGACTAGAGTCTAACAAAACAAGACTGTTTATCCCTGTACATAGTGCGATAACACGTGTTGATACTTGAAATTTTATTTTATTTCAATGAAATTAAATTTCAGATTTATCGCACTATGTTTAGGGACAAAACATCCTGATTTTTTTTTTTAATTTCGTGCGTCTTTTGTGAATCAACTTTCATTGGCCAGACTCTAATAGGAAGTATGGGAGAAGAAGACATGGTGCGCCGACCTCAAATAAATTGAGATATGAGAAAAGTGCCTGCTACACGGTAGCCAACCTCGTCCCCGACAGAGGTAACGCAACGTTAATTACAGTGCCGATACAATAATGGAAATATAGGTAGGTACTCCAGTATAAGGATTTTTCGCCCGTGGCCAAATTTGGAACTAAAACCATCTTCTTTTTTTATGACATTTTCTGGGACAACTTTATAAAATGCATCTACTACCAGACACCAAAAGACCCAAAGTTTTTCCTTAGATTCCGTTATTTCAAAATATGTACTGTTTATTAAACAATAAGTTGTGAGAAGAGAAAAAGATTTGCTGATCAGGTTAAAAAAATATGATAACTCCCCAAACTATAACTTTATTTGAAGTTTTTTTGTTTTATTAATTTAATATTATAAATATTGTGTATTTGGGATTTACTCATTGTATTTATATTTGCAGATGCAAATTATAAATATTGTATAGCCTAATGTCTCTTCCACAATTAAGACGAATCTAAGTACACATTATGTTAAAATTTATCAAGCCGTTTAGGCTAACGAGCGTGCCAATGAAACATACACACTTACTCCCGAAAACCATTCTTACTTCTGGGGCAGTCGGGTAAAAATATAGCCCACACTTTAGAACCATAATGATCCAACCTAGTTTTTATTAACTATTAAATCACAAAACTTCCCTTCTATCTGTGTGTCCCCCACGTTAGGTCTAGTTGTGGACAAACTTTACCCGTACCGCACCTGGAATACATTCCAGAACGAGTTTGGACTTTCTGACTGGAATTTCTGGTCGAAAGTTATGCCGGAATTATTTAGCTGCCTTTGCTTTGTCGTTAGTGCTATGGATATTCTGGGAAAGGTTTTTGTGTTTTGTACGTGGCATGTTGCTTTGTGTCACAACGTCGTCATAATGTTAGACGCAACATAGCAGAAGTGGTAAGCAATAGGTATCCTTATATTATGTTCCTTTATGATTCAGAATTTGATAAACCCTTGCTTACACGATGTTTTCGCTTATTATTTATACATGCATTAATACATTATACTCACGCCTTTATCCAGAACGCTTTCGTTCCGCCATCTGCTTATCTCGTATGTTGAAAAAAATAAGCTGTTATCAATCTCCCTAGCCTTTTCCCAATTATATTGCGGTCGGCTTCCAGTCTAACCGGATGCAGCTGAATACCAGTATTATACATAGAGCGACTGTCTATCTGACCTCCACAATCCAGTAACTGGGTAATTCGATACCCTTGGTAAGACTGCTTGTCAGGCTTTTGGGCTTCTGACGGCCCGTAACGACTGTCAAAGATCAACGAAAGACATCCGGGACCAACGGCTTAACGTGCTTTCCGAGGCATGGAGGAGTCTTCCTATGTAAAGATGGTCACCCTTACAGGGACCAACCCCGGCAAACGTAGCTTAACCTGACGGATCGACCCGTGCGTCTGTTATTACTTACCCACGAGCTCCTCCTAAAAAAACACAAAAAATAAGCTATTATGTTATGTTAAAAAATAAGCTTCTAGCCACGTTCTAGTAGATAACACAATTCCATAGCCTATTACACTACAAGTTCAGGTAAATTTATGCCAAACTAAACCAAATACCTCCAAAATGGCATATTTTCTAACACGATCTTAAACATCCCTGCATCGTATAAGGGTTTTTCCCATAAGCAAATACAGGGCAAAGTAAGCCACAAATTAATGTTCGTCCGTTAGCCAACAATTACTGACCCACATTCCCTTCATCAGAGGTATTTTTCCACTTGAGGGAACTTCTTTCCGTAGCAATATCGTTTTGCAAATCTACTAAAACTGTTTTATATTTTAATTTATTTTCTGGGTATTAATTTCTTTGCTGGGTACTTGTTTTCTTAATTAGCAGTTGGTTTTGATACTTAATTCTTTTTTTCATTGTGTGATCTTTCCAGTCTTACCAAGGGGTATCGTATTATCCAGTTACTGGGTTGTGGAGGTCAGATAGGCAGTCGCCCCATGTAAAATACTGGTATTCAGCTGCATCCGGTTAGACTGGAAGCCGACCCCAACATAGTTGGGAAAAGGCTACGCCGATGATGATTGTGTGATCTTTAAAACTGACACAGCCATATTTTTCGTATTAACACTGATGAAAAATAGTCCTTAGTATCTTTCAGATAAACTTACCCAGCCTTAGACAAATCCCACTAAAAATACCCTCGGCTAAACAGGGCTAATAATACCCACCAAGGAACCCCTTACACCCCATAAATCTCTTATAATTAATATCCCGTTTCCACTGTGAATAGATATGATGTATACACAGCCGTTTGTAGCTATTTTTTGTCCTACCCCTTAATGGGGCAGCGTAATGATATCATGGTTGCACGCGATGACATAAAAAAGTAAGGGGTTGTTTTTGCCTATAAGTGTATGAAAAATGATGGGGTATTCCGCATAAAGGTCAACGGACATGTATGAGCTGGGACCTCGGGCATCGCCTCGCCTCTTCAGCTCGTCAACGACGCGTCAACGCAACGGTGAAACGTTACCGGATTGTCTTAGCACTTTTGAGGTGTGATGACCTGACTTGATTTCCGTACGTCTTTTTCGGTTGACTACTGAAAATCAGCGCTGTGCTGTGGGTCCATAGCACAGCATCATGCTGAGTGGAAGCCTTCTTGACACAGTCATGACGTGCAGCTGCCAACTGTTTTTATTTAATTTCAGTGTACCTACTCCTCATAAATTATCATATTTTTATCATTTATAATTTATGATTAAGTTACTGTTATCTTTTTGTATGCACGTGTTTCTGTGACAAATAAACCTATTTTTTTATGTCTGCGATAACCTTAACTCTCCGATTAATTAGAACTATCCTTATCTTAGCTTCACTGAAATAATACCCTTAGTTAAAATATTACCTGATCTGCTATCAAGCAGTGAACTAAATAGATGATTATTGCTTAATAATTTATGTCCGTCGAATGAGGAATAATTTTCGTTGTAGGATATGAAATAAGATTATCTATGAACTTACTTAAAGTACTTTCATGTAGTATTTTTACCTCTAATTTAAATCACTGTAAAAATCATATTGATCTTTATTATTATCCTAATAATACTGTCGCTGTTGGATTGCTGTGACTGACAAGTCTGTCAAAATTATAATGATCTTTATTTTCGTTACAATAAGGGTGCTGTTAGGTTGCTGCAGTCAAAGCCTAAACAACTTGAAAAGGACTATGGAATGCTTCTATATTATGACATCCTCACACATCTTCGTAAAGTTCTCTTCAAACAGTAGGTGCTGTACTTCAAAATTAGCATTATTTCAAAGCACTGGGACACGTTCCTCTTTAAAATGGCGAAACATTCTTCAAGAGCAATACAAGCAAACAAATTCAAAAACAGACAAAGCAAGTCAAACGAACTCATCCGTTTATCTACAATTCTACATCCATTGATTTACATCTGTACCTATGTAAAGAGAGTTCTCGTAAAATTCTCAAAGTATCTCGTAAAACACGAGCATGTACCTCATTTACGCGCACTTGAGCTTCATAACAAACTGCTGCTATCACACCGTAGCGTAACTTTGATAAAAATTTCAAACGAATTTCTGCAAGAGAAACACGGGTCACAAAGACATGACTTAATGTACTTTTCCGACCGCATCCGCAAAACCAAGCAGCAACGTCGCCCAATCGCAATAATAGACTGCAGCGACACGATTGGTTTTTACGTAACTCTATGAAAGCGGTGACAGGCAGGCCATAAAGAACTATGCCTTGGACTACGACAAGTCAACTTGACATTCGTTTGATAGCTACTGCAAGCACCTAGCCACAACGTTACAGTTCTGTGTAACTGTCAGCCACACGTTAACGTCATAAAATCAGTGAAACCCGACCAGACAGCGTGGACGGTTATGGCCTCGCGGGAATTATAATGAGGTGCTCATACTGTGTAGGATATTGTGTACTTAAATAGTAACTTCAAGTTTCCGTTAAGTATTCAAGGTGATATGAAAATAAATTGTTCGAAAACTTCGTGCAGTTTTCCCACTGAGAAAATATTTGGCTAAGTAAATTAAATGTTGCACAAATTAAGGGCTTCATAGAGGCTAAGATGAAATGTTAAAGATGCAAAATAGTAGAGTTGAGCTATTTGTAATTATGTAGTATCAATCTTACCGATGCATTGGGGATTCCAATGTCCAATTCAGATAATCTACAAACGCACAGGAATAAAACAAAAAACGTTGTCAAACGCTAAAATAATAAAACTTTAGATGAAAATGAAACCAAAATTTTCCTGACCTATTTATTCTAATTAAAAGCGAGACAATAAGGAATCAAATTGCATCATTTTCCTCCTCAAGGTGTAAGAGTATACCATCATAGACGAAATCCGAAACTTAAACATAAATTGTTGTTTTCTGAAGGAACAATAGCAAGATGGAAATTATCATTTATTCTATACTAGCTGAAGCCCGTGACTTCGCCCGCGTGGATGTCGGTTATTATATACTAAAACCTTCCTCGAGAACCACTCTGTCCGTTGGTGAAAACAGCATGAAAATCGGTGCAGTCGTTTTGGAATTTATCGCGAACAGAGAGACAGACGCGGCGGAGGACTTTGTTTTATAATATGTAGGGATTAGCCATTACCTACCTATTGCACCACTGCTGGGCAAAGGCCTCCCTACTCTCTTTCCACCTCTTTCTGTCCAAATGAGTCCACCAATCCCGCCATCTCTGTCTGGGCCTTCCGTGTTGCCATTAAACGGGACCCACTGGGTCGTAAGTTTGGCCTATCGTCTGACATGCGGCAGATGTGTGCATCTCAATTAAATTTAAACGTGGCAGCTTTTGAGCGACATCAGTTATTTCATTTCAGCGTATTATATACAAAAATATTGTCTTTAAAAATTACTTCGATCTCTTTATTTAAAAAAAAGTGAATTTAGATCATTACCTGCATAGTTTAAAAAAATGCATGTGGAAGCATTTTTTTAAACTATGCAGGTAATGATCTAAATTCACTTTTTTAAATAAAGAGATCGAAGTAATTTGAGCACAGCCAACATATTTTGAACAACACATTAAAGTGATACATTGCCCCACATTCATATGACATCGAAAGTCCAGACATTTTGCATAACAAAAGTAACAAATCTGCAACAAACTTCTATAAAAAAACGGGAACCACAACATTGTACCGGTGAACATGATGGAAAAAATTATACGAGGACTTGGCAACCGGACAAAGTTTTTTTTGCGAGGCAATTGACACGAATCGCGAAAGTGGGATTCGCGGCCAAGCGTGGGTTATCCACCACAACATGGAGTTATAAATAAAAAATATACAAATTATCTATGACTGTTACGACAGACTGACATGGAAGTTCGTGATCTATTGACGTATTGTTGGATTAGTGATTCTTTTTTTGTTTTTAGAAGCTTGATGATCCTCTAGATTGTGTTTTGTTAATGTTGAGTGAGTTTTTGTGGGTCAATCTCTCTGAAGTTTTACAAGTATCTTCAGCATTGGATATAATACGAAATTATGTTCTCAATCAATGTTTTGACATGTTCGATACAAGTGATGTATGTAGGTTGATCAATAATTAATGCGAATGGATTTCATTTCATAGTGTTTGGAAATTTTCAATCTTAAATTATTTTATAAATTGCTCTGCGATAGCTATTAATTAATATATATAATTTTTACGTTCTCATTTGTTATAATCAGAACAGTGCTTCAATGTTCTTTTAGCCGTTAATGGTAAATATTATTGAAATTGTTTTGTGCAAAAACAAGATGGCGGCGGGCGTTACTTTAGATTATGGTCACGCGCCACAAGATCCTTGTACATGTACAACCATAAGTGAATATTGACAATGATTAAGATCAGACCAGTTAAAAAAAACACAAAAAAAAAAACCCATTCAAAACCAATTCATTCAAATTACCCATTACCACGTACGACAACACAATCCTAACTCCCGTCAAACAGCGTTATGCAACAACCGAAAGGTATCAGATAAAGGAATCGATTTCCACCGAGACTACATCCAGGGTACAAATAGGGTCCATCAGAACCTACCCCGAATACAAACTGTTGGATTTGGACCCTCGACTCAGTTCGAAGAGGTAACGAGCCCGGAATGTGTGTTACCGTTTCTTTTTTTGTGTCAGAATTCTGCTGTGTTTAGTTTTTGAATATACCTACCACAGTTACATTTGGAAAGGATTTCTTAAATAAAAAATAACAAGCTGAGGACCTAGACAAACTGACATTCTATCAGCGATAACGATGATGGAAAAGGCAAAAATGACTAGGTATAGGACTGACACAAGCTATCAAAAAGCTTGTGTCAATTCCAGACAAGTGACAATTGGTTCGAAAGCGTTTCGTATTTCTACAATGACTTTCAACAGGATTGACATAAGCTTTTCGATAGCTTATGTCAGTCCTATACATTTTTGCCTTTTTCATCATCATTATCGCTGATAGAATGTCACTTTGTCTTGGGTCTCAGGTCTCGCTAGCTACCTATCAACCATTATTCATTTAGTAGTAGGTACTATTCTGAAAACGTCATTTTAAACCTCACTCAATGATCGCAAACATTTTTGAGAACACACATTTTGACACCACGTCTTATTTGAACTTCAAAGTGATAGATAATATCTAGTGACATTTAGAGATAACATATGCCTCATACCACGATACACCGACTGATCGATTAATATTGATGCTAATGATAATTTATGCTTGAGCTCAATGAACTGTGTTTTAACATGTGCCCGCATTTACATCCATGTTAATATTATATTTGCGAAGGTAACTCTGTCTGTCTTAGTAACCCCTCGGATACGACTTATTGTTTTTTATCCCGGTAGAACGTTCCCGTCGAATTCCGAACACAACGCGGGCGAAGCCGCGGGCTAAACAAAGAATTTTGAGTCGAATGAATTTCGTAAAAAGTGCAATTGACTCTTTTTACTTTGCTGCCATCGTACTGTGTACGCGGAACGTCAATTTTATCTACTCTTCCGTCGACGAAGCGGTGCTCGTGCTAAGCCTGCGGATAAATATAAAAAATACCCTAAAGTTAATGCTAAATGCAAATGTCAGGACGAACTCAACGTTATCAACCTGATTATGAAAATACTTGGACTTTGCTCCATACCAGAGAGTTGCCAAAGTCCATCTTCCGTGACAGGAAGAACCAGTCGCTTGCTAATGATCATTTAGCTATGTATATTCTATATAATCTAAATCACTGCACAGTTTAGCGGCTACCATTCCACTTCCGTGAACGACTCGGTATGTTATGTCATCAGTGAACGCCTATGCCTAGATGTTTGGTGCGTCGCGTCGCTTCATACCTATAGTGTATCTATGTACAGATCTAAATCTAACATTTATTTATCAACATCAACACTCTGCTTTACTCATGCCTCTTCCAACGGGGGTAGGCAGGCACTAAAGAGCGCCACCTGTTACGATCCTTAAATAATCTTGCTTCGTTTAGGTCCATTTCATATGGTCACACACGGTTGCGAGTACTACGCACTTGACCTTTCTGAAGAACATCAACAATGAGGTGTCTTTTATGTCCCCCTAGGGCATCCCCTCCCAGTGTTTCCACTCACATCTGCCTTGTAAATACCTTTTATTTTTGCATCTAAATCTAAGTATTATTAAAAATGGGCTCGAAACTGTCAACAATACGTTTTTTGAACGTCGAGCAAAGAAAATACTCTTTAAACCTAAATATGCATAAATCCAACAATTATTGTAGCAAAATCTTTCACTGGTAAAACTACTTAAACATCTACAAATAATACTCGTTTGATCCCATATTTACCACGATATTCAATTTCTGGACATGTTCCATTCAGCAGTATTTCACGCGTCCACGGCCTTTACGTGACCCCTAAACTCTATCTACATAATATCAAACGACAAATGTATCAACAAATAAAACCAGAATACCTCCCTAAATGGAATCGCGAGAAACGAGAATCATTCCATCACCTATTTATAAAATTCATATTGAAAATCGTCTGATCCCCTTCGTTTTGACCATTCAGTTGTGACTAATAGAAAATGAAAGATCCAACTCGAACGGACGTTTTTCGTGACATCTTCTCATAAATATTTCCCAAGAATTTTCTTTTCGAGAGATTCCCTTGAATCTAAATGGGTATTTTGTAGCGATGTCGCGTTTTTAAAGTAATAGGAGCGAAATAAATTACGTCAGGGTGAAATTAGTTGGCGACTGTGACACCTTTTTTGCTATTAAAAAAAAACAAGAAACTTTTACGAGCGTTAATGAAAATCAGATGCAAAACAATACCTCAAAATACTGTTAGAATAAAAGGCGAATACACGAACAAACGTAACATACCGTAGGTATATCAAACGAAAAATTAAAAGAAATAAAATTGAAAATAATTTATTTCACATCTATGTGGAAAACGCTTATAGTAGTATTTAAAAATGCTTATAGTTGTATTTTCAATTAGCAGAAGCTCGTGGCTAAGTTATAACATCCGCACGGGTCTATCCATCAGGTTAAGCTACGCTTGCCGGAATTGGTCCGTGGATGGGTGCCCATCTTTACATACCGAGACTGCTCCGTGTCTCGGAAAGCACGAGCCGTTGGTGCCGGCAGTCATTCTTGGATCTTTGACCGTTGTTATGGGTCGTCAGTTACTGGGTTGTGGAGGTCAGATAGGCAGTCGCTCCATGTAAATATGCATGTATTCTGCTGCATTCGGTTAGATTGGAAGTCGATCCCAACATAGTTGGGAAAAGGCTGGGCAGATGATGAATCGTTCGAAGTTACGTTACATTTAATTTGTGCGTTCGTGTTAGGGCTTTGAATACTTTCATTTCTAAAGGGTTTCATTCATTTTCTGAGTCACTCAATTTAATTTAATTTGTTATCAAAGGCATGCCACCTACCTACTTTCATCGCCTTGATGGAAACGACTACATAAAAAATCATCATACATTTTAACCGAATGCCATGAAAACCCATTCATTACCCTCAATGCAACGAGTCTCCAATATGCAAATTCCTAACATTATTATTGCTGTGTTATCAACTGTGAGGAGCAACCCAGTGAATAGTTACCACCTAATGGTATACGTCATTAGGGATATAATCAATCTAATGTAAGGGTATAAGATATTATATCGCATGGCAAGCTGTATCCGACTGATTCATATCCATAATGTTATCCCCTTAAGGATTAATAGTAGTGTATAGTTTAGTAATGACTGATAATGACAGCTTGATCCTGTTGTGAATGGCGAATCTACTCTTTTGGCAAAAAGGTCGTAATCTTGAGAGACCGAACAATAAGCCAACAAAGTATTAATCATCACTTTATTTGGACCTATTTAAAACTAGCTGCGCCCCGCAGTTTTACCCGCGTAAGTCTCGATCCCTTAGGAATATCGGGATAAAAAGTATTCTATGTCCTATTCCAGGTCATGGTCTACCCCTGTGCCAAATTTCATACAAATCCGTTCAGCCGTAGAGATCCACAAATGACAGCCGGGACCAACGGCTTAACGTGCTTTCCAAGGTACGGAGGAGTCTCGCTATGTAAAGATGGTCACCAATCCACGGACCAACCCCGGCAAGCGTAGCTTAACCTGATGGATCGACCCGTGCGGCTGTTATTACGTAGCCACGAGCTCCTCATCTTTTATTAGTTAGTATAGATTTATATGAAGATAGATTTTACATGGAGATTAGATTTGTATTTAACTTGAACACAACTCGATATTTTGTTAAATCGAAAATACGTGCAAAGGTGGGGCAGGTCACTAGTTATTTATATCATTTTGTAAGTTAAGATTTAATTTTAGACTTTATTCACATTCATAGTAGCTGAAATAAAGACACAATGTAAAAGCTTTTTAGTAAGAATAGGACCTAAGTGCGTACATTAAGTAATAGCCTATGAAAAACAATTTGTTTTAATCTGAAACTCAGGGCTAATCTGCATTTAGTTAGTTAATTGATTCAGGCGTGACTTTGCGGAAATCCATTATAAAATACAATAGACGCTGATATATTTAGTAACCTATTCCGCTTGACTATTCTACAAGAGTCATAAAAACCCTGTAAGAAATCGACACGTGTTTCACCTCTCAACGAGGCATCTTCAGGATGATGATTGACCAATTGGAAACCAGAACGCGACGTGTTACCACACCGAGCGTCCAGCGCTTGGTGTGGTAACACGTCGCGGAATAGGTTACTAAATATATCAGCGTCTATTGTATTTTGCATTTAGTTAGTTACTTATCTTCGAAATCACTTAAGATCCTAAGTAAATAGTACTTACTTTAACATTTTGACAATGATTCCTAAGTACCGCTGGAATATTTTTTTTGTTTTATCGTTAACTGGGTTGTGGAGGTCAGATAGGCAGTCGCTCCATATAAAATACTCATAATTTTTTTCCTTCGCCAGCTTTCCAACACGCTAATTTTTCTAAAAGCTGACTTCACACTATATAGAAGATAGAAAGAAAAACATTTTATTTGGGACATTATAATATGTATATATGTATAGTATCCCGAGATAACACCATCTCAGTGTAAACGGTTCCATTTAAAAGTACGGTGAGCGATATTAATTTATATCTCGATATGTAATATATCTACACTATCTACACTTATATAACAATAATATAAAGAGGAAATATTTGTATTTTTGTGTGTATGTTTGTAATGAATAAACATAAAAACTACTGCGCCGATTTCAAAAATTCTTTTACCATTAGAAAGCTACATTCACCCTGAGTAACATAGGCTATAATTTATAAAGATTACACGCGGGCGAAGCCGCCGGCGGCAGCTAGTATCTCATAATATGAAGTCAGCTTAAACAATGATGTATCCAAACAAACCTCATCAGGAATCCGTAGCGACTCCCCACAAATTCCTGGCAATCCTAAACTTCGGTTATTAACGTTCAAATATTCGTCAATATCGCCTGAGGTCTGTTTACTTGGTTTATTAATTAAAAAACTTAAAGGGATTCCGTTGGATCAATCTTTTGAATCGGGGACTTAATTTGTAATTGTTTTAGAATCCAATGGCTTGGCACGCGACGATGGGAAGAGACCAGACGGAATGACCATAAAGCCTTGGAAGGTAGGTAGGCCTTTGGTGTGGGATGCAACGTGTGTCGGCACCCTTGCGCCATCCCATCTTCCTAGCACGGCGGGCTGAGCTGGGGCTGCTGCTGCAGGTGCGGAAAACCTCAAACGGCGCAAATACTCCAATCTCATTGGGTCTTATATGTTCGAGTCGTTTGGGGTTGAAACCCTAGGGCCATGGGGTCCGAGTGCTCACTTAGTCTATAAAGACATCGCCAAGCGGTTGGTCGACTCCTCACATGACCAGGGGGCCTAGACAAAATCCCTTTTCTGTAAGCGTTAACGCCAACGGAAAGATCAAATTGTATGGAGTTGACAGCAGCAGTCACGTGACATCTCTAACGCTAATGTCAACTCCATACAATTTTATCTTTCCGTTGGCGTTAACGCTTACCGAAAAGGGATTTTGTCTATAGCCTCAGAGGGCTGGCTTATTCTTCGGCCAAAGAATCAGCATTGCCATACAACGTAACAATGCTGCCAGCTTTTTAAGCACTTTTCCTGCTGACAGCGATGCGGACGAATTTTTTGATGCACTTTAATAATTATTTTCTCCCCCCTCTTTTTTATATACTTATACATATTATTAGTATTGTAGTGTTAGATGTATAACAATGTATATTATTGAATTACTGTAAGTAAACCAAAATTAATTTGCATAGTCAACCTACAGAGACGAAAAAATAAACTCAGCATTTGTAATAGGCTAGTTGTTTTGTGTTCTCATGCACATCACATATTTTACTATAGATTACTTTAGGTTTTTGTACATGAACCCTGTCGTGGCACTGCAAAGCACAATGTCGGTTTGCCGTTGCCTTTATGAACATTATTTCGTAGTCGGTGCTAGACAACAACGCACTCATATAAGATCTCTGAGGCCAAAGTAAACAGCAGGAGTACATTAACTAAATTAATAATACTGTACTCATAATAGTTTAAACAAACAAAATTACAAGTGCTCAAATAGCAGGCACTTCAATTTACTCCTTGAGATGTTCTGCATTTGTAATCTCGAAATATCTCCGAATGTAAACGTATACATGTTTAAAAAGCATATTTTCTGTTCGTCTTTTCTTCAAGGGAATTGCAGTGACTGATAACCGGTGGCTAAAGTCATTTGAAAATTCTTTAAAAGATCCAACTCAGAAATCATCAGCAAGTAAGTTTTCTTTTAGAACTAATTGAATCAACAGTAATCCATACTACAGAACTACGTAGTAATCCATATTTATAATTTTTATAAGGATTCTGATTACAATTTCCTAAATTATCAGGGGAAATAATTTAAAAAATTGACACCTTTTTATGCAATAGTATACTGAATTTAGGTACCTACTGTGAACGTTCACACGTTTAATTATCTGCTGTAAACACTATTTTATCATAGTCGACGACACCAACTTTTGCATCACAAAATTAATGTCAAAAATCAGTAAAACTCCTTTTAGAAACCACCTAGGCATTTAAAGGGTTATGAATATTTGCAATATCCGAAACATTTTCATCCATACTATACTATATATACTATATTACTATATATTTACTATATAATATTATAAATTCGAAAGTAACTCTGTCTGTCTGTCTTTCTATCTGTCTGTCTGTATGTTACCGTTTCACGCCTAAACCACTGAACGAATTTTGATAAAATTTAGCAAGGAGATAGTTGGCATCCCGGGGAAGGACTTAGGCTTCTTTTTATCGATTTACTACGCGAGCAAAGCCTAGGGTGGAAGCTAGTCATCTATAAAGCCAAAAACTAAAAAATCTGCCCAACCATTCTTAGCTCCATTTAGAAGCGGTAGCTTGCCAATTACAGTCGGTATAACTTCAACGAAAACTTTTAATCAATCTTTTAAACCTGCAACTCGGTATATGTAAGTGAAAATGGATCCATACATTCCGACTTCCAGTTGCAAAATGGATTCCGAACTTGGGCATTTAAACTTGTTAGCAAGTACTGCCTTGGCTGCAAGTTATTTTTCCCCGTAAATCTTTTGAGCCCAAATTATGTTAAAGTTAAAGAAATTGCGATGTTTGTTGGTTACGTTTTCGCTCGGTTCTGTCGCGAACTGTGGAAAGAAAACTTTGATTTTTACGCCCAAAAATGTTGCTGTGAATTTATGGACGGTTCGGCTAAAGTGTGAAGTTTGAAGTTTGTTGAATTTAGGTGCCGCTTGATAAACATTTTATTTAATGTTTCGGCAGCTCGTAAATATTCAGACCTACTTCTCATGCATAAAGTAGCTAATATTTTTTTCTTGACGTGATAATATTATTTTGTATTTTATTTAAAGTTAATTCTAGACACTACTGATAATCTTCTGCCTAGCCTTTTCCCAACTATGTTGGGGTCGGTTTCCAGTCTAACCGGATACAGCTGATTACCAGTATTTTACGTGGAGCGACTGCCTATCTGACCTCCACAACCCAGTTATTGGATAAAACGATACCCGTTGGTAAGACTGGTTGTCAGACTTTCGAGCTTCTGACGACCCGTAACGACTGTCAAAGATCCAAAAATGACAGCCGGGACCAACGGCTTAACGTGCTTTCCGAGGCACGGATGAGTCTCGGTATGTAAAGATGGTCACCCATCCACGGACCAACCCCGGCAAGCGTAGCTAAACCTGATGGATCGACCTGTGCGGCTGTTATTACTTAGCCACGAGCTCCTCTGACTAGACACTACTGATAATGAAGATATTAAATCTAACGGTAAGCAAGCTGATCATTTCAATTACACAATAGTTCCTTAAATTTTCCTAACCCCGCGTGTCCAGGGATAAACAATACCTAATTAAGTAGGTATTTTTTCTACAACGATGTTGCATCTATTTGTCTTCTAGTTTCGTTTGCATCTATTTGTCTTCTAGTTTCGTATACAAAACTTGTTAAAAATGTAAAAAAGGTGATCAAAATTTAACATATTTTACAATACAAGACATGTCTGAATGCTGACCCCAATATAGTTGGGCAGTCGGCTTCCAGTGTAATCGGATGGAGCTGTATTTTACATGGAGCGACTGCCTATCTGACCTCTACAGCCCAGTTACTGAAAGAAAGAAAGAAGAAAGAAAGAAAATGCATTTATTTAGCACAGTCAGGGCACACAACACACTGTAACTACATGTAAACGAATAAAAAAAATAAAAATAAAAGAAACAATTTCAAAGTGTAGGTACCTAGAGAAAAAAAAGAAAAAACAAGTGTGCCTCGCGGCTGCGCTAAATAGGCCCAGTTCAGCAAAAATGCCAGACAGCTAGTGCCTGACGCTGGTTTTCAACTGGACCTGAGGTGTGAGGTGACAGACGAAAAATATAGCGTGTGTGTATACATAATAACAAATAAATAAATTAGTGTTAGATAATAATAATAACGAAAAAAATAAATTAAAATAAAGTAAAAAAACAAACCGAAAGGACATGAGACGGACGCATGTTTTTGTCGCAAAAAAACCTGTTTTGAAACGATGCCAGACTTCCTCGTTCAAACCAATTAATTAATCCGTGCACTTCGACGCACAATACGCTGCAAGCAGCCGATCGCGACGGACTGTTCACGGACGGTTTTTCAACTCGTATCAGTTGTTTCTCGTATGGGTTGTATTGTCATTGACACAATACGGTGGTATTTATGTACATAAGTAAGTCAGCCAAACATTTGGCGAAAGTGGAAGCGGAATTTAACGAGGTATGCTTTTAAAACAAAACGATGGAGATACGGATGAAAGGTAAGCGCTAGTCACTAACCATGTTACTGGGTAACACGATACTTCTTGTTAAGACTGTTGCCAGACTTTCGGGCTTCTGGCGACCCGTTGACAGAGATTCATAAATGACAGCCGGGATAACGGCTTAACGAGGTACAGGGGAGCCTCGCAGCCAGCGTAGCTTAACCTGATCGACCGATCCGTGCAGCTGAGCCCCCCTCAAAACCACCATTTCATCATCCTTACCTCAACAGAAGATACATCCCGTACATCCTGCAACACGACACGTTTTGCGCAAGTTATTCGGAACTGCAACCGTCACTGACTATAAATCATCTGTCGCATTGTTTGCCCGACAGATGGCGTTAGCTATATGTGTTAATATTCGTTCCTCGTTTCAACCTGCCAACGTGTACGAGAACGGTGCAAATTAACAGTTTGTAGAGAGCTTTTTGATAGGTGACGTGATTTTTGCGGTATTATAAAGGTAACCGTTTTGAATACGGACGGTTTTGAATGCTTATGGGTCAGTTCACACCGAGACGCGAAGATCCGCGTTCTTTTTTATGATCCGATACAATATCGAATTTATTTACTACACAAAATAAGGTACACGCGCTGCGCCGCCCCGCGCATCTCAGCAGCGTACTTTGACACGTGTCAACCCTCGCACTAAAATGATACCTTTTTATGAAGAAACAAGTTCGATAATTGTTAAAAATTGCGCGCAGCGTGGCGTCAGCGTCGCTTCACGTCGCGGTCTGAGCTGACCCTTTCTTATTAACTGCGGTAATTGACTGAAGTCTTCATCATTATCTCTATTCCCTTACTTATCTCAATTTATTTGGCGGAACATGTCTAATAAGTATGGTATATGACTTAAGAAGAAGGTGTTTTTATAAATGTATAAATAGTCTGCCAGGTTCGATTCCCAGGTCAGGAAAAGTGTTATTGGGGTTTTTCTATCAGGAATTTTTCAGTAGTAGCCCGGGGTCTGGATTTGTGCCTGAGTGATGGCAAAAGGCTCGCCCCCTATTACATGGAACTTAAACATAACTGGCGAAATTTGGGGGTACCTACATACGTTTCTGCCTACCCTTTCGGGGATTACAAAAGAGATGTTACATTAAAAAAAATACAAAAAATTTATTCATTTATTTATTATTGTTTAAAAACCAACCGACTTCCAAAAAAAAACTACGAAGTGAAAAATAACTTTAATTTCGGATGTCGGTGTCTTTGGTTTTGAATTTTCGTTTTTTGCCACCATATTTACGACGGAGTTATGCCCGAACATACATAAAAATATATAAACATCTATTTTTCATTTTCATCTATTTTTTACAATTGATAAGAGGAGGTTATCAATTCAGGTGTTTATATTTATTTTTGAAGTCGTTTAAAAATGGCTGTAATTAAAACGAAAACAACTGAACATCGACCTACGTTTTTTTGATGGCGATGTTTTAGCAAGCTAAAGGACATCTTCAAGAAAATAATGGTGCCTCAAGGATACCTACCACAGTGTTGGCAGCGCGCCAAATGAGCAGCTGTTCTAAGATTCTGGGAAAGATCTTAGTGCGATGAGTGCAGACCACACTAGTAACACAAAAAGTAGCCCAGGTAGTTAATTAATTCAGGCGTGACTGCGGAAATCCATTATAAATACAATAGACGTAATAGTTATTTATGCAACTGTTATATAATAAGGGGTATTTACAGTTGCATACACGATTTTATCTACACCCATGATATGAATCTTCTATAAAAGTTTCTTTGCAATACCAATAACGAACAAAAATGGCGCATACGACGTGAATTCGAATTTTTCGAATTCGAATGTGTGTTGTTTTTAAATTACGGTGCTTTGTTAGTGAAACGCTCGTGAATGACAATGTTCTTTTTTTAAAATGAGTTGCATTATGATATTCAGTACAACATTACAATGCGCGTTTGGATGATATTATGGTTACTATGACACTGGTTGTTTAATGTTGGCAATAAGCTAACTGTTTCAGAAACTTTTATAAACCTATTCCGCTTAACTATTCTTCAAGAGTCATAAAAACCCTGTAAGAAATCGACACGTCTTTCACCTCTCAACGAGGCATCCTCAGGATGACGATTGATCAATTGCAAACCAGAACACGACGTATTACCACACCGAGCGCTGGACGCAAAATCTGGATCTGAATCTGGATCTTTGACCCTGTGATGCAGAGATAAAACATGACAGGTGCAACATAAGAGGTAGATCACTAATACATAGATGTATGCATACATACATATACACAGAATAAACTTTTTCCTTAACACGTTTTAGGTTTCAAAAACATGAAGTTAGTTCTTACTTTAAATTCTAACTCGCGTTACTCATAATTTAATATAAACACAGCAATGCTTTCACCGCATCGCTAATGTCAAGTGTCAAGCACATTTCACTTGTACGTCTGTAGCAGTACGCGTTTGAAATGTATATCGTTTAAACCGTTAGTGCTACTATGCAAATAAGCTTATTTTAATTTTGACGTGGCATTTAAAACCTCCTTTTAATATTAAACTGAAGGTTTTAATTTACTGTTTTGTTTTATTATTATGTTGTAAAACTAGTCTCAATAATTGTAACTAAGCACTACACATATTAGCTTAGTTATGAATGGTTTTCGGATCTTGCTACGCTATGCATGAAGCTACGGCGTAGCTGGTGCTACGATTGCTACGAGCCCATGCTGTGAAAAATAATTTGTTACCAATATTTGTTTTTTGAGGAGACAAAATATAAAGTTATCTGAATATCCAAGGTAAAAACAGGATAGTACGAAAAATGTGGGCCTTTGAAAAAGGTGCGAATACAAAAAAAAGTTTAGCTAAGTGTACTTTTAGTGTTACAAACGGATCTCAACAAAAAATAACACACGTCTTAAGCGTTTAGCTTATTATCGTATTCCTTTATTTAATAAAGGAAGAAAAATAACCAAATATAAAATTACAGCAAACTCTGCCTAAACTTTCGGGGAAAACCAGGCGTGATGTTTGTATTTGGATACTGACGTTACTATTGGGTCCCCACCTATGAAACTGGCGTTTTTTTCTCACTAATAGAGAACCTCGTCACTTCTATTATTTAAAATATTCATCAATTGCTTGGTATTATATCAAATAATGACCATCATAGACAACTACCAATAGTAAAAAAACCTTATTACTTATAGTTTTCTTAACATAAAAAATACCTTAAAAATGAGTCCTCATTTTGTTAGCAGAAACGACCACTATTTTTTTTTTACTTAGCAAAAACTTAAGTTTGTCGCTTAATCTAAGTGGCATACGTTATTTTAGTTTTTAAACAGTAGTGCATACAAGTTTTAAAACAGTAGTGTTCATGGTTGTTATATAAATTAAGAAAACGTTAGTATGAAAAATGCAACTTCTTTAAAATTCCCCATACAAAACACCAATTTCATAGGTGGGGATAATATCTTTACCACCTTAGACACACATACACAACCACACACTCGACATACGTATGCGGCCATCATTAAATCTAGCACTAACAGCGATGCGTGAACGTAAAGCCATGTTCTAATGAAGTGACTGTGGAAAGCCGCGCAAAGGGCCCTCGCGGCCTACTCCCTTTGACTCTAGTGTGTATGTTGCTTAATGTTCATGTACTTTCAGGCGGCGGATGATAGAAATGAAACCTCTGACTGTCATAAGTAATGAGAAAGACGTCAGAGGCAGATTGTACATTTTGTACCTAGATATTTTTTTAAGGTTCGCTTATTCAGCCTATAATGTTCCCACTGCTGGGATACAGGCCTCCTTTCGATGAGAGTGGGACATAATCCACCACACGGACCCAGTGCGGGTTGGTAGATGTCACATGTCGCACCCTTATAGTTTCGCCATGTCCGTCTTGTCTGTCTGCCCGTCCGTCTATCCGCAGCTTAGCTAAGAAAGCTGTACTTTGGTATGGGTATACATATAAATCAGGCCGACAAAGTGGTAAAAAACATATGTTTATTTTTATTGTGTACCTTCTCGTAAAGTGGGGATGGTTTGATGGTTTTCTCGTCAATGGCATTGTGTGGGTATCGTTGGAAAGGTCGTTTAAAAATAATGTGAGTTTGTCGAAACCATTTTTGAATTCAGGGATCCTTTAGCGACATATTAAGCTTTAAAGTGCAATTTTTTTTTGTTTCTAGGACATGCCGGTTTCCTCACAATGTTTTCCTTGAGAGCAGTGGTGATGAAATAATTTACACAAAGTAAAGCACCTGTCGGGGTTCGAACCTACGACCTTTTGTGGGTTATAAAATGTCTAATAGCAATATTACGTAGTGAAACCAAGTAGATTGAGATTGGTTGAAAGGCGCGTATAAAGTATGTCGGACATTAAATGATTTTCTTTTGTTTTCAAGAATGGATTTGGTTGCTTTATGCGAATTTAAATAACTGCTGTTGTTTTTAATGCCTTATTGAGAGAATAATAAACAAGATCGCGCCTCCACATTTGTCTATGTTTTTGCTTAATTTTTCCAAACAACCTACTTGGTTGATTTTGATACAGTTTTCATCAAAATTTAAATAATTCCTTGATGGAAGTTTGTATTGTACCTACAAACTTGATACTTAATTATTTATCTTCGGTTGGTTTTCTATATTCATTTAAAATTAATAAAACACGACATTATTAGAAGCAAAATTTTAATTAGGAAAGTAACGTCATGTTACCAATAAGAAACAACTTTTAAACATTATTAATTTTGTATAATTCACGTCTTGGAGCGTCAGACATACCGTATCGTACAAGATTAGATTACACGCACCCATTTTTATGGTAGAAAAATGCAGAAATTCAACTCTGAACAAATGTCATTAAGGTTAAGATTTATAATAGTTATTCAGAACCTGTCTTTTTTTTTTGAGGGTGGGTAATCATCAAATGACTTCTCCCGCTCTGGGTGGAGCGGAAGGGCGTGTCAGACTTTTACTGACTAAAACCCACCCGTGTTCCTTCAGTTGCCTGTTGCCAAGTTCCCGGTATCCCTTTTGGACTTTCCCGCAACCCTGGCAGGAGTTATTCAGTACTTGCTTTGGTTACCCAGTAGGTAGTAGGTCCGGTCACTTTTACACAACAGTCGAACTGCAAGTGAAAGATAGAGATATTTAAATATTTAAGCCTAAAATTAAGTCTAAACTTCACTAATCTCGGCCAATGGAATAGATAAATTCTTGGTATTATGTGCCTCGATCTAAGTCTAAATTCTAGTTTTCTTAGGCTTTCTTTCGTGGCTGGCACTATCTATAATTTGCATAATTTAATTCTACATTTTGGTCCTTTCAATCAATCTGCCTAGCCTTTTCCCAACTATGTTGGGGTCGGCTTCCAGTCTTACCAGATGCAGCTGAATACCAGTATTTTACATGGAGCGACTGCCTATCTGATCTCCACAACCCAGTAACTGGGTAATACGATACCCCTTGGTACGACTGCTTGTCCGACTTTCGGGCTTCTGACGCCCCGTAACAACTGCCAAAGATCCACGAATGACAGCTGAGACCAACGGCTTAACGTGCTTTCCGAGGCACGGAGGAGTCTCGGTATGTAAAGATGGTCACCCATTCACGGCCCAACCCCGGCCAACCGTAGCTAAACCTGATGGATCGATCCGTGCGGCTGTTATTACTTAGCCAAAATCTCCTCACATATTGGTCCTTCACGAACAAAATATTTTCAAACCTTCTATCCTTCCTTTACTATGACACTATACCAAACAGAACCAGGTGGCGTGTTGAATTAAAACGTGAACAAAAGACGGTACACAATGAAGCAAGAATGAAAAGCGTACGAAGAGGCATTCAGGACGTGCGTAATGAAATCCAACCTGTTATGTATGTAGACTGAGCTTAAAATATGACGAAGTTTCGTGTAGCGTGTGGGACGTGTGGGTGGTCTCACATCAACACTGATTTCGGGTAGTTTGTAAAGGTATTGTTGGATGAAGTTCGGAAAGGTTATATATTTTAGGTAGACTTTATTGTATTGTTATTTTGCTGTTTAGTCTAGTTATCGAACTGTTTATCAACATAGTTGGGAAAAGGCTAGGCAGATTGATTGTGAGGCAAAACTTTGATTAGGTGATGTTAGTTTTTCGTTGTTATGAACCTACGTGTTAACCTATATACATAAGAGGAACGGGTGTAAGGTTCACTCATTCTCTATAGAAAAGGGAGGATCCTCCGACCGGACAGGCCTCGTGTCTATAAGGTAACTGCCCGATGATTGATGACGGGAGGTCGTCTAATACTCGTCGCGCGGTAAATTCTGCTTGCGCGATGCAGGATTTGTCTGACGTCAGGTCTTAGCCAGCAACGGGTAACGTAGCTAATTGCCTCAAGAGTGTTTGATGTAACATAAAAGTATTTTCCTTGTTGAGACAAGAAAAGGCTGTAACAAAAGGAAACTCCACTTTAACTTCAACTTCCCCATCAATTTCGTCACTTCCCCTTGATTCAACACTCCAATTAAACCTACGATACACTGCAATAAGAAAAGCAGCTCATATAAAAGTCCCATAAAACAGCCAACCGTCTTCAGCAGATTTCGCCAAAAATACCCACTTATCTCCACTTCCCCTAAATTCGGGGTAAAAGACGGGATGCATAATTTTCGAGCGAGCAAATCGTCTAAAACATTAAGTGAAGCTAAATTCACGAAATAAACAAAGCCACAGGTGTGGGTAGCAAATTAAATACGAAGTGTATAAGACTGGCCTTTGTATAAATAATTCGTCCTTTAATTTGAGTGTATTATACGGCGGGCACGTGGAATTAGGGACTCTAGATGGAATTAAGAGCATCAACACACAATCTGTTATGTAAGTTGCGATTTTTCTTTTAAATGTGTTTAATTATTTTTAAGTGAAAACTTCTTTAGGCGCGTTGAGCACTTTTTGGGTGAACAAAAATCATGGAACTCGCGTCATCGTCACCGTCACGCTCGAAGAAATGTTTTTAGCGCCATCTACCGTCTACCGTTTTTATTTAAGCCTCAGTCTTATAAGTCACATCGAACCGTTGCAAGTGTGACTTTTTAATGAATAAAAATAAAATAAATAAAAAATTTGGTAGGTAAGTAACAATGATGATCACCACGTTATACCATTGTCATTTGCCAGACACGGGCAAGCTTATCACTAGTGCTATCAATCAAGAAACTTGTTTGTATAATTTAAATCAAATCTGAATTCAGATGGTCTAAATTAGCCACTTCTAGACAGGAAGAAAATAGCTCAGATGAATCTTACGTTCACGAATGTTATGCAATACCTACATTTTTTCGTAACAAAACAAAACATTGTAATAACATTTTATCATCCTGTAATTAATCAAGACAAATATCGGACAAACAATACAATAAAATAATGTTATCGTCCGGTTAATAGGGGACAATAAATTGCTATTGAGCAATAAATTGCGCGGATTAATATTGGAAATCATGCGGTAGTTAGGAGTATGAGAAACGAGACAAGCTAGGTATTAGGAGTACAGCAGGCTCATCAGATTTGAATATTTACGGGTAATAAAATTTATACCATTTTAAGTGTAAGCAAAGATTTTTTTATGTTTTTCATTTTATTCAACGCAAACAAAAAAAAAGTTAAAGATTAAATTTTTTTACCGTAAAAGAGTGAAACCATAATTTTATTTAAAAGAATTCGTGTGATGATCCCTTAAGTTGTAAAAATGAGAAACATTTTGCTAAAATAACAGTTTATTTTTACATATTTACGCTTCATCTAAACCAAATTGAATATCCTTTTGTTTTACGAGAATAGAGTTTTTATTAACAATATTAAATAGTTAGTTGAATTATTGGGGCTTATTCTTATCTTTCGGATAATTCTATTAAATCTGAATAGGGCCTTAAAATTTATTATGAGTAAGGCCTGTTACACAGTCGCGCTTTCAATTTACATGTTTTTTTTTTGCAAAATTTTATGGCTACGCCGACCGCACGGTAAGCCTTCAATATGTGCATGTCAAAATGCTGGTCAGGTGAACTTAGATGTAAATCTGAGTACCACACGTTATAATATTAAAAGATGGAAGGTGTCTGTGTTCAAAGCTATCTTATATTACAGCTATGGAACTTGGGTCTATCCGTCTCAGGGTCTCTACTCAGTCCCTACCACGCTTAGCATGTCGCATATAATCTAAGGCATGTGGCGTGGCTTTCTTGCGAGAGAAATGCTTGAATCGACATGCCATGTATAGCTAAACTTGAATTTCACGGGGGAAAAGTACGGATCAAACCAAAATCACGAATGCGTGATGCGCGGGCATCGCCTTCCTGGACAGCTTTTTAAGTTGGAATTTGTGTGTGTGTAAAATATACAGGACGAGGGAGCAAAACTGTATACTAAACTATCTGATGATGTAACCAATAGTGACACCATATTATATAAATTTTAAAAAGCCCCAGAAGAACACGTTAACAACATCAACAATTGTCACCGATTGAAACCTATTTTCTTGTGAACACAGAGAATTGCACTTACTTTTATTTTTTATCTTACTTCTCTTAATAAATGTTAAGTGAACTGTAACGTTTTTTTTTTGAGAAATAAATTTCTTTAAACCGAATGAAATACATACAGTATGTCCATTATAAACGTGATAATCTAGTCTAGAGAGTAAAAACAAAAACCAATAATATTTCTAGACATGACGTAACAATTACTTTGTCACATCCATTAACCCAACTTTTTGGTGTAGACCTCTTAATATACCCCTTTATTTCATCTGTTCAACTAGTCTCTTGTCTGAAGTGTGCCATGTCTTGCAGCATCAATAATTAATAAGTTTCAAGCTCTGATATGTACTGGTTTGGACATGTTGAGACACTCAAATGGAGAGGAGACATGTCGTGGGCTATGTGGAATAGTTTGGGTGGGTTAGTATTCTGAAACTAGGTAGTGGATTTTGGGTTTAAATTGTGGTCTTAAAATTTTATGAATGCCGTCATAATTTTGTCAGTAAAAATAATTATTGGAAAAGATAAGATGAAAATTCGTATTTTTGTTTTAATTTTCACGACTTTGCATGCCTAAGGTAGAATGTAGCGGAAACACTTAGTGATGTACCATCTTATTCCTGTACCTACATTGTTTGCAAATAAATAAATCTGAATAATGAATCTGATAGAAACTGGTAAATATTGCAAAAGCTGTGACTATGATGTTGATTTTATTTATCTTATAACTTGGATATTCTCGTCAGTGATGAAATAACTAAAATATCATTTTCAGTACAGTTTCTTTAGGAACTGTATTTACTTGAGCTTTTCCAAATTCCACAGAAACAACGGAACGCCACATTTCCTATAATTTCTGCAATTATTTTATAAATTGTTTCAGTAAAAAAAGTTTAGAGATTAGTTTCAAATAGTGTCTAAACTTTAACATTTTTAGGTATACAAGCCCATGTATAGGAAAAACCATAACGAAAAATAAAACCAGTTAGACTTTGCAAGTTAACGTTCTGTACACAGCCTTATTTTCTCGAATATCATAATTTTAGGCTCCATGGATTTCAATACGATAATACGTTCGATGTTAGGGGCAATTTTCATCAAATCGTGCGTAAACGGCTCCTGTCCGGCAGTTGGTGTCCAATGAATAGAAACTGTGATAAGCTGATAGTGATGTTTTACGTGGTTAGGGATGGGAAAGGCTAGGATTTATAGGGAAAAAACCCCAGTTTTTTCCCTATAAATCGTATCGTATCGTAATCGTAACGTATGATATCCCAATATCATACGTTTTTTTGATTAATTTTAGCTTTTTAATCTGAAGGAGATCTGAAGACACTGACTCCCAAAACACAAGAACCACCTAGCTCAGGAATCAGGGCTTCTTTATTATTATTTATTATGATTTTATTTATTTATCATCATAATTTATTATAACTTCCAAACACAGATGCGTAGCTTTTTCTCGTTACTTTCGCTAGATTTTCCACAGTAATCACGTACTCCAACCATTTCATATTTATTTATTTTATAAGTTTTTTTTTGTTATTTTGGTCTTAAAACAAAGTCAGAAAAGTTTAAAAAAAAATAATTTTATTAAAAACAATAAACGTCACTTATTTTTTAACGAAATATTTGCATAATACGGTAAAATAATTATTTAATACTTTAGGTAAGTTTTGGTTTTCTCTGTTATTTTATGAATTAACAAACACACTAAAATTTAAAGTTATCAACCAATCCGTATTTTAATCCCAAATCCCGGTACACCCCATCTCTAGTAACAAAGCGAACCACTACGTTTTACGCAGTTTATTTTATCGGAACACTCTCATAGCACAATTTATAAGATGGAGCTCAATTCTGGAGCAGATTAATACCGTCCTTTACCTAGATTTTCTGCACACCCGGCTATCTTTTGACCTAGATTGGTAGTAAAGAACAGTCTCTGATCTATGGACTCTGGAAATCATTTGTTACGTTTTCGGACTTGTGGTTTTGTATATGGCCTTCCTTTTAAAGAATTTTCTACGTCTTGGAGATATATGGGGAAATAATTAAATTGTTACTATTAATAGATTTATTATTAAATTGGTTGCATAGTGTTTTTCTTCACTTGAACTTGACTTGTTCAAGAAGACTTAGGGTACTTATTCCGAAACATTCAATCAACACTTTTAAATTATTATTATTTTTTCTTGAGGCGATTCGCACGATGCATGTCCATTCGCCTACAAATAAATTATATTTGTAGGGAATCGACAACCCCAGGAATCTATTCGCCTAAAAATAAATGAAAATCGTGCGAATCGCCTCGAGAAAAAATAATATTATTTAAAAGTGTCGTTTTGCCCGTTGCGTTGGGCGAACTGGGATAACGTTTACTAAAACAGTTTTTTCTGTGAAAGCTAAGCCCAACCGCCTAAATTACATAAATAATATAAGGCAGTAAGAAAATTAACTGCGATAGAAAATATCGAATCACGCTTCCCTTAAATACACGAACAAAACACACTTCATTTGAGGGCCAAAGGCTAATGAAGTATGAAAGCCCTGACAGTGGACATCAAGCCACGCGGAAGAGATACAAGTGTCGGAAGGTATAAAGGCGGAATTCCATTGCTGCGTACGATTTTCTATTTCGTCAAGTACCTATTAACAGTGCAACAACTAGCATCATCTTTCTAACGGACTGACCCTCTGACAATTCAAAAGTGCCTGTAATTGGTTTATTTGAAATTAATGCTTTGAGTTTGAGGGTAATTTGAAAACATTATATTATTATAATTTTAAAAGAGTAACCGTGGAGTTTATTGCCAGCTCTTTTCCATAGGAAACGATCAATTGGAACCGTGCACCTAGCTAACGTTTCATAAGTGCCCAGGTTTATGAGAAACAAATAATATTTTAAATTTTAACTTGACTAGCACGGAGAGGTTACCCACGGTAGCTGCGTGCGTTCAATTGTTTGCCAGGACTACCTACGTGGCGTAGGCATGAGTCGCAGTGGGTGATCCCGCCTACATTTTCATACAAAGCGAATCTAAGTACACGCGCGTAGCTTAGCAGTAATGGAACTGTACCTTTATACCCGAACTTTATGGACCGTGCCACTATTAACGAATTAATGTTTTCCGATATTTATTGGGTGAAGAGTTTATTGAACGAATTTTTTATATGAAATTCTGGTAGGTACCTTAGGGTAAATCAAACGATTTTGTATCATCGATTCGCTATGACTCGCTCTTTGAGAGAAACACCTAAGAAATTAATTTAGATATTTAAGTCGAGATTCATGTTTTAGTGTTTAGTACCTGGGGGCTTAAAACAGCCACTTTGGCAGAATCATAAAACGAAAATATTATTTATGAATCATCGTAAAATGTCACAAACTGACAATTCATAATTATGATCTGCGTCCGGTATTACGAAATAATTCATCTGTTTGACAGTTTTCTATGGAGATTCGTAAGATGGTCCACACATTGAATTGCTTTTGTGTCAAATTAGAGGAATTGCTAATGACAGCTGGTAATTCAGGAAATGAATTGCTTTTAGAGGAATTGCTGATGTGGTCGTTTTAGCCCCCCTGCTCGCGTGAAAATATAGAAAACGAGTTTTCCTACAAACGAGACCTAGCTAGATTGATTTTTCGCCCCTTTAACCCATAAAGATATTGCAACTTTCATCGAAATCGTTAAAGCTGTTTTCGAGAACGTGATTACAAATATATAATTATAAATATAATAAATTATATACAAATGCTCATTTAATATTATAGGACGTAGCCCACTATATTACAATAATTATTGTTGTAAATTAAAACATGTTTAAGTTTTTCATAGTTTTATCAATCTTTTCAGATCCATCCATGCTGGTGCCATTTTTACACGTGAGTTAAATTTTTTAAATAATATTTACTTACTTTAAACATTTACTGCTAAAGAAACAGTAACTTCAAGAACACACAGCAAAGGCTCACCACAATTTACTTAAACATACAAACATTACTTACATACATAATTATGTAGGTACAGTCGAACAACTATATTTTGGTATTGACAGCTTAATGTCAGATACTGGTAAAAATGACAGATTTTCATGACGAACGTTATCATATGACAGCTACCGGCTCTAGAAGGAAACCGTAGCTTTAATGGAAAGATGAATATTTTTGCCTGTATACCAAATATTTTGTTCGACTGTACACGCAACTATGCAGCCCTCTATTTACATTCACTAATCCGAGGGCTTCAGGGGTTAGTTTCACTGTCATTCAACTACACACAATTTAAGCACTTCAAAGCACCTTTGTCTTTGTTCCAAGTTCATGTGGGTGGAAAGAAAAATATTAAACCGTGTTAATATTTTAACGGTATTATTTTTAGCTTGATAAAGTGCTTGTTCTACATTAGGTCTTTTGCATCTGCTATAAGTATAATAATAATATATGGACTGGAAATTATATAGCGTATATTTAAAACCAGTTAAATCAATGTAGGTAAGTTTTTTGACATTCTGTTTTCAAATCTTGACAATCTCATTTTCTTTCCATAGTTTCTACGTAGGTTATAGAATATTTCCAATGTTCTTTTCCTTTTATATTATGAAACAAAGTCCTCCGCCGCGTCTGTCTGTCGTCCTGTTCGCGATAAACTCAAAACTACTGCACCAATTTTCATGCTGTTTTCACCAATGGATAGAGTGGTTCTCGAGGAAGGTTTTAATATATAATAACCGACATCCAAGCGGGCAAACCCGCGGACATCAGCTATTAGGTACTAAATGTATTCATGTCAATGTTACATAAACTTTTATGTAACATCGACATGAAGAAGAACACCCTTTTCTTTCTTTCTTAAAAGAAGAAGAAAATAATCTTAGTCACATCATATATTAAATGTCTAATTATTTTCTTACCAGATTAAATAATCTGCCTGGCAATACACTCCAAATTCGTCTACCAAATCTAAAACCATCTTTTTTAGTCCAATCAACTAATTTATCTAAAAATAGACCTGTCTAAAGCCAAGCCACACGTCTCTTCCTTTAAATACCATCCCGATAAATGGGTCTAAATTTAACGTGTCATTGGCATTAATTGGTCATCGGCGTAGTTACATGTAGCATCTTTCAAAGCGTTTTTGAGATCTTTATTGATCTACAAGCTGCTGGAGAAAGGTAAAAATTGTTTTTGAATCTATAGAGAATTTATTAAATAGATTGGAATAACGAATGGAAACTGAAACAATAAAGTATTCCTCTATATCACCTTTATATTAGTTATTATTTACAAGTTGCCCTACGGCGATTTCGAAGACTATTGTGATTTAGTCTGCTTTTCCATTGAATTCTGTTGCATTTTGTTCCTTCTACGTGTATGCACGAAACACCATGTTGGAGTTCTTCTCAAGCACACACATCATTGAACTCCAGGGCTTTCCAAGATACCTGCCAGGGTTGCAGGAAAGTCCGAAAGGGATACCGGGACCTTGGCAACAGGCAACTGAAGGAACACGGGTGGGTTTTAGTCAGTAAAAGTCTGACACGCCCTTCCGCTCCGCGCAGAGCGGGAGAAGTCATTTGATGATTTCCCACCCTCCACAAAAAAAAGGGCTTTCCAAGATAGGGGACGAAACATCTTATCCATAACAAAAATAACTCGGGAAACTCTTAAAAGAAAGCACGTGCCCATTTCTGCTCACCCCTTCTAGGATCACCGACAGACACCACAAACACATGCGTATGCACGTGCCTTTAAATATATCCCAATAAACGCTTCTAAATTTAACCCAGAGGCTTTTAGCTATCCGTTGAGTTGTTTATCTTTCGCGCGAGATAAGACGAAACTTAAGACGGCATCGGCAGGGTTAAATTGGGGTGCATCGTTATTTGTGTTTGGGTTGTAATTAGGGTTAAACCGTTTCGGTATTGTCAGTAATGATTTTGGGATTGTTCAGGAGATTTATTATTATTGTAGGTTGGATAGGATTAGAGATTTCCTATCAATCCATCTGCCTAGCCTTTTCCCAACTATGTTGGGGTCGGCTTCCAGTATAACAGGATGCAGCTGAATACCAATATTTTTACATAGAGCGACTGCCTATCTGACATCCACAACCCAGTTACTGGGTAATACGATCCAATAGGTATGTAGGAGTATGAGGTAAAGTTCACTCAGCTACCATAGAAATAGGAGGATCCTCCGACCAGACGGGTGTTGTGTCTGGTGGGCAACTGCCCAACTATTGATGTTCGATTCTTGGAATTATTTCCAAGAATCCAACATCAATAGCTGGGCAGTTGCCATAATTATGTCCTTCGCGCGGTAAACTCTAATTGCGCGATTCAGGATTTATATGACGTCAGGATTTTTGTGTGACGTCAGGTCTTTGATGCGTAGTTCGCATGTGGCGATGTAGATACCGCCACAGGTACGTTGTAGATTAGAAATAGACAACAATAGCATTCCTATACCATTTTTATGTACAACTGCGTTCATTTATTAAATCCCAGTAGAATTTGACCCAGTTATGAAATATCGGCGTCCGAGTTTTGATTCCTCTTAATTTATCAGACAAAACACAGCTTAAAAGCTTGGAATGAATATATAGTACAGTGTTGGTTTAGCTTTAAAATTGAAGCGTCAAAATCTAATAAAAAAACGCAAAAAATAACACTGTTGTATAAAAAATACGTATTCATAATATACTAGTCAACAACATCAATTTTTTATGCATTTCCTGGGCGTAAACCGGCTAAATTAGCAATTGCTCTAAAAGCAATTCATTTCCTGAGTTTCCAGCTGTCATTAGCAATTCCTCTAATTTGACATAAAAGCAATTCATAATGTGTGGACCATTTTACGAATCTCCATCGAAAACTGTCAAACAGATGAATAATTTCGTAATATGAATTGCACGCAGATCATATTATGAATTGCCAGTTTGTGACGTTTTACGATGATTCATAATATTTTCCTATTACGATTCTGCCAAAGTGGTTGTTTTAAGCCCCCTGGTTATAATTATTATACTAGCTTCCGCCCGCGGCTTTGCCCGCGTGGTGTGTCGATAAAAAGTAGCCTTTGTCCTTCCCCGGGATGCCATCTATCTCCTTGACAAATTTTATCGAAATCCGTTCTGCGGTTTAGGCGTGAAAAGATAACATACAGACAGACAGAGTTACTTTCGAATTTTTAATATTAGTATGGATATCAACATTTATTTACTGGGCCTGTTTGGCGCAGCCGTGAGGCGCACAATACTTTTTTTTTTATGTTCTTTGTTTTTTCTATAAATATTGTGTGCCTTACCTGGGTCAAATAAATTTATTTTCTTTCTTTCTTTCTTTTCTATTTTCAAGTATTATGGACTCATAACGCTAGTAACCATTTACTGGCAAACTATGTTAGTTATATTCACAAAACAAACAACAAAAACAAACAAGCTCCATGAACCCTTAGACCTTAGACCCCCGTAAGACTGAATATCATTAACGATAGTATCAAAGCTAATGTTTACGATCGTTAACGGAATAATAATTTCATCGATTTGAACGCGGCCTTTGATGTGGTATTATGTGGATTTTAGTCCTTATTTATGGGCATGATGGAAGTAAGAAGATTTTCAAACTTTGACTTTAGAACTTTGCTTTTAAAGATTATTTGTTACATGTTGGGTTTAGATCTAACGAACATAATTTTAAAACAAGAACAAAAGCAAAAGCTCAAACTGAGAACATTTATTTTAAATAAACCATTTACAGGAAGTTTTGAATTGTCAAGGAGTCGGTTAGTCAAAAACATGAAACTATTTGCCCGTTCCAAAGCATAGTAGGTTCCTATGGAGAAGAACGGGAAAGAAACTCCATGAACAATCTTTTAAATAAAAAAAAAATGTAAGCATTCTTCTTGATAATTTTGATATTATTTTAGTATGGATAGACCAGCAAAAAAGGTTTTTATCGTAATCTCACTACACTTTTGTTTAGCGCTGCACGGAATACGCCATTCTTCTAATTTTCATCTATATAGTGCAAATATTCTCTAACAAATGGATGTGTAACATCCGGACGGATGGACATTTTTTCCATATTGCTACGGAACCCTAAAAAACTTCCTTTCTAACTGTTACGACGAAACAGAGCCCAATTAATTTCACATTTCCTTAAACCAGCCCAAAAAAAAACCTCAACGAAAAACCCACTTCATTTATCTCCGAGAGAAAAAGCGGCTTTATTCACAAAATATTGTCAACGCCCAATCTTAAAATTGTTCTCACAAAAACCCTTGTAATCTGCCTACACCACCCGGTCCCGCGAAAACGATTTGTTATTTCTCTGAGAGTAATGTTAAATAGATTAGTTATAACAAATGGGTATTTAACAGGAGACTACATGCCGTGTAAAAATTGATCTAATATTGATGAGGTTAGGGATGAATTAGGGTTATGAAGGCGAGCTAGGGACTAGGTGAAACGGTTGCTTAAATGTCTGATGTATTTACTTTTGTTTATTTGTTTTTCTCTAACAGCTATTTTGTTTACTCTACAGGGTGTACCAGAAAGAGGTAAAATTTAAAGGCAAACCATCAAACTAAACAACTTTCTCCTTGGAACAACGTAATCGCGAAAAAAATATCCATACCTATTATTTGACCACATCTTGTACACCCTGTATGTATATTATGTTCATTAGACATCATTCACAGCGTGATTTGCGGTAATGCCACCCTTTGGCTGTGTCAGTCACCACAATCCTGCGACAGTCTCATCTATAAACAATGCCATGCGATCTTTTACATCGAATAATTACTTAATATTTTCAGGAACTACTAATTTCTAATAACACAATTATTACTTTCGATCTTAGAATTAAGACGAGCAACTGAACAAGTTGAGGCTGGAATTGACTCATCTAATATTCCTCAAAGTGGAGTGAAAATGACAAATGGTATTGGAAGTTTCAATTTGATTATTCGAAGTTTCCATTTGATAGTTGAGCTAGGTTAAAATTAGAACGTAAGTATCAACAGTAACTTATTGCTGAAAATTTGATGTATTCCACATTGGGCACCCGCTGAAATGGCACCTGAGGTATTCCACATACGGCACCTATCGATATTTTATTTACTGCCCCGCGTCTTGTTTCTTACCTAAAGCTCAAGACAAACTGAAGCGAATACAGTGCGGGATGCGGGACGAAATTCTCTCGCACCAATTGTGCCAACTAACTTGCAGGTGTTCAAACTGGTGCAAATAGACGCGTGACTTCCTAATCAATAACACAATAGACTCTTGCAGCGCGTCTCGCGTCCCGCGCGGGATCTGCTTCAGTATGGCCAGAGCTTAAATACTCGGTAAGTTAAATAAATAAGGGTCTCACAGATCTCACTTATTCTAGGGGCATCGTTTTCACATATAATTATACAATTGATGTATACAAATAATTGTAAAACATTTTTAAAAGAGTAACGGTGGAGTTTCTTATCCATTCTTCTGCATACGAAAATTAACTTTTGGAAGGGGCAACTAGAATCAGTTTTTGACGTTCAAAAGTGCCTTTTAGGTGCCTAATTGAAATAAATTATTTGACTTTGACTTCTGACATTCTATAAATATAATTTAAAGAGAACCCGTTCCTACCTATTTCATCGTATACCGTCGACACCACTTGCTGTGTCTACATCCGATCGGAAGGGGCTGACGTGTAAAAATGGATCTAATATTGATAGCCCAACACCCGGTACGTGTACCTACCGATCACGTGCATAAGTAAGTGGTACCTACCTGAAATTCATCCTTGAGGTACAAATTCATCCTCGAGGTACATTATGAAGATGGTTTTTTCAGAAACCATTTTTTAAGGAAAAAAACTGAAGGAAAACTGGCAATTTTTCAAAAAAGATGTTCGGTTTCAAATATAAAAAAATAAAAGGTATAAAACTAAAACAACTACACAACTACGACAAAAAAGTCAATCGACTAAAAAGTTATACACAAGACATTATAGACAGACAAATTAAAAATCCGGAGTCACACGTGTTAGGGCTCAACCTATTACGGTGACTTGATACATACATAAATACCGGTCAAAATCATATACCCCTCCTTTTGGCTTCGCCGTAGTCGGATAATAATATGTATAGGAAATTAGGCAGCTTTAAACTCTTAAAATGTTTATATATAGCAATACCAATTATAGCTAGCAATTACTTGCCAGCTTTATCGAAACAATTTTTCGATATTTCCAATAAGGTACCGAAATAATCTCCCTATCTTTAATATCCTCAAATTTTGATTAACCTACAGCCTAAAATTCCAACTTATACCGATCTAACTTTGTCAATAAGGCATTCCTTCTAATTCAATACCTACCTAAGTATACGAAGTTATTACTCTGCTTAAATAAAGCCATTCTGTTTCAATAACAGTACAGACTACAGACCCTTGAATAAATACCTTACAAATAGGTATGCGTTGTTCTAAATACCTTCGGGCTACATCGCAAGCAATATATTCCAAAATTTTCCTTAGAATTTGTAACATGAGTATCTTTATACATAATTATTCTGGGAAAATGTATTGTAGGTACTTAAGTTAAATTTTCTTCTTTGTTGATTGACTGCCTCGTTAGTTAAGTGGCCGTAAGCACGACTGCTGAACATGGGGTTCTGGATTCGATCCCCACCACGCGAAGCATGACCACAGTAGAAACGGGTTTTGTTGACGGAAGCATAGACAAAATGACAGATAAACAATCGCAATCTGACATTTTGTCTATTCTTCCGTCGACAAAACCCGTCAGGCCAGATGTCATTTGCGGTAAAGTCCGAAAGGGATAACCGGGACCCTTGGCACTAGGCAACTGAAGGAACACGGGTGGGTTTTAGTAAGTAAAAGTCTGACACGGCGTCCGCTCCGCCCAAAGCTGGTCCAGATGTCATTAGATTTTCAATACGAATTTTTGAGTAGATAGAGAGTTGAAGACATACGAAATCGCTAACAGCTACAATAACCTAGGCACAAGTCGAGCATCATTAAGATTTTTATATGCAAATATCCGTAGCTTGGTAAAACCTGGTAAAATAGACGAACTAAAGTGTATACTGGCAACAATTAAAAACATTCATATAGTCGTACTTGTAGAAACATGGATTAAAAACGAAACAGAAGCTAAAAGCCTACGATTATCCAATTACAAGCATTATTATAACTTCAGAACGCAGTCAAGAGGAGGTGGAGTCTCATTATTTGTCCACAAAAATATAAAACATGAGTTTGTAAGTGATAAATGCGAGGATGACAACCACTTCATATGGGTGCATCTAGAAAAAATTTCACTCGACATTGGCGCCATATATAAACCAGAAAGAACCAATTCGAAGAAGTTCCTGCAGACTTTCTCGGATGAACTTCAGAAACGGAAACGAACAATCCTATTTGGAGATTTTAATTACAACCTGCTTGGGTCGAACCGATCTACCTCTGAATATACGGATGCACTCGTAGAACAAGGGTACACCATATTGAATAAAATTGATGCTAAATACTGTACTAGGGAAACTTCAACCACCAAGAGTATATTGGATCATGTATGCACCAGCCTCAAGGATCATAAAATACATCTAGCTATTATAGAATCTGCCATGTCTGATCATAGACAGATCTTCTTAGAAGTCAAGAGCTATAAGCCCGAGCCTATTAGAAAAATGAAATTTCAAACTATATCATACACAAACTTATATAAAACTGTTGAAAACCTAGACTACAGTAACATCGGTGAGCAATACTCAATACTCAATACATTTATTGCTTCCACATGTGAACTTAGGTGGTAGGTTTTACAAAGATATGACCATTATGGACCCTGTCGGGCACAGCAAAAGTAGGAGAGAGGAGAGGAAGGGGTCTTTTTTATTTTACAACTAACCTATTATTATTCTATTGATTATAATAAAATAATTCTATAAAACTTATAATTAAATTTAAAATTTATCATTTAAGTATTCATTGATATTATAATAGCATTTAGATAATAGAAATTGTTTTAATTTATTTATGAATGTATTAAATTTTTGTTCTTCTTTAATTATTTCTGGTATTTTATTATAAACTTTAATTGACATGACTAGGGTGCTTGTTGAGTGAATTTTTAGCTTAGAGCTTGGTAGGTTTAATCTATTTTTATGACGTAATGTGTATCTTGACTGTATATTTTCTCTTGTAGTGTAAAAGTGTTGGTACTTTCGAACAAATTTGCATATTTCTAGAATATATAGGCAGGGGAGGGATACCAAAGGCAATATACCAAATTAGAGGACGCAATCCAGTCAGCAATCATCAGAAACAAAACGGTTAAAACTAAAATACTAAACCCTCCGAGGACAGATTGGATAAATAAGGACATAGTTAACCAAATAGACAAAAGAAATGAATTGTGGAAAAATTACAAAAATAATCCAAGTAACAAAAAATCAGAAGAAGCATTTAGAAAAGAGAGAAACAGAGTTTTTGAGAATATTCAAGTGACAAAAAGTAAATATTACCTTAAATCTTTTAAAGAATGCGAGAATAAACCCCTTAAGATGTGGCAATTGATAAATAGCTTGTCTAATAATAAATTAAAGAAAAGTGTTGCTCCCACTAAATTACAATCACCTACAGAGCTGATTACTGATGAACAGGAAATATGTGAGTGTTTTAACAACTATTTCTCCGGTATAGGTACACTTCTAGCTAATCAGATACCTGCCAAATATCATAATAACCAGGCTAACACTATCACGCTAAACAAAACCGCAAATGCAGCCACACTTTCTCAGATAGCACCAGCAACGGCAGGCGAAATTGGTAAAATAATTGATGACCTGAATGCAAACACCAGCACAGGAATAGATGGTATCAGTGCCAAATCACTCAAATGTATAAAGAATCTACTGCCTAGTCTACCTAGTCTAACTCAATGCATCAACAAATGTTTGAGCGACGGTCACTTCCCTGACACATTAAAATACGCCAAATTTACCCCTATTTTTAAAGCAGGCTCCAAACTGTCCCCGGGAAATTATAGACCTATTTCAGTCTTGCCTGTGCTGTCTAAAGTTTTTGAAAAGCTATTGCACAATCGGCTCAGTCTATATTTAAATTCATTTAACTACCTTTCTCAACGACAGTATGGCTTTAGACCAAAATCTAGTACTCTTTCAGCAGCAACAGATTTAATCACAACTATTAAAACAAACATAGACAAGAAACACATTGCTTTAGGGATCTTCATTGACCTAAAAAAGGCGTTCGATACCGTTAGCCACAGCTTGTTAATGAAAAAACTTGCCTCGATCGGTGTAACTGCAAATGCTTTCAAAATTTTTGAATCGTATCTTCAGGGACGCCGACAGGTCGTTAAAATTGGTGACAATGTTAGCGCACCTAAGATAATTAACTGCGACGTGACACAGGGCACGATTTGTGGTCCCCTTTTATTCCTAATCTACATTAACAATATAGACAAGATAGACAAGATTCTTTATATACTGATGAAAAGATGTCGAGAATATCACGCCGCAACGGGCGACCGCGGGCGGAGGCTGCGGTCGCGGGGAGGGAGCTCGAGCTGCGGGCGCGCACTCGCCGGCACACCACTGCGTCATCGACCGCCATACAACGAACGTTATTCATATTCTCACCGATTCAAGTTTATTTAACCGTTTGTTTTCCTTTTATATAAATTCGAATACAGTCCACTATTGTCAAGTTACCTCCCGTGTTTCTGTCCTCGTACCATCTGGAGGATTTACCCATTCCTGTTTATGGTCCTTCGACGAGTAACTGACCAGTTTTGGGAGTGACAAGCAGGTTTTCAAAATTTGAAAAAGGTCGTTAGAATACTGGACTTCAAGATCAAGACGCCTTTTCGCCCTTCGTGCGAGTCTGGTTCCAGTCTGTGATCATCATCTTCGGCGCCTTTGTGAAGGGGCGTTGGAGCAAGCAGTTCTTCAGTGGTTACCGTAGCTGGGTCATCGCAGCGTAGCAGCCCAAGCAGTGCCCAAGAACATCGTCATCCATTTGAAGCAAGAAGACGTTCAGTTTGGACTCGCAGTCAAAGGATTTTGTGAGATCTTTCCATAATCTTACTAACATTTGTACATAATTCATACACTAACTTTCATTCCATTAGAGTGTTAGATAGTGCATTAGACCAGTGAATCATACATAAGTAGTATCTATTCATCTTAGTGATTACTAGCGCATAATATTTAATAGTGTCGTTTATTAGTAGTTTGTTTAACCAGTAGAATCAATCATAACCTTTTAGTACGTATTGTATTTTTCATTAGTTAGTTTCAACTTTCAACCCATTCATGTAGATTTTGTCCCATTATAGTAGAATAACACTCATTAATAATTAAGGATAAGTGCTTATCAAACAACTTAGAACATTTCGTGTTAAACTCAGAGCTTTTCTTTCTATTTCACAGTTTGACAGTTTGAAATTTTGAATTCAAATTTTTTTTTTCCAACCGCCTACCGTTTTTGAATAGCAACGCTTCAATCAGCTGTTTGCTCTTTGCATTTCTACAGGCGCATTATAAGACATTCTTGCAGCATTTTTAGCATTTATTCTTTATAGTCTTTTTCTTGCCTTTTTGCATTTCCTTTAGCGCCTACCGCTACCTTCCTATTTAGCCATGGCTGAAGAAATTAAGATTAAAGAGCTTACTAAGAAGCGTGCCTCAGTAAAATCGCAGCTTACTCAATTTACAACCTTTCTTACTACCACTAAGTCTTGCGAACAGCTTAGTGAGGAACAACTTGTCGAGTTAGAGATAAGGCTTGAAAAAATGGTTACCTTTTATGCCACCTATGATCAGTTTCAGGGTCAATTGGAGTACTTGTCTGCCAAGCCCGACGAGCAATTTTCTGAACGTGAGCAATTCGAGAGCAACTACTACAGGCAGCTAGCATCTGCTCGCGCGCTTCTATCTAAGCATCGCGCTCAACTGGCGTGCAAGGTAAGCTCCAATGAGCAACTTTCAGTGGTTACTAGACATAATAATGTTAGACTTCCCAAAATAAATTTACCTCACTTTGCCGGCGGTTATAAGGATTGGTTGGAGTTCAAAGATATTTATATTTCGTTGATTCATGAGGAAAAAAGCATAGATAACATAAATAAATTTCACTACCTACGTTCGTCACTTAATGGCAGCGCAGCACTAGTTATTAAAAGTTTAGATTTCAGAGGGGACAACTACGACAATGCATGGCAATTGTTGTGTGAAAGGTACGATAACAAGCAATTATTAATAAATAATCACATTCAAGCTTTGTTTAATGTGGAACCACTTCAAAACGAGAGTAGTCAGGGTTTACGTGAGATAGTAGATGTTAGCAGCAAGAACCTACGGTCACTGGCAACGCTAGGGCTGTTCGTACAGCATTGGGGTGAAATGGTCATACATTTAATGGCATCAAAGCTGGACCCGGTTACTAGCAGACAATGGGAAGAGCATAGGAACACTCTGACTGAGTATCCATCCTTAGACATGTTCACTAAATTTATTTCTAACCGCTGCAATCTTTTAGAAACGCTTGAAGAGGCTAAGAGTGTAAAAACGAAGCCAGAGTCATCGCACAGTAAGCCAAAAAGCTTTTCTGTCTTAACAAGTAAGGGTAAATTTAATATTTCATGTCCTCTGTGTAAACAAAGTCACTACATATTTAGTTGTGATCAATTTAAGGCGCTTACATCCACTGCACGCTTATCTAAAGCGAAAGAATTCAAACTTTGTTTGAATTGTTTACGCCCAGGTCATTTGGAGGCTACTTGTCCACTTGGTCACTGCAAGTATTGCCAGAAGAGACATAATACAATGTTACACTCTCATGATGATGATCCTAGCTCTATTAAGGAGCATATAACTTTAGCAGGCACTAATCATGATTATTCATCTCGTCATGTATTGCTTTCCACAGCGTTGGTAAGAGTCATGGACCATTCTGGGACGCCGCACAGCGCCAGAGTCTTACTAGACAATGGAAGCACGGCAAATTTTGTTACCAAGGACCTTTGTGGTAAGCTACATTTACCTATTCGTAGTGTAAGCTCACACGTTGCAGGCATAAACAGTCAAGTGTCTACCATTACGCAATCTTGTGCATTACATTTGCAATCATGTGATGGGTCTTATAACATTGACATTGATTGTTTTCTCCTGCCCAATATAACCACTCATATACCACATACGTACATAGACTTAACTGACTTGCAGCTACCAGCAGGTATAAGTCTGGCTGATCCATCTTTCAATGTCCCTTCCTCCATCGACATACTTGTTGGAGCCGACATCTTTTGGAGTGTGATAGGTCGCAACCGTATACAGTTAGGTAGACATATGCCGACGCTCTTCGAGACTAAGCTCGGATGGCTCATATCAGGTGCCATACCTCAACCTAACATGGTAGACACTTGACTGTTTATGCCTGCAACGTGTGAGCTTACACTACGAATAGGTAAATGTAGCTTACCACAAAGGTCCTTGGTAACAAAATTTGCCGTGCTTCCATTGTCTAGTAAGACTCTGGCGCTGTGCGGCGTCCCAGAATGGTCCATGACTCTTACCAACGCTGTGGAAAGCAATACATGACGAGATGAATAATCATGATTAGTGCCTGCTAAAGTTATATGCTCCTTAATAGAGCTAGGATCATCATCATGAGAGTGTAACATTGTATTATGTCTCTTCTGGCAATACTTGCAGTGACCAAGTGGACAAGTAGCCTCCAAATGACCTGGGCGTAAACAATTCAAACAAAGTTTGAATTCTTTCGCTTTAGATAAGCGTGCAGTGGATGTAAGCGCCTTAAATTGATCACAACTAAATATGTAGTGACTTTGTTTACACAGAGGACATGAAATATTAAATTTACCCTTACTTGTTAAGACAGAAAAGCTTTTTGGCTTACTGTGCGATGACTCTGGCTTCGTTTTTACACTCTTAGCCTCTTCAAGCGTTTCTAAAAGATTGCAGCGGTTAGAAATAAATTTAGTGAACATGTCTAAGGATGGATACTCAGTCAGAGTGTTCCTATGCTCTTCCCATTGTCTGCTAGTAACCGGGTCCAGCTTTATTTTGGGAAGTCTAACATTATTATGTCTAGTAACCACTGAAAGTTGCTCATTGGAGCTTACCTTACACGCCAGTTGAGCGCGATGCTTAGATAGAAGCGCGCGAGCAGATGCTAGCTGCCTGTAGTAGTTGCTCTCGAATTGCTCACGTTCAGAAAATTGCTCGTCGGGCTTGGCAGACAAGTACTCCAATTGACCCTGAAACTGATCATAGGTGGCATAAAAGGTAACCATTTTTTCAAGCCTTATCTCTAACTCGACAAGTTGTTCCTCACTAAGCTGTTCGCAAGACTTAGTGGTAGTAAGAAAGGTTGTAAATTGAGTAAGCTGCGATTTTACTGAGGCACGCTTCTTAGTAAGCTCTTTAATCTTAATTTCTTCAGCCATGGCTAAATAGGAAGGTAGCGGTAGGCGCTAAAGGAAATGCAAAAAGGCAAGAAAAAGACTATAAAGAATAAATGCTAAAAATGCTGCAAGAATGTCTTATAATGCGCCTGTAGAAATGCAAAGAGCAAACAGCTGATTGAAGCGTTGCTATTCAAAAACGGTAGGCGGTTGGAAAAAAAAAATTTGAATTCAAAATTTCAAACTGTCAAACTGTGAAATAGAAAGAAAAGCTCTGAGTTTAACACGAAATGTTCTAAGTTGTTTGATAAGCACTTATCCTTAATTATTAATGAGTGTTATTCTACTATAATGGGACAAAATCTACATGAATGGGTTGAAAGTTGAAACTAACTAATGAAAAATACAATACGTACTAAAAGGTTATGATTGATTCTACTGGTTAAACAAACTACTAATAAACGACACTATTAAATATTATGCGCTAGTAATCACTAAGATGAATAGATACTACTTATGTATGATTCACTGGTCTAATGCACTATCTAACACTCTAATGGAATGAAAGTTAGTGTATGAATTATGTACAAATGTTAGTAAGATTATGGAAAGATCTCACAAAATCCTTTGACTGCGAGTCCAAACTGAACGTCTTCTTGCTTCAAATGGATGACGATGTTCTTGGGCACTGCTTGGGCTGCTACGCTGCGATGACCCAGCTACGGTAACCACTGAAGAACTGCTTGCTCCAACGCCCCTTCACAAAGGCGCCGAAGATGATGATCACAGACTGGAACCAGACTCGCACGAAGGGCGAAAAGGCGTCTTGATCTTGAAGTCCAGTATTCTAACGACCTTTTTCAAATTTTGAAAACCTGCTTGTCACTCCCAAAACTGGTCAGTTACTCGTCGAAGGACCATAAACAGGAATGGGTAAATCCTCCAGATGGTACGAGGACAGAAACACGGGAGGTAACTTGACAATAGTGGACTGTATTCGAATTTATATAAAAGGAAAACAAACGGTTAAATAAACTTGAATCGGTGAGAATATGAATAACGTTCGTTGTATGGCGGTCGATGACGCAGTGGTGTGCCGGCGAGTGCGCGCCCGCAGCTCGAGCTCCCTCCCCGCGACCGCAGCCTCCGCCCGCGGTCGCCCGTTGCGGCGTGATATTCTCGACATGACACTTGCCTTTTTTATTTTGGTCACTCAATTGACTCAATAATACAGGACGCACAAGACGATCTCATTATCTTGGAAAGATGGTTTCTAAATAACCTGTTAACTATCAATACATATAAAGCCAACTATATTATATTTGCAGCTAAAAACAAAAAAATCTCAGATCACAAACCTCTTAGTATTAATGGAGTCAATTTAAATAAAGTTATTAAAGAGAAATATCTCGGACTTATTCTGGATAATCAACTTACATGGAAACCACATATCGATAAAACCTGCTCTAAAATATTAAGCCTAACGGAAGCGTTACGTCGAATTGTGAGATGCTTTCCTCTTAAGGTCCGCCACACTATTTACAATTCACTGGTGAAACCGCACATTGAATATCTTATAGAATTGTGGGGTTCAGCACCTAAAACTAACCTAGAAAAGCTACAAAGAGCGCAAAACAGAATTATAAAAGTCCTATTTCACTACCACTATCTTACCCCAACACACAAAATTTACAAAGAAACCAAGCTATTTAACATTTCTGATATATATTTATATAACACATGTATTTTAGTTCGTAAAATACTTTCCAAAGACACACACAAATCACATTCACAAAAAACATACAGGTACAAAAACGTATTCTGAGGAGCGCCCAAGATTTATATATACCTAGTGCTACAACTAACTATGGAAAAATAATACATGAGGGAGCAAAACTTTATAACTCACTACCAAAAGATATAAAAAATACACAATCGTTATTACTATTTAAAAAACTACTAAAATGCCACATCTTAAAAGGTCATAAATAAAAATAATAATCAATACATATTTTATTTGCCTCTAGTGTAAACGAGTCCTTAGATTTCAAATATAAAAACAAAGCTACCGAGTCAGCGCACGCCGACCGCGTCAATGCGTCGTACGGGCGGTAGACAATACAAAACTTTAACAAATTACCTTCTAATTTTTTTTTTTTTTTGTAATTTTGGCACTATACTCGTAAGCTCCTGCTACTACTGGACAACAAAAATTTATAAATTATGTAATGTTTTAGTATTTATTTCTGTACAAGTGATTTGTAATCTTTAGAAATAAATGAATTCAAACCGTAAGATAATAGGATGCCCTATATGATATGATTGACCTATTGATGATTAAACGAACTTACCTGAAGTGAAGTTCTATCCCAATTACACGAAGGCTCTGTCCGAAGAGATCATGAAAACTATGTAGTAACGCGTAGGTACTGCTATCCAACCACTAAATTTGAAATCTACAAGATAAGCAAAAAAAACATGAAACAACTAGTGGTGCCCTCTCTCGGTAACTCATTTAGTTTAAAGTAAAGGTCCATGGTTACCATACTAACATACATGAAACGCATTATGGGTTCTCATGGATCTAGTGATCGTGAGTCTATGGGACTGGGAGGGAGTTGATCTCTTCGGACAGAGCCTTCGTGTAATTGGGATAGAACTTCACTTCAGGTAAGTTCGTTTAATCATCAATTACACTCTGCTCTGTCCTCGAGATCATGAAAACTATGTAGACTTTGAAAGCCTTGAAATGCGTTGTATGTGAGTATGTATGTAATGAAATAATAAGGTAAGTATTTAGTTTTTATGGCATAAAAACAAAAGGAATTTAGTTTAGGTAATCATTATAATAATAGATCATACCAAATAATTAGCTTATAGTAGGTACCTACTTATGTGAACAAATATAATAATTCTGCATGATTTTGATTACATTACAAGGTACAATTACTAATTGTAAAAGATTAATCTATGTGTTTAAAACAGACAACGCGAAATCATTGGCATTGTCTGTTAACACTGGTCTTTGATAAAACCTGGCAAATACAGATGAAGACCCACTCCAGCCAGCAGTTTTTCTAATTAGGTCTATGGAGACGCCTGATTTAAGGGCTGCTGAAGTAGACGCATGTCTGGTGGAATGGGCCTTAAATTTATTAGTATCAACACCACTGTCACATAAAACATTTTTTATCCAGCGGCTTAAAGTTTGCGAACATACAGCTTTATAAGGGCTTTTAAAGCTAATGAAAAGATATTCTTCTCCGCCTCTAATTGACGCAGTCTTTGATAAATACGACCTAAGTGCGTTTGCTGGGCAAACTTCTGGTTGCTTAATAAAAAATGGTAGATGTAGACAAGGTTGTGTTGAACCAATACATGAAGTTTTAATCAAATCTGGAATCTTAATAGAGATATGGTTTGAATTAATACAAATATTGTTAATATTTATTTTTGAGATTGTCTGAACCCTGTGGGCCGTGACTAATGCGATTAGGGTCACAGTCTTTTTGGTAAGACAATCCAAGTCTAACTCATCGTTGGGATATAAATTCGATAAGTAATTTAGCACAATAGACGGATCCCAGGTTTCATTGTATTTAGGTAATGGTGGTCTAAGTTTATAGAAACCTTTAAATAAACGAATTATTCTGTCATCGGATCCAATTTTTGATCCAATTATTAGAGATAAAGCTGATCGATGGCTGTTCAAAGTTCCATACTGGGCTCCGTCGTTAAAAAGCATTGTAAGAAAATACATAACATTAGGAACAGAGGCTTCATAAAAATCAACGCTGTGAGACTGACAAAAAAGAAACCACTTTTTTAAACCCGTATCATACTGTTTCATAGTATTATTGGAAAGTGAAGCATACATAATATCAATAGAAGAAGGAGGGACGCCTCTTTTTAGTAGTGCCGTCCTGAGAACCTGCCTACAGCCAGGGTAAGCCGAGGTGGTGGTGGTCTGTGGGAACAAGACAAAAGAGCTTGGTCACTCGGTTCAAACAGGATAATTTTAGATACTAACAGGCTTTCGAACAATGGGAACCACGGTTGCGTGGGCCAGTATGGCACCACAACGATGCCTTCAGCCTTATCGGTAATTATTTTCCGGAAAGTCTTTAATATGACAGAAAATGGTGGAAATGCATAAAAATTAAGATTATTCCAATTCAATGTAAAGGCGTTTACTGCATAGGCGTCAGGGTCTCGTTTCCATGACACGTATAAGTCGCATTTTCTGTTGATTCTTGATGCAAATAGATCAATAGTTGGTTTACTGAACGTGTGGACGATTTTGCTAAAGGCATTGTTACTTAGTTCCCATTCAATGTCTGGATGTGTGGCCCTAGATTCCGCGTCTGCTATTTCATTATTTTCCGAACTAATATAGGAGGCGAAAACGTGTATATTTTTCTCTTCGCACCACTGCCAAAGTTCTTTGGTAATTCTATTCAAATGCGGAAATCTAATGCCACCCATTCGATTAATATAAGATATGGCTGTGGTATTATCAATGCGCAAAAGGATCTGGCAATTATTAAGCTGTTTGGCAAATATCTTAAGGCCAAAAAAGGCTGCCATTAATTCTAATAAGTTAATATGCAGGTCCTTTTCTGCAGCACCCCACTGCCCATTTGCAGTCTCTTTGCCACATGCCACCCCCCACCCTGATTTGCTTGCATCAGAAAATATTTCAAGCACATATTTCTCGTCACGAATAGGATTAACGTTATTTTTAACAGCGTTAAGCCACCAAATTAAATCTTGGTGAACATGTAAAGATATATTCATATAATTTTCATAATTATTATTAGAATTTAATAACGCTAGGTATTTACACCTCTCTAACTCTTTCGTATATAGCCAGCCGTATTGAATAGCTGGGCACGCCGACACAAGAAGACCCACCAGGTGAGCGAGACATCTGATCTTGCAACGTTTCAGGGTCATAAAATGATGAATTTCATCTGTGATAAGTGTCTTTTTTGTGTCTGTTAGTCTAATATGAAATAACTCTGTGTTTATAATAAAACCTAGATATTTACAACTGGTTTTCGGGGTCAATGAACTTTTTTCATTATTAATAACAAATCCCAAAGATTCTAAAATTAATTTGGTCATTCGAACATTTTCTAGACATTCCTTGTATGTTTTTCCAATACAGCATACATCATCTAAATAAATAGTTGATACATGGCCTAAACTTCTTAATAATGCCATCGCAGGCTTAAGTAGCTTAGTAAAAACGTATGGGGCTGTGCACAAGCCAAATGGAAGCACGTTAAACTCATAAAGATTGTTATCCAAACCTTGGATAGACGGTATTCGGAAACGCAAAAATTTTCGGAAATCTTTATCAATTGGAATCAAAAAATATGCGTCCTTTAGATCGAGTGTAGCTAGATAGTCATTCTTCGAAATTAATTTTACTGTAGTGCGGAGATCTTCTAATTTGAAATGGTTTGTATTTATAAATTTATTTAGGGACTTGAGATTTAGGATAAATCGTTGTCTTCCATCTGGTTTGGGTACAAGAAAGGTGCTCGATATAAATTGACCATAACATGATTGACAGGGCGATATTGCTCCCATGTTTAATAAGTCATTAATGATCTCCCCATAGGCTTTCAAATCACATTTATTTAGGATTGGTGGTGATGGCGTGTGATTTTGTAACACACATGTATTGAAAGGTAATTTATAACCTTTAATCCATGATAAAAGTACTGCATCACTAGTGATAAGACGCCATCTATCGTAAAATTGCGACAAACGTCCTGCATGACTCACCGGTTCTATCGGCGGTTCGGTGCGTAGGTCTGTGAGCGCCTGTAGGGTCCGCGCGGCTGCTGCTGCGGCGGTGGAGCGCGGCGCTGTTGGCGCTGGTACTCGGGTCGACTGTTCGGCGCAGGCACTGTCGGATGTCTCGCCACAGCTCCCGTCTGCCTGCCGAGTGGCGGAAGTGGGCGTCTTGCGTTTAAATTTTGCGTTTGGTTTACAAATCGTCTTGAAGGGCCAGGTGCCGAGGCTCCAGTTTTCATTTCCGCGCCTGTTTTGTTTATTGCTTTGGCAGCTTTTAAAACGTCCCCCAACTGACTGCCAAAGAGGTGGCTATCTATTTGAGTTGTATAAAGGTGATCCTTTATCTCCTTTTTAATTGACGAACAAACAAAACTTCTGCGAATCATCGATTCCGTATGTTGCAAGTCACATGCCAGTTTGCCAGCGTCAGTTAACGACTTAACAAGCTTCATATTTGTATTTTCGGTAGATAAAACATGTGAAAGAGCATCTCCTAGACAAGTAATTATTAAGGCAATTTGTTTTTGTTTATTTTCAATCGCCTTATCTTTTTTGTTAAGAACTTCTGATAACGCTGCTTTCACTTCTTGATTAAGTATAGGAGCGTCAATGTTTTTACAGTTTTCTGGAATGTCATGTTTTACAAAAATGTCTTTTTTTACATCCTTAGAAAGGCCATTTGTCGCTGTATGCCCCCACCTGATAGCCAGGCTTGAATTAAGGGCTGGGCCGAACCTTTTATCTTTTAAAGGAGCTTCTCCTAATATTTCCAAAATATCATCTGGAAGAATGTCTTCAGCTTCGCTGTTTCCTACTATTTGCACGTCCTGATCAGTAGCAATGGGTTCAGATGACACATTTAAGGAGGGTGCCACATTTGGATGCTCCAAAGATATATTCCCCATGTCGTTGAGCGGGACCACTACCTCACTAGGAAGGTCTGTGGTCTCTGTGGTCTCAATGGACTGTCGGGGTAGCTCGGGAGACGATAAGCGTGCTTCACAAATATTGCTTCTAGGTGGATCGTCTGTAATGGACGTAAACGGGCTACATTATAGTTATGCTTGTGTATCAATAATCCACAACATAGCGTTTAAACGTAGGTAATAATTATCTACTACAAGTGTAGGTAGATCTATAATAAATCATGACGGAGGCATTCCTCTGTAATGCTCACAATCACATAAAAATAGCACTGGTATCAATCCCTATGAACTGTACACAGCCTTGTTGTTATAAATTGGCGGACACATTCCATTAAAATGTTCACGACCAAACAGGCAAAAAGGAATATTTAAAAGAAATCATTACGGAGTCATTCCATCGTAATGCTCACAATCAATATTTCATAGCTGGGATTAATCCCTATAAGCTGTTAACAGCTTTGTTGTTATCGATTGGCGGACACATTCCATATTTAAAATGTTCACGACCAACATAGATTTATTTATGTAAAAATGTGGGTAGTCACCACATAAAGGAAAAAAATGTTTTCTTCCTATTGAATAGTACATAATTTCACTATAATTTGTTATCTCATTTGTACTTACCTAAGGTTTTTAACGAATCTTGCGAAGATGAGCGTTGTCGATGTCTTTTCTTCAATTTTTTCTCGATCTTCCTCATTTTTCGATTTACGTAGGCCTCAATATCTTCATCACTATACCGTTTTTTCGGCATAATGATAATTATATTATTCTAGACGTTGTATAAGATATAATACGTTTATACACTTTATCCAAAAAACACTTGAAACTAGTATATTATTAATAATTTGAGAGGAACGAAAAAACGTGGCGGATAGCGGAAGCACTAAAACGCGAATGAGTTACCGAGAGAGGGCACCACTAGTTGTTTCATGTTTTTTTTGCTTATCTTGTAGATTTCAAATTTAGTGGTTGGATAGCAGTACCTACGCGTTACTACATAGTTTTCATGATCTCGAGGACAGAGCAGAGTGTAATGATAATTATATTGACATGAGGCCGAACAGTCGAAATCTGCCTATTCCATCAAATACAAGCTCGATGTTATGTTATGTTGTGTTGTGTAAGTAACATTGATCTAATGTTGGTGCTTAGCCTCTTAAGTGAAGGCTTAGATAAGTAGTAGCTAAGTTGGACCCTTCAAATGAGGCGTTAACTTTTGGTCGAAGGCAGGAGATTCTGTCGTACGTAAATGTAATCTCCCGAAAAGATGTTTTTCAGTTTGTCAAGAAAGTGATTCAGCGAGTGAGTGAAGAGCTCGTGACTACGTAATAACAGCCGCTCGGGTCGATCAATCAGGTTAAGCTACTCTTGCCGGGGTTGGTCCGTAGATGGGTGACCATCTTTACATGCCGAGACTATTCCGTGCTTTGGAAAGCACGTTAAGTCGTTGGTCCCGGCTGTTATTTGTGAATCTTTGATAGTCGTTACGACTCGTCAGAAGTCCGTAAGTCTGAAAACCAGTCTTAGCAAGGGGTATCGTATTACGCAGTTACTGGGTTGAGGAAGTCAAATAGGCAGTCGCTCCATGTAAAATACTGGTATTCAGCTGCATCCGGTTAGACTGGAAGCTGACCCCAACATAGTTGGGAAAAGGCTTGGCAGATGATGAAAGAAAGTGATTCTAGAGGTGAAGAATAAATTATTTATAAGGTTCAGACCTTACAAGTCCTTGAAGTTGACCTTACAAGTCCTTGAAGTTGACCTTACAAGTGCTTGGAAGTCAGTTCGACAGGTTTTGATGTACGCAGCACATTATCGTTATTACATAAAATGAGTTTATCATCTAGGTATATAATTTTTATATGAGGTGTACAATAATTAACTGTTTAATAAATTATACAGAACTAGCTGCTCCCCGCGGTTGCACCGGCGTAAGTCTCGATCCCATGAGAATATCGGGATAAAAAGTATTCTATATCCTATTCCAGATCATGGTCTACCCATGTGCCAAATTTCATCTAAATCCGTTTAGCCGTTTTAGGTTGAAAGCGTAACAAACAATCAAATAAACTCATTTTCGCATTTATAATATTAATAACGATATTTTGACTACTAAGTCCATTATTTCCCTAGTTTTACCATCTTCTTAGTGAGTCAACCAATCATTACTGAGTACTCTTACTTTTATAGAAGCGACCTCGATCCTGTTGTTCGCAATTGTAGCCTCTAGTAGGTACAGACAGCCTCAAAAAGATGTATACATCATCAATATTTCAGTCAATTGTCGGCAATACAGCTGAGACAACACGGACATAGTGCTTATACTAAAAAAAACTAAACCATTTGAGTTAGTGTAGTATATAAATAGTGAATGAATAATAGTAACACATGAACAAAGTGTTTTTATTAATTATCGGACCCTAAGAAAGTGCTAAGAAATTGTGTAAAAGTTGCAAATTGACATTATAATCTCAGTTATAACATATTTTTAACTTGACTTTTCAGTAACTGGCGCCACTTTCAAGCTTCCTCGTGCAGTCTTTTTTCCAGTACTAGTATAATAAATTTTAATATTCAATATCGTATCTATCTATGACAATCACTAAAGAACTGCACGCAGTCTAAGTACCTGAGATACGACGGCGTCTGGGCGTCATACATCTTACAAGGGAAATGCAGACATATAAAGCACTAGCTTCCGCCCGCGGCTTCGCCCGCGTGGTATGTCGATCATAAGTAGCCTATGTCCTTCCCTAGGATACCATCCGTATCTCCTTGCCAAATTTTGTCGAAATCTGTTCAGTGGTTTAGGCGTGAAAATGAAGGTAACATACAGACAGACTGACAGACAGAGTTAATTTCGAAAATATTAAGTATGGATAAGAGATATTCCTATACATGATGTAGAACACGTACAGAAACTATTTAAAAGACAAAACAATCCCTGGAAAATCACTTTCAAACCAATTAGTGGTTATTTTAGTATTATGGACCGTGAACCGTGATCAAGTTCGCACCTTGTGTAAACTCGTGTTCAAGTTCACAGCAGTTTATCAGGCTTCATTCTCCGTCTTACACGTGTGTAACTGGGCCACGTAAATGTAGAAATACACGTGACCCACCGACTACTAATTCAGTCTGTTATACATCATCTGACAAAAATTCTGTCCGATCCGAAAGGGCGCGCCTATAGTTACCGCAATAACATGACTAAAAAGTAATTTAATTTTTTTTTGAAGAAAATTTTAAAATTCACGTTTTTAGTACCTAAATTACCCCAATTTAATTATAAATTAGCAAATTTTCTACAGAGGTAGAAAATTATGACTTGTAGACATCCGCTAGACGACGGCCGCCCTCGCCTCATGTTCGTGAATTTTTTATTTATATATTTTTTTTAAACTACACATAAATAGACTCTCAGTATGATTCTTAACAACACCCTCACGGAATGTACAGGGTTTTTTTTACACGCTGTATAGTTAACACAATTCCCATTACACTTATACGTGAATTAAAAAAAAGTGTAAAATTGAAAACATTTTTTATTACCAGCATTACAAAATTGAAATCTCGCCTGAAGCGCTATTGGCTCATTCATTCAATCAATTTAACTTGTGGGACAGATTGGCGGGATAAAGTGGAATATTCCATTGATATATACATATTTTTAAGGCTGACTGTACGTAGATACTAACATAACAACATGACGTCAAGGGATCCCATACGTTTGCATAAATAATAGGACGAGTATGTGACCCGTTAAATGAGGGTGCTAAGTCACGAAAGGACAAGTCTTGTAGCTCATTTGCTAAGGGATGTGTTGTCTGACGTCTGATGAAGGTATTTTTAGATGGGTGGATAAGGGATGTAGTTGTTGTGTTGTGTGTCAAAAAAAAACTGAAATGTTTATTGAAGAAAAGCCTGTGTGACTTTGTTCTTTTTATTGTTCCTTATCCGTACCCAAAGGGTTAAGGGGGCTCTCATACAAAAAACGTAATTTTTTGCCGTTTTTATAGATAATGGTACGGAACCCTTCGTGCGCGAGTCCGACTCGTAATTGGCCGGTTTTTTATTAAACTGCTGAGTTTTTCAATGTAGAACTTAAACTACGGGTACGACTTTCGCATCCAATGTGAGCTCTCCCATAATTATGATAAACTAATTGCTACCCGCGGTTTCATCCGCGTAAGTCTCGATCCCGTAGGTATATCGGGATAAAAGTATCATATTTTTTTTAAAGAGTAACGGTGGACTCTCTTGCCCATTCTTCTCCATACGAAAACCACCTTTTGGAAAGGGCAACTAGAAGCAGTTCTTTTGCTTTATTTTTGACGCTTCGAAAGCGTTTCGTATTTCTACAACGACTTTAAACAGGATTGACATAAGTTTTTCGATAGCTTATGTCAGTCCTTTACATTTTTGCCTTTTCCATCATCTCGCTGATAGAATGTCACTTTGTCTAGGGCCTCTGTCCATTCAGTGCACGTATTTTTCAGTAAACGTGTAGCTCAAAAGATAACTTAGTACATATTACTAACATAGCATGGGTGTTCCTACTTAAAGGATCGCGGGATCATTCGTGCGTTTTCGTACGCATTCGTATGACATCGTACCTTAAGGCATACAAAGTGAATACGTCTAGCTCTATATAAGATTATACTCAAAGTAAAACTGTATTATGTACAACGACACTGTAATATTACAAAAGGAGAAGAGAATTTTCAAGACAGCATTCTTTGTATATTATTATTTCAGAACCAAATAAAATTTCCCAAAAGCAAAAATGCGTTGTAATTCCCCAAACCATACCAGACAGGCAATATGCATTAAGATTATTGAAAATGTTCGTATAGCTATACAAAATAGTACGTTCCCCCATAAACGTGCGTTACGTGTCATGAAAACCTAATAACCATGCTTACTTGCAAAGCCTGAAGCTCCTAAAGTTATAAATTATTCATAATGACAAAGTTATAAATCGTGATACGAAAATCTCATCCCTTTAGATTTAATGGTTGGAATTTTTTACATATAAAGTAACTGTATTACCGAGTTACTGGGTTGTGGAGGTCAAATAGGCAGTTGCTTCATGTACAATAGCGGTGCTCAGCTACAACCGGTTAGACTGGAAGCCGACGCGAACATAGTTGGGAAAAGGCTGGATAGATTGATTGAAAAAAGAAATGCGTTATGGTGGAATCTGACGATCGGCAATATTGCAGACGGACACGCACGGCAGAAGACCACAGACCGCCATGCACCGCGCCATGCGCGCGCATTTATTTCTCAATGTGCCTGTCAAGGTTGTACTGGGCCACCACTCCTCTAAAGAGTCACATAGTGGATACTCAGTGTGAAAGAGTGAACGAAAACCTCTTAGTAAAAATGCCTTCTTCACGTCCCAAACTAATGGGATGCCAACGATTTGTATTAAGAACAGGTACATAAGTAGGTACTACAGATGAAAAAGGGAAAAGTATCACACTGCTCACGTTTTGAATTTACGTTCATTCACTTGATCTCAATCGCGATAAGTGCGCCAGTGTCGTCCTGATGATTGTACACACGTTCACTCTGTAGTTACATTCGGAAGGCAATTGGTTTTAGGAATACGGACAGGTGGAACGACGAACAATGTTGTTTTAGTTCGGAGTACAAACAGGTGATCGGTTTTTGGGTCGGTAACTTGCAAGTATACTGCTTATGTTAGGTCTGCGGGGTAATTGCGTAACACACTAACAATAGCAATGGCTTTCATTTGACATTCATTGCGTTATTTACGTTGCTGAGCAGACAAATTCGAACATACGTCAAAGTCAAATCGTTTATTTCAAATAGACACTTAAAAGGCACTTTTGAACGTCAAAAATTAACAAGAAAATAGAATTATAGAATAGTGTGCTAAACGCGTTCAGTGTGCTCTTACAGCTGCCTCGCTTCTGTAACGCGTCGGGGATGTTTGCCGAGGTGCATGTGGATTGTTTCCAACCAATCATGCGCAAGCGGTGCACATCCCTCGTGCGCAGGGTGCGGGCCAGCCGCAACAGTATCCTGAACGCTTTTACTGAACGTTTCGACAGTCAGTTCGTGAACCACTGCTGTATGGTTCACGTACTGACTAATGTTATGATACTATTTTAATTTAATCCTATTTTGTTTGTAATTAATTAATTTGTAACTTAGTTTTAATTGTATGATCCAAAGTTGATTGAAATAAATAAATAATTAGTAATAAACTCTAAGGCCTCGTTTACGGAGACGCGGGGCGTTGGGCGGCGCGTGAAGCGTGGCGTTCTGCGGCGCGTAGGACCTTTTTTCTGTTTACGGAGAGGCGGCGCGTGAAGCGGCACTTACCATCGCACGCGTAAACACAAACATATGGCAATGTACGATGTTGTTCATAGAGATGCGTGGCGGGAAGAGAGGCGGTGCCCGCCGCTGCATCCGCCGCGCAACGTCAAGCGTGTAGCGAATTCTAAAAAGAGGAGGTTATACATTTTTTACAAAGAATTTCCTCTAAAAAAAAGTCGATCATATCGTACTCCATTGCGACGGTGACTACGTTTGCGTTGTGCGATTTCCAAATAAGACTGGCAGAAGGTTCCGCCGCGGGCACCGCTGCGTGTGCCGCCGCTTTAAACGCCGCGTGTGACGCGGCGGTGCCATCTGCGGGCACCGCCGCGTAAAACGCCCCATTTCAAGCAAACGCGAAAAAACGCTTCTCCGTAAACGCACTCATACAACGCCATATGTTTGAATTCAGTGCGCGCCGCGTTGCCCAACGCCACGCTCGACGCCCCGCGTCTCCGTAAACGAGGCCTTAGGAATATTTAGTACCATGTCAATAGCCGATGTTATAGTTATTACAATATGTCTGGTATGCAAATAAGTTGTTGGTAATTGTACCTACATTAAAAATCTTATCTTTAACAATATTATCCGAAAATAATCAACACGGTATGTTAGACGTCTTTTCTACCCGTACAATCCAAAGAAGATACTTTTCGCAACACCAAACGAAATCAACTTAAAGTTACAGACTACAACGATACGAGTAATCTAATTACTTTCGTACGTTTGTTCATTGCGCTCTAACGTAAACATGCGCGTTAAGACCATTGAATTTTCCGTAGCTCAGAGTTGTATTTAGCTAAACTAACAAGGTAAATCCGACGTAAATAACTGAAGTAATAGTGAAAGCAGGAATAAATTTGCATAATTTGAACTTTTTCATGTCAAAGGAATATTTTAAAATGTTTTCATATGATCCGTTTCAAGTTAAGTTAATTAGTAAATATACTGCAACGATTGGACCATGTTTTTCATTTTCATTAAATAGTTTTATCTTCGTAAAACAGAAAACAAGAATATTTCAGTAGAATATTTTATTTTATAATTGTGTCTCGGAAAACTGCGGAATATTTTTTTAAATAATGATTGTGTCTCTGCCAATCTGGACTTATTTAAATATCGTTTTTAATTACTTTTATGCTAATTAAGGAGAAGTAAAAACCGTCAGCTGGTCGTAATCTTAAATTAATTTTTAATGAGATGTCTCTTGCCTTGAGTTGAGGGTTTTTCTATAGCAGCTTGAAACTCTAAATCACTTACTATACTTAATAAGTAGGTAAAGTTCGTTTTTTAATCCCGTGGACTAATTTGACAGGTGCAAATGTCAAACTCTAAATTGAAAAAAACTAACAAAAATCATTTGAAATGTCAAAATAGTCTACGAGATTAAATTAAAAAACGAACTTATAGTTCAGAGGTTTATAGTTTTTTTAAATTATTTTGCTTTTCACCCACATTCATTAAGCTAAACTTTATACCTACACTTGATCTCAATATGATGATATTGTTTCGATTTTTCAGATCCCGTACTTCGGTACCACGAACCTGTAAGTTAACAAGTTTTAATTTTATAGTTTTAACAAATAATGGTTTGAACAAATATTGAGCTCACCGATTTTACACAAATGCTATGGAAACTGATGCATGACGCATGGTGATCACTGAATATTTGTAATCGTAGAAATAATATAATATTTAAGCCCAATAGATTTTCGACTTTCGACTTTTTTTTCATCGATATCGCTGACAGAATGGCACTTTTTCTAGGCCAATCCTTACTAATATTATAAATCCGAAAGGAACTCTGTCTGTCTGTCGATCTGTCTGTCTGTCTGTCTGTCGCGCATTCACGCCAGAACTATTGAACCGATTTAAATGAAATTTGATACACAGATAGTCTAGAGCCTGAGAAAGGACATAGGCTACTTTTTATCGACATACCACGTGGGCGAAGCCGCGGGCGGAAGCTAGTAATTAATAAAAATAATAATTAACCCGGATTGTCTCACTGCAAGGCATAGGCCTCCCTTACCTTTGTCCACTCAACACGATCTTGACCCAATATCTACCAATCCCTCCTTTATGCGTCAATAATAGACTAAAAAAAACAGCACGTTTTCTCCTCCTATTTGTACCTAACTGTCCAAGTAATGCCGATTAACTATATAAAACAATAGAAATAAGAGAGCCGCTCGATACAACTCGAATCCCTGCGGGGTGCTCCATCGTTTAGCTCGTGCACTTTGTGTTATTAGTTCACAAACTTGAACCGAGATAGGGTTATTGTGTAGTTCAGTATTTTTATGGAAAGATGATTTTTTTTTTAAGTATGATAATATTACACTTACAGTTAAGTGACTGCTACACGGTCGCCAACCGCGTCCCGACAGAGGTATCCTTAGTAATTTACAACCGTGTAGATGATGGTTTACTTGGTGATTTACAACCGTGTAGATGATGGTTTACTTGGTGATTTACAACCGTGTAGATGATGGTTTACTTGGTGATTTACAACCGTGTAGATGATGGTTTACTTGGTGATTTACAACCGTGTAGATGATGGTTTACTTGGTGATTTACAACCGTGTAGATGATGGTTTACTTGGTGATTTACAACCGTGTAGATGATGGTTTACTTGGTGATTTACAACCGTGTAGATTTTGGTTTACTTGGTGTCGTCAAAAAATGTATGGTTTAAGAAATCGCTAAAAGCTTAGTCATTGAACCTTTATGCAACGTTTATATTTTTTTTGAGTTTTTATTATTTTTTGAGTCCAACACAGTATGTAGACATCCGCTGAACTAACATATTTTTTCTTATTGTTTAATAAGATTTAAACATAGCCAAAACAGTTACTTCCACCCTGTAACTAAGTAAACGTTGATAACATACCGCTTTAACCACTCTCTTATAATTAGAGATAATTATTCGACTACTAATCGAGTCGTATTTAGCGCAGCCAATTTCCTCCAATCAGCTTTCTCGATTCATAGCGCAATCACTCTTCACTGTTATGTTTTCGTTGAAAAGCAAATTATGTTTCCAATCTGTCAAATGCTGTAAATAATAAAATAATATTATCCTTTATTTCTTAAGTACACTACATTTTTAAATATTAGAATTTATACAAATATAATATTATTATTTACAAACTTTATTGCTTTACAGCTACAGATTCAATTTCTAGAACAGACCACAGTACTTACACACTTATATTACTAGTCAAATTACTAGTTAATATGGTCGAAAGTTACATTGGCCTGCTGAAACATTACCTGAAAATCCTAACTAATATTATAAAGTGAGTTTGTTTGATACTCTTTCACCTAAAACGGCATGAACGGATTTAAATAAGTCATATGGGTAGACCATAACCTGGGTTAGGACGCGATCGAGACTTATACGGGTGAAACCGCGAGGCGCAGTTAGTTACTAATATAACTAAGTCTGTAAAAATCTCACCGTAATTACTTAGGTGAAGTGACCCGTCATTTCATCTGATGCTAGGGATTGACATTAGTGACAGCTCACTTCAACTCAGTTTTCCTGGTGACATTTATACAGAATACAACCGCTGTTCCCTTTTTTTTTTTTTTTGTGGGTGGGAAATCATCCAATGACTTCTCCTGCTCTGGGCGGAGCGGAAGGCCGTGTCAGACTTTTACTGACTAAAAACCCGTGTTCCTTCAGTTGCCTGTTGCCAAGGTCCCGGTATCCCTTTCGGACTAACTCACAACCCTGGCAGGCATCGGTCCTAGCGGACCCCGCCAATTGTGCTGACATCTTTTTCACTTTAAGGCGCGCGTGAAACACGACGCGCCATCGACCCGGGCCTGGTCCTAATCGGACGGCGAGCTACCCATTGCTCGTCGTCCGCAAGCCCGCGCCTATAGTGGCCGGGAATCCGCCTGGGATTCCCGACGCCCAGGGCGTCTCCAACGGCGGCGGCGGTTAGGGGCGTGAGGGCGCAAACTTTGCTTCTCCCAACCGCTGTACTCTGATAGTACACTCCGTTGCATTGTAAACGTAATTAAATATGTAATAAAATAAAAAAGTAATATCTTTTAATTTGTTTCCTGAATCCACTGTTGAATCGGATCTCCTCAAACGTAAAATTAAAAACCAAAAAGCATTGTAATGTGAATTCTTTGTGGTGTAAATGGGACGAGTTCACGAATTACGTTCGAAATTTAAATTAAAGCTGGTTTCTGGTGGGCTTAGAGGGTGTTAGTCCGAATTTAATTTATGGACCTCAAAATATGTATTTAGTTCAGAACCTGGTATATATTACGGAGACTAGCTTCTCATTCTTGGTTAGTTAATTTCACTCGAATTACAGTCTAGCAAGTTTGGTAATTTCTAAGAGTACATTAATTATGTGTAATACCTACAATATCACGTTGGTAATTTTATTCTACTTGTTCATTAAAGTGAGCATTTCTAACTCTGTCGTAACTTTTCTTTGTTAGTTAACTTTTGAACCATTTATACTCCAAAACGGATTATAAAAGATAACCTACTTCTAAAGTAAAAATCTCTGCCTGCGACATTAAGCTCTGTACTCTAACAAGGAACCTAAAAGATAAGACGAAGACAAAATGACAACAATTTCCTCGACATTCCATTTAAATAACTCGGCTGCTTGCAAAATTGTCAACTGTCAACTGTACGCGTCTGAACCCGACTTAAAGCTATTATTATGAAAAACGCAAAGCGGTTTTACTCTCACCTCAGTTGAGTCGGATTAAAATATTTGCCCTCATATTTGTAGGCGACCATTTTTTTGTCCGCAATTGTCATTCAGCAGCGAATTTAAATTCGAACCCTATTTGTATGGAAATTAGATTTAATTTTGAGGATACTATGGAATTTTGGATTAAAAAAATATATATTTTGTTCTTGAGGAAAAAGAGTAGTGTTATGAAACTTTTTCATTAATAAATGTTTAAAAGATCATACCTAAAGATTTCACATACGAAGTGATTGACTTATGTATTACCGAAATATTAATCTATTTAAAATATTCCTAAATTCATGTTAAATTATTAATATCTGCATCCAAAATGAATGTCAACTAAATACTTCACATTCATTGCCTCTAGAATGTCTTGTCTCCTGAAACGTCCTCAGTTAACTTTTATTCCATTTAACTGTCATCAACTCATTTTATATTCCTTAAATCTCTTGACAACATAGAGGAGAAAGCAACAAGAGTAACCGTGTATCATTTCAATTTATCACATTCATTCATCAAGAAAGAAAAAACAGCGAGAGAACTGAAAATTTGTATAAATTGTCAACGTGTGTAATGCCCTGAGCACTGTGATAAGCATAGCTACCAGTCATGTTGGGTATAAAATAAATGAAAGATGGTTGCTATGTAGATTTCGAGTGGTAATGTTAGCTATTGTCAATGATTTATTAACCTTTGGTATTAACCGGAACGTAGATCTCGTTGAGACACAATGGAATTTTAATTTTGTCTATAATTACGGCATACGACGGGTTAACCGACTTCGTTTAGGAGCTGGTTCTGTTCGATTTAAAAAAAAAAGTATTTTCATCGATATTTTCGAAAAATTTTTGACCGATTTTGAAAATTCTTTTTTTATTTGGTTTTTTTATTTGGGCGCGGTGGTTCCATATACATTTATTAACTTTGATTAGGTCGTTTTTGAGTTAGCTTCGATAATACGTATTTTTCCCACTTAGTGTGGTAGATGTTAAAATAAGTTAAATTCACTGTTATGTACATAGCAGATAGTGGTGGAAGGTTACAGACTAGATTAATGGTATCATTTTTTTTTTAATTTCTCTGTTGTTATATAAGTATGCCAAGTTTTAGCTCTTTCGGATGCCAGGAACTGCTTGAAAAATGGACGTCAATTGGAGTAACCGGAAACACCAACAGAGCAAGCTAAAATAAACCTTGTAAAAATGACTTTAGTTTCGAAAGTCGGTGTCTTTTTCTTTAGTTTTGTTTCATTTTTGCTGCCGACTTCCCAAATTCTTCCTTTTTTCAGTCTGTTAAAAACTATCATATTATATATCTTAGTTCAGTTAATTTTCAAAAGAATGTTGTGTTTTGGTATCCACTACAAAATTATTTCATTTCTTTTAATATCTTCTTTACTGCAGTATCTTTTCAGTATTAATTTTAATATCCATTGCTGTTGACAAATTGCTGTTGAAACAGTCCAAACAAATTTTCGTAGAATAAAATGCTTCACAAAAAAGACCCGGAAAATCTGATGACACATTTAATTCATCAGTTCTCAAAATGACCAAACATACCCATGTACATAAAATGTTATTAATAACTACAATATTCATTCTCACATCGCACTCTCACTGCGGTACAATAGTAATTTTTCTCTGAAATTCAAAGCCACTAGGCGACACGGATTTATGTTTGGCACAAATCAAAATTTACGCTCACAAATACAAATTTATAATTCACAGTGTTAAACTTTAAATGAATTTCTTGACACCTCTATGTTTTGGGAGATATGGTCCAAATTGGCCTGCTTGTACATTTTTAGGCGTCAACAAACTAAACTGTTTGCTTACCGGCGGGATATGGAATGGGCGTTCTGTTACACCGTTCTACAACAAAGATATAATGCTTAACTGCTCTTATTTTTTTTTTTTAAGTTTTAAAATAAAATATACAATCTAACACTAACATTATGTACAAAGGGGAAAAATAAAATATAAAGGGAGAACTCATAGTGTATCAAAAAATCTTCCGCATCGCTGTCAGTGGGAAAAGTGCCCAAAAGGCTGCCAGCATTGCCACGTTGGATGGCAATGCTGATACTTTGACCAAAAAATTGGTCAGCCCTATGGTCACGTGAAGGGTCAACTAACCGCTGGGCGATGTCCCGAAATACTAGATAAGCACTCGGCCCAATTTTTTTTATTTTACTGTTGGAAATCATCAAATGACTTCTCCCGCTCTGGGCGCAGCGGGAGGGCGTGTCAGACTCTTACTGACTAAAACCCACCCGTGTTCCTTCAGTTGCCTGTTGCCAGGGTCCCGGTATCCCTTTCGGACTTCCGCAACCCTGGCATGACCCCTACGGCCCTAGTATTTCAACCCCAAACGGCTCAAGGTTGTTATATTTACACCGTTTTCGGTTTTGTTTGTTTGCGGTAAATATTCTAAATCGGCCAACAAAATACAACAAACGGCTGTGTTATGAAATAATGTTTAAGCATTCTCTATCTTTCCTATTATTACAGCGAATCCTGTCATCATCGTATCTTCACTGAACCCCATGGAAACGATAAATACGATTATTGTGAGCACATCAAACATTCATCCATTGACTAATAAAATTATGTTTCCCCATTTTTATTGTAATCAATATCAGGGGCTTTTAAAACGTCTACTTTGGCAGAACCTTAATAGGAAAATATTATGAATCATCGTAAAATCTCACAAACTGACAATTCCTAATATGATTTGCATGCATTTTATGCAAGTTTTATTGGAGATTCGTAAAATGGTCCACAAATTATGAATTGGTTTTGTGTCAAATTAGAGGAATTGCTAATTACAGCTGGAAATTCAGGAAATTATTTGCTTTTATAGGAATTGCAAAAGTGGCAGTTTTAAGGCACACAATTCATGAACCCTTATGATTACCAATCATGGAATGATTTTCCAGCTAAAAAGATAAACAAGACTCGTTTCATTCCTCAAGCTCAATTTATTGACAGCCTTTGGCAATTTTTGTATCACTACATTACACTACGGTGTAAATGTCACCAGTGAAGCGAATCAGGCAGACGGGGGTGACGTCACGGAAGCAACGCGGCGGAAGCGCGCGCGCCGCGTTTCCCCTAGAGCCGCCACGTTTGAACCGCGCTAACAACATCACAGACTGACGCTACAGGCCTGAAAGATACACACCTGACGGGGTCCGTTAGGACCGATGCCTGCCAGGGTTGCGGAAGTCCGAAAGGGATACCGGGACCCTGGCAACAGGCAACTGAAGGAACACGGGTGGGTTTTAGTCAGTAAGAGTCTGACACGCCCTTCCGCTCCGCCCAGAGCGGGAGAAGTCATTTGATGATTACCCACCCAAAAAAAAAAAAAAGGCCTGAAAGATATGCACAGGATTAGATTATACTTTCCATCTAGATCAGTTAAGAGAAATATGGAAATTTTTGCGGGTTAATTGAATTTGATCAAAAGAATGATACCTTTTTAGGATTCCGTACCGTAAACAAGTGCGAGTCGGACTCGCGCACGAAGAGTTCCGTACCATTATCTATAAAAATGGCAAAAAAATCACGTTTGTTGTATAGGAGCCCCCCTTAAATATTTGTTTTATTTTAATTTAATTATTTATTTTTAAAGTGAATATGTAACTAAATATTCTGTAAATACTTCAAGCGTCTACCTGTTGTCGTTTTCAATATCGAGCAAAAAAATCATGTTTGTTGTATGGGAGCCCCCTTAAATATTTATTTTATTTTTGTTTTTAGTATTTGTTGTTATAGCGCCAACAAATGTACATCATCTGTGAAAATTTCAACAGTCTAGCTATTACGGTTCATGAGATACAGCCTGGTGACAGACGGAGAGACAGACAGACAGACAGACACCAGTTTTACCCTTTGAGTACGGAACTCTAAAAACGGAACCCATATAGAATCACTCGTGTGTCTGTCTGGCCCTCTGTCACACCTAATTTGCTCCGAATCTAATGGACCGATTAAGTTGCAATTTGCTGTGACCCAAATACGGACGTGTAACATAAATAAATGAATTTTGAATATGGTTCTTGTATCTTCCTTTAATTATTAACTCTATTATATTTTTATAATAGTATTATATAGTTCTGTTGTTATCGCTGCACAAGAAATATACAATTTGTGAAAATTTCAACTGTCTACCTATTACGGTTCATGAGATACAGACTGCTGACATACAAACGAGCGGACAGCGGAGACTTAGTAATAGGGTTCCGTTGGGCATCCTTCAGGTACGCATCTCTAAAAATGAAATAAAACTTTGATTTTGTTAAGTATGTAATAGTATTGTATACCAACACAAAAATCAAGTTCAAAGTAAATTAGTTTTCTTCCAAAATTCGATTTTTTGTTGTATTTAAACAATAATATTGACATTATAGTTAGTATTCACAATATGCACGTGGTTTAACTCACTTCGAATATTTCGGAAATGCCCGACTATTTTTGGACTTGGCGAAGGCATGCGTATATTCCAATACTTCCTTGTGTCGGAGCAGTGCAATAAACTCACCAGAACTTCTTTGTCTACTATTATTGCGGTTTTGCAATCAAATACGTCCTTATAATAATCAGCCTGTAATGTTTCCTGCTAGGACTCAGATCTCTCTGTGAAGAGCCGGTGGTGATCTGACACAAGAGCCTAGTACGTTATCATTTTTATCTCAAAGTAGTGGACCATCTTTACCTACCATCATCATCTACCTAGCCTGTTCCCATCTATGTTGGGGTTGGCTTCCAGTCTAACCAGATGCAGCTGAATACCAGTATTTTACATGGAGCGACTGCCTATCGGAACTCCACAACCCAATGACTGGATAATAGTTACGATAGTCGACACGTACGTAGTGGTTATCAGACTTTCGGGGTTCTGACGACCCGTAACAACTGTCAAAGATCTACAAATGACAGCCAGGACCAATGACTTAACCTGCTTTCTGAGGCACTAAGGGGTCTTGATATGGAAACATGGTCACCCATCCACGGACTAACCGCAGCAAGCGTAGTTTAACCTGATCGATCGACCCGTGCAGCTGTTATTAGTTAGATAAAAGCCCCTCATCACCATCTTTAACTATCTTTAAAAGTAAATAAAGTGAACTCTTCAGTTAACTACGGAAACATCCCCATCATTCCGGCATTAAGTTCAAGAAATCTTTAGACTTCATTAACTGAGTTATTTACAATTTATAACTTCTTGTCTGTTATCGATATCTTCTGGTTTGAATATAAAACCAAATGTTATGCCCAGGAGGCTAATTCTCGCGTTTTCACTCGTACATGTCATTTTCGACATTATCACTCGTCTCTCTATGTCGCATATAAAATGGTGACATTCTCCTACAAGGCATTCGTACAGCACGAATCGAAGGATAATATTGTTGTCATTAGAGTGCGTTTCATCAAATAGTTCCTTTGCCATAATGTTGGCTCCACAGTTAAATTTTAAAACAGACGTATTAGGTAGCGGCGTAGCTTATTCGTATTGGTCCTACACTAGTGGAGCCAACATTACGGCATAGGAATTATTAGATGAAACGCACTTTAAAAGTCTCCCGTAGCGATCCATTCCACACAGGTAACGGTGATACTTTTTAAACGCAACCATAGATGTTCTTAATATTAAAAATGATTGATAAGCGTATAAAAGGTTTTGAACAATATTTTATATGTATTTCATAATCATTTATCAAAAATGAATTTCGTAACATCATTTTATGATTTTTTTTTAATAAGTTTTCTCTAAAATATCAACAACGGAATGCACTTGATTGATTTTGACAACAGTGATGTCAGCAATTTCCGTTACGTCCAAAACGTAGACAGAGAATACTAGAGACTAATTGATAACTTTTGTCGCATTCACACAAGAAAAAGAGCAACATATGCCGATGTCGTGTAAAGAAATGAGACGGAACGATGGGATTTTTTTTTCACGGCGCGTCCCAAGTAACACATTCGCGTCTAAAAACGGACTATTAGACATCTAATAGAATTTTATTTTATTGTCTATCTTAAGAGTAAAATATCCCCCAAGTAATATTTAAGAACGCTTATAGACACAGTTTAGTAAAAGTGGGCACAACCTTATCACCTCTCATAAGAATGAGTTAAGAAAACATGAATAGATAGAGATAAGAGTTCTAAATTTTCAAATTGTCTGTAGAGATTTTTCTAGTGCCTCACTAAACGGTTTATAGACCACAAATTTTACTAGTAGATAGTTTATAGATAAAGTTGAGACCTTTAAAGAAGTCAAGTTTTTAAACCAAAATTAACTCAAGACTAACAACTTTAAGTAACATTTGATTTGTAATAGACAACGACACATAATGGCGCAGAACTTATAAGAGTTATTTAAACTTTTTATTGTATTGCATCATGGCGTAACAAATTTCTTATTTCGTATATTATGCGATTGAAATTCTATCGTCGAATATTATGTAAAAATCTCTTAAAATACGAGCGCCCGCTGTAAATGTAAGATTTTTTTTTTTTTTTACCAAATATGAATATTATTTATTATAAGCAAATTTTTTAAATTGCATTTTAATTGTTAAAATACTCTTTTTATTTAAAATATAGTAATTTAAAACATATTAAATGTTTAATTAGACATAATTGAATGATAAAAACATAAAAATAAGCATTAAAATATGTAACGAAAATCATTTGAAGCAAAAATAGGCAAGAAAAATGGCGTCAAGATAAAATTTACTAGAAAAACGAATTTAATAGAACAAACACTCTAGAGAATTTTCTGTAGTATGGCTCTAGCTCTATGACAAGAATAATTTCACTTGCTACATACTAAACTATCTAGTGAAAGAATAAACAGATTTATGAGTGGTTTAAGATTACCTAGTAACTGTCATCTCTGTATTCCTTTTTATCTTCTCACAGTATTTCTAGACGTTCATCAGTGAATATGTAATTTGATGTGTTGTGAACGGTGGACCATTTTATGCAGTAACAGAGCAATCTAATTAATAAATTCAAGAGGGCAAGTAAAAGATATTTCTGTTTTATATAATGACAATGTAAAAAATAGTAGATATAATAGTAGGTAGGTATGTGTAGTCAGGGCTCGGAAACCGGTAAATTTTCTAAATCGGTTTCGGTCATTGACCCCAGACCGGAAACGATTACGGTTTAGGTTTCGGTTACCGGAGTTTTACCCGGTAAATGAGAGAACCCATTCTTTTACAAATTCCGATTCCGTTGAGCGAAATTAACCAGTTAATTTGACTTTTGACGGTATATACGAGTTCTATCTACTACGTTATCTGTCTCTTACACCTAAAATAACAAAGCTATCACTCTAGTCGCTCTACGCCAACGAATAACGCACTCACAAGCAGTTTTTTTTCGCGCAGGGAAACCATTACCTGTTAAGAAAATCTAAGCATATCACAAACTATTAAACGGATATATACCGTAGTCGTACTGACAAATATACAGGGTGTAACCGATTCCTTGTAATTGATTGAAACCACCTGTAGACTAACTTTGAAGCTTGGAAATTACAACCTTCCAAAATACACTTAGATTTTTTTGTTTTTTGGTTGTACTCGAACATACACATCCATGATAAATTATGTATAATATGTAGCGGCCGCTACATATAAAACTAAACTCAAAATATAGGTACGATAACGTTACGTAATAGCGTTATACCATATAGTTCCCGTAACTATATGAACTAATTTCTTGGCAATTTAACGAAAATCTATGGGAACGAAATCTTCAACTATTAATTTAGTTACGATCCGGGTGGAACGCTATTTTAACGTTATATTTTCATAACGTTCAAGTCCCTAAACTAAACACAAGCGGCGGCGGGCGTGCGTCTGAGTAAAACCGGTTTACTCAGATTAGCGAGAGTTTTAAAGTTATATTCTCTGTAATAACCGGTAACCGAAATGATTTAGGTTTAGTCTTAATCGTTTTTGTTATGAACCGGTTAATTGATGAACGATATTATAACGGTTTTATGAACAATATTAACCGGTATTTCTAAACCGGTTCCAAGCCCTCCTGTGTTAACATAAGGCTGGTATACAAAAGTGGACGGATCCCTCCATAGCTGCGTATTCGTATTTAATTTGTAATGTGCAGGGACACTGCAAATTCAGTTGTATACCTGTGTCGTAGAACAATTTCCCGCGTTTTGGAGGAAGTTACTAGAAAGTTTCGATTTCGAATCTGAATTATTTTGCAACTCTTCTTTATTTTTCTTCCTTTTTAAATATTTGCCGATTTTTCGACGAAAGCCGCCAGACCTTTTAATTTTTTTCACTGTCTCCATAGCATAAAATCATCCAATTCAAATATTTAATACAAATGCACTTAATTAAGCTATTTTTAGGAAAAAAACCACTAAAAACACGTTTTCACTATCATTTTTTTAGACAAACTGAAAAATATCTATTAAAGTATTTTATCTAGACTTTATAGACAAAGATAAGAGTACCAATAGCTAAAACAGTATGTTTTATCTCATCTTATCTATAAAATTACTTCAAGTTTAGGCTTTATTAACTATTTGTAGAGCATTTTACCTTAAAACATTCAATATACCTATAAACGTACTTAAAATAAGTGTGCTATAGAACAAATGCTCTAAAAATAATTGAGCTTGAGAAAAAAAACACTAGAAGAATACATTTTCTTTATTGAAACCATCTTTAGAAAGCCCCGATCTAAAGATTAACCATGAATAGTCTGTCAATAGACAGATTTGTTTTAAACCTCCAAGACTGTGTTACTTGGGGTGTCACGTTTTTGCTCAATACTTTGATAAACAAAATTTGACAGTTATCGTCTTCCTGAAAAATTCAGTTTTTATGTGGTCTAAGTTAATAAATTTATGTTATTTTATGTTGTGAACAATTTAGACCAACACTTTTTTTTAAACATGGTGCGCTGTTTTGTTTATAGGGCGTAAAAGTGATAGTGGAAGGAAAATGCCCGACTTATCTTTTCATTCGTAAGTACACCCGTTTTTATCAGTTATTAGGCTTGCAATAACATTTTATTGTGTTTATACATTGTGTATAATATACCCTAGACGTAAAATCATCGATAAAAGCGCAAAATTAACAATGATTAAATTCTAACAAGAATTTTGGTGTTGCCAACTTTTCTATAGATTATTACCCACTATTATGGGAAATATGTATTCTGCAGTGTGTATTATTATATATCTGAAAGATTAATGGTTTGTTGCAGTTTTCTTGAAGAGGATAATTTACGTCGGTATTGGACTGTAGCTACAGGACGAACAGATTGGACACCAACACCAAAACCGATAAAAATTAGAAACAATAATTTCGTATGAATGTTTCTAATTTTTAGCGAAACATTCATACGAAGCTTGTTTAATTTCAAGGCAAAAAAGACTAAAATCAATAAAAGCTAATTAAAAATAAACATGTTGTATTATTTACTCATAAAGTAAGAAAATAGGTACTATCACATAAGACATGGTAGGTAATTAAAATCACATCATCATCATCCATCGTCAACCTCTTGCCCAAATCGCAATTTATTTGAGTTCAGCATCAGCCCAATTGCGTAATACACGATCAATGACAATCTGAATCATTTTGAAACAGATTGCTAATCCATTGCTACAGAAGTTCGAAAAAAAATTGCTTAACAACGTGAATAAAGCAAATGAATGTTGTTGAAGTGACAAAATGAAACAGATTACTCATATTCATTTAAGAAAATGTGTTACGCAATTAGATAGCAGGAGCATGTCTTCTTCCATACATCACATGCCTATACCGATGATAATCGATTTATCAGTCACTTTCAGACTTTATCTTGTTTTCCACTTTCACAAATTGCGAAGTAAATTTTTCACAAATTGTGCGGTTTTTTCACAAATTGTGGGGTAAAGGAGATGTCCGCTTTTTGTGGGGACGTTGGTTTTTTATAAGGAGAAAAATGTAACCCGCACCAAACTACACCTAAATAAAAGCGACAAAAATATGGAACTGTTGAAAATAATATTTTTAAATAGTTTATAATTTTTCTCTTAATTGGAGGGTCATTTAAGAGAAAAATTATAAACTATTTAATGTTAGTACATATATTTACTTTGTTCATGGCAGCCCAAATAAAACCTCCCACACACTTTGACAATGTCTTAATAAATTGACAGATGATTCTATTCTTCTGTCAATTTCGACAAAGTGTTGAGTGTTGACTGACAAGCCGTCTGAACCAAAGAGTAAAGTAACTATAGTCTGAACTAAAAATGTACTCTGTGGTTTCCATGTGGTTTCGCTCCGTTCTGTTAACTAGTGTTATCGTATTTTATTTTATTGGGGCTTTACTTTCTCTGAATTTCCTGATTTTAAAGACTTGGCTCGTTCATAACGGATTATTATACTTTGCACATGATTAGAACACTGATAGCTTATGAACCTTTAAACCTGATAACTAAATTTGCCAAAAATGCATCAACCTTTTACATACTGATAGAATTGAATAACAGAAACAAGCACAACATTGGTGAGCGTCAGCTGGGTCATCAATCAGTTTTGTTCGGTGTGTTGTGGCATTTCTATCACGAAGAAAAGGCAGGCGCTCTCGTCCCTTACCTGATGTCATTCCGAACGGGCTTTTATATAGATAGCTCAGTTTCCCGACAATATTTTAATAAAAGAAGTCAACGTCTTCTTTTATTAATAAAATCAATAAATCAATAATGAAAACTAAAAAAATGTTTTATTTCATAACAACACTTGCGTCCAAAGCTTTTGCTTAATTCAGCTTTTAAATATCATTGTCGAAAGGCTTTGCATCCACTTCCGATCTCAATATTCTAAGTCATAAAAAAGAATTCTTCTTATTTAAAAAATGTTCTTGATCAGTAGATACTATTATCATTTATTACTCCTGCTAAGCAACTCCTGTGGACTTCCCCCCCTTCCTTCTTCCCTGTGGTAGCTTCCCGTACCAAAAAAATATAAGGCACCTGCAATAACACAATTATTCATTAAATGTATATACCTATTTGTACAATTTATAGTCTGGGACCTGGGGACAGGTTTACTAAAAGGTACCGTAGTACGTGTAACTGGGTTGTGGAGTACAGATGGGCAGTCACTCCATGTAAAATACTGGTATTCGGCGGCATCTGGTTCGACCCCAACTTAGGAAAAGATTAGGCAGATGATGAACTATTTATGTGCAAACACACAACAAGCATAGGAAACAAAAATAAAAGAAAAGTCTAGTTTTCGTACTCGACCTTTCTTTTATTCTTGTTGTATCAGCTGAGTCAGGACCATATTTTATACTAACCTTTGTTGTAACGTCTAGATTTATTCTGCATTCTATCACCGGTTGTATCATTTTTATAAGCATTTCTGCTAGATTTTTATTTAATCTGAAATGCTTTTTAAAGGCTGCCTCGCTAAGGTCAAATGGGTCCACAGTATCCAGAATATCAGAACGTTGTCGACGTGGTGGCTCCATTGTGGCATTTGCAGCGTCTTCTACGATGTTTTGGATGAATAGAACTAAAAATTCGTCACTAATTTTTGCTTCTAGAAATAATTTGCTTAATAAAATATTTTCATATGTTCTTTCACTTCAATTGACACAATAATGAATGATATTTGACGTTTGTACGATCGCCGACAACATATCGACTGCTCCCGACCACTCTTTGCATGTCGCATGTAAACTAAGACATGTCGCGTGGCCTTCCTGCGAGAAATGCTCGAACCGACATGGCGAGAATAGCTTGACTTGATTTTTACGAGTGAAAAGTAGATTTTTACGAGTGAAAAGTACGAGTCGCATGACAATAACGCATGCGACATGCGCGAGAATTGCCTTCCAGATTATTACTTACATTTTTATCATTGCTATGTACTATGTCTTCGTTAACTGCAATAACAGTAAAATCGTGCATTTAGATGAGCTATTCTTTTCCAGCATTATATTTACCATCGCTATGTTTGTCGTCGACATTTTTATATCTAAGCATTGCACTATCTACATCAATCTCTCGTCAATTAACTTTGGACGCATGTTAAATTACCGATTCGAATGCATCATCATGCATTCCTTCATGAGACTCGGGGTTGATCGTATGAGTTATTTACACCAACATATTTATAACTGTAGGTTTGTCATCAATCATATCCATATCTTCTGATTTGAATTTGAGTCCGCAGCAAAATACCATCCCTACATCAACATTAATATTTTAATTATTCCTTAGTACTGTGTTATTGCTAATGCAAAAAAAAATGCTATAGATAGATCTAATTCTAGATATGTTTGTAATTACTATAACTGCATTAGCTTTATCTAAATTTAATACTCCACCATCATTGGAATTGTGGCCAGCGTTTTCACCTCCTCCTTTCAAGTCCAGGGGTCCTACCACCACCGCTTACAGCAGTATTATTTTAATCTTACTTCGTGGGGGAAAGAGATGGAGCTATACGTCCTGTAGAGCTTCATCTCTTTCCTTTACTGCTGTAAGCGGTGGTGGTAGGCCCCCAGTACCTACTAACTACCATCAAAGTTGATAAAAGTAAATAAACAACTCTTCAATTAACTACGGAAACATGTTAAATTCCCGCTTCAAATGCATCATCGTCCATCCCTTCGTTAAGTACAATAAAACTTGAGAGTTCATCACTGGAGTTATTTGCGTTATTATATTTTTAGAACGGAAATGGCGGGTACATCCGTTCGCTGGGGGTCCTCGTGTCTACGGTGAATGTTTCAGCGTTTGTAGTTTGTGCGTTTGTTAGTTTTGTTGACCCGTCTAGTTTAACTATAATTTCAGTATATATAATTTGTCGTAGTATATTCTAGTTAATAAAATTATAAATAATTAATTAGATAACATTTGTGAGCATCTCAGGGGTCCCAGTTTAACCAACGATTTGACCTAAGTGTTATTCTACAGTCTAAATTGTTTCCCGGTTGATATCAATACCGTTGCTCCCTATACCACATTAACCATATCTGGCAAAATCAATATGATTTTACTAAACACAATCCCGTGAGGATTTTTATTTTATAATCTAAGAAAGATTTTTACTATTGGGCAAAAACGAAAAAGCAATTTTAAATCTGTCACTTGCGGGCTGACTATGAAATATTAATGCCATCATTATTCCACTGCGAAAAAATGGTGCTAGCGGTCTGTCTAGCTTCGTCTCTCTCTCTCACACTGGAAAAATGGTGGCATTAATACTTCATAATACGGCACCTGATTGTTATAATTATACGTTTTTCTTTAGCATGCTAAAGAAAAAGTACATAATGTATACCTCATACAAAATGCACTCGAAACCTATTACAGGAGAAATAACACGATCAAAACTTTACTCTTTCCCTGTAGGGATAACTCTTAATTGAGTTACAGTTCCGACTGGAATTTATTGGAAATGCATGCCTGGCTATTAGCTTGTACTCCAAGACCATTTATACAGGAATCCCAATAATTAGTTTATTAAACTTTTAGTTAAACAATCTGATCTAAATTAACCGCTGGATTCCCTTTGCGCCTTGAAAGACGCAATTGCAAAAACGATCTAAAAGTTTAATAAATATTATAACTAATAACTAAGATTTTTGGAACTCAATACTGTGTTTTTTGCCCATTTTTTGCGCTCCGCCGCAGTCGGGTAATAAAAGAGAGACCATGGTTTATAGTTTGGATTTTCCGCGTTTTGAACCGTGATATCGGAATGGATTTCAATTATGGATAGATCCCTAATAACACTTATTAGACTGAGATTCTTATTGTCTAGAATAGGTCTTAAAATAATCGTGTATTTCGAGAATTCTTTACTGAAAAAAAACCAGTACCATAATCATTCAATCCAAAAATATACCTAAATTACAAATTCTCTATAAGAAAACAGCACTATTTATTAAAAAGACCTCCACGCCTTTTCATAGTAAACATTAAACATCAAAAAAGTTCACCCACCCTAATAATTCAAAACAACTTTAAGACTGGCTTCAACAAAAAAAAATATTCAAAAAATGAACATCGCCAGATTATCGCGGATTCTATTTTCAAGTGTGAACGTCCAACGCTTAAGTTAAGGCGTTCGGAATGTTGTTAAGGTAAGAAAAAAAAAAACGTATTTCAAAAGAATCGAAAAGTTCGGAAAAATTCCAGCCAAGGATTTTGTGTCGTTGTCGGTTGACAGTTTTGCAGTAAGCCGAATGCCAGTGGAAAATCATTGTTATTACGTGTGTTGATAGACGTCAATTGTTTTCCTGGTGTCTATCAATTTCTTTTTTTCATGAGTTGTATTGTTTGTATATCACTTCATGCATTTTTTTTCTCCTACATTTTTAATCATTCGGATCGACAGACCATCTTTTCTGTTTACTTGTTTTCTTGGTTTATGGAGAAATTGTTTTGATTCAAGAACATTGACTATTGACAGCCTCGCAGGTCTAGTGTTCGCAAGTGCTACTGCTGAGAATCAGATCGGCCAAAGTATCATTGGGTTTTTACATCGGGAATTTCTCAGTGGCAACTTTTTTTTTTTTTTATGGTGTTAAATCATCCAATGACTTCTCCCGCTCTGGGCGGAGCGGAAGGGCGTGTCAGACTTTTACTTACTAAAACCCACCCGTGTTCCTTCAGTTGCCTGTTGCCAAGGTCCCGGTATCCCTGTCGTCTGGATTTGTGCCCGGTGGATGGCAGCTCGCCTGCTATTACACGAGACTAAAATTCTGGCAAAATGTAGGTGATAGAGATTCACCTCTTCCTAAACCGTCGGGGATTATAGGCGTGATCTTATGTCATCATCTGCCTAGCCTTTTCCCAACTATGTTGGGGTCGGCTTCCAGTCTAACCGGATGCAGCTGAATACCAGTATTTTACATGGAGCGACTGCCTATCTAACCTCCACAACCCAGTAACTGGGTAATACGATACCCCTTGGTTAGACTGGTTGTCAGACTTTCGTGCTTCTGACGACTCGTAACGACTGTCAAAGATCCACAAATGACAGCCGGGACCAACGGCTTAACGTGCTTTCCGAGGCACGGAGGAGTCTCGATATGTGAAAATGGTCACCCATCCACGGACCAACCCCGGCAAGCGTAGCTTAACCTGATGGATCGACCCGAGCGGCTGTTATTACTTAGCCACGAGCTCCTCCTCACGAGGCGTGATCTTATGTAACATTGGCTATTTCATATATCGTTAGAATACCAGCCCTTTATTTATTTATTTAAACTATACGCACAAAAAAAAAGGTACAAAGGTGGACTTAATGCCTGAGGCATTCTCTACCAATCAACCAAGGGTGACTTTCATGTAGGTACTTTGTTAAATCTAACGGAACTTTTAATACCCAAAGGAACTCCAATGGAAGTTTCAAATTGCCATCACACGTAATTGTAGCGAAAGAACTTTTCACAGCGCTCGCCAATAATCCTTTTGTAACAAACCAGTTTGACAGATGAGAATTCTATTGTTGGAATTTTTCTCGATTTATCACGACTCTGCTTTGAATAATGGCGCGTGTCATAAATTTCCGAATTAATCCTTTCATGTGAAAACGTATAACATTAAAATTTATTGTACAATATAATAACGATGCCAGGCCATCAGAAATGATGATAATTTGGAGTTGAAATAAAATTAACTCACTTAGTAGGCTGCTACTGAGAAATTCCAGATGGAAAAACTAAATAACAATTTACCCGACCCGGAACTCGAACCCAGAACCTCATGCGCAGTATGCCACTTTCAACCACTAGACCAACGAGGCGGTCGTAATAAAATTATCATGTTATTTATTAACAACAAAATATCACATATTTCTACCTCGTTTTACTATCACTAATATCCAAAATACAATCTTTCATCCCTCATATAAATCGCGAACGTAATCCGTAAACAAAATTTATTCTCATTCTCATCCAAAATAAAAATAATTTCACGCCGCACCGCTTCAGAACGAGTTAATTTTTACATCGCCAAAGATTTTCTCAGACGAAAGTTGATTTTGATGTTATTTATTCGAGGAACATCCGAGGAAATTATGCGAAGATGCCTGCGAGCGTGATGGAGAGTCTGTCGAGGGCATTACTATGTCGAATCAATTCTAAAGCCCCTACTAAGAAGAATTTTTTCTCATAAAATTGGGGAAAAAATGTGTGAGGTGAAGTTGGATAAAACTATAAACTTCGACAGCTGCAGTTGCGACTGCATCCAACACGAGTCCGTTGGGAACCGATACATCAAAATTACAGTGGTCTGGTGACTCTGACATACGTATTTCCCATCAATTAACTTGTTATATCGCAGTCCCCCGCAGCATATAGGGTTCTTCCGTTTATCCACCTCAAAAAAATCCACCCTAAGGTGAATACTCGGAATCGTATGTCCGAGAATCCACCCTTGGCTTAGTTGGATAAAAGGAATTTATAAGCTTAGGGTGGATTCTCGGACATACGTTTCCGAGTATCCACCTTAGAGTGGATAAACGGAATAAGCCAGCCATATCGAACTCTTGCCCAACATGCTCATATAAGTAGTGTCAAAACAGCCAGTGCGTTCGACATTCATTTCGTTGTTTTAAACATTAATCTCAAACATTTGGCGTTTTGTAGGACAGTGGCGATCTAAGTTAATGACATAGACAGAGAGAGAAATGCTGAGGCTCGTAGGAGTCTCGGTATCTAATCGACGGTCACCCATCCATGGACAGGCTTCGACAAGGGTAGCTTGACCTTCACTCGACCCGTGCAGCTGTGCTGCTCGAGCTCCTCAATGCTTACTACAGCAAAATATAACATCTCCAAAAATAAAAAAATACAAAATCAAAAAAGGAACAAATAGTAGTATCTACACCAAAAGCCGCGACTTATCAACACAAATAATTTCCTATTACAACCATACACTAAACCGGTCTTCCAATTTTCTTAAATAAACATTCCCAAGCTTGAGTTGTCACATTTAAAGCTAAGATTGAGCTCAGGATGTGATGTGTGATTTTTGGGAATAATGTGGAAATATAGATGGATCTTTCAGAAAAGTATAGTAAACTCTCCAATTTTCAAGTGTACCGTGAGAAGAATCCAAGGTCGACCAACGTGGAGTTTCGTGCCCGTACTTCTCCATAGGAACCTACTACGCTTTGGAATGGGCAACTGCAACTAGTTTCATATTTCTGACTGACCAACCCGACCCCTTGATATTTGAAAAGTGCCTGAAATTGGTTCGGTCTTTGTGACAATCGCTAACCCATGTCATAAGTAACCCAAAATATAGTTTCACATAGCTAGGTCATGTTAGTGTGCAAAACAAAATGTTAGTATGCAGTATCGCCATCAGTTTATTTAGTCAGAACACCTTATCTTTGGAATAATACCAGCAGGGGCTAATAATAACAAGCAAACTTGCGAGGACCGAAATAATTCCGGAAATAGCTGACGGAATATCTAAATCATGGCATGCCTCACAATCTTAGGAATAAGGATGGAGAGACTTGTATTTTTTTTGTTATCGATATAAAAGGGAATTTGGATAAAACGAATGAAGACAAATTAAACGAACGAATGAATGAACGAAAGAAAAAATCTATCTCCTCGCGGAAAAAAAATATCGTAATAATAAATACTTGTTTCGAAAGTATCGTTTTTTAATGCTTTACATATAAAAAGATAAAATTATAAAACCCGTATTTTAAGGCGATGGCCAGCACTCGGTGTAGTAACACGTCGCATTCTGGTTTGCAATTGGTCAATCGTCATCCTGAGGATACCTCGTTGAGAGGTGAAACACGTGTCGATTTCTTACAGGGTTTTTATGACTCTTGAAGAATAGTCAAGCGGAATAGGTTACTAAATATGGATTTCCGCAAAGTCACGCCTGAACCAATTAACTATAAGTTGTATTATGATATTCTCCAAGCTCGATTCTTCTCAGATTATCTTTCTTGTTTTCTATCTTTTGAGTTTAAGTTTAGACAACTTCTAGCACGAGTCAGAAATAGTCACAATCCGCTAGTGTTGTTACCATATTTATCTAGTACTTTGTTTTTAGAATTACTGGTTATTGTTCTACTGAACACGACGCGTTGGGTTTTCTTTGAGAATCAAACTTACCAGAAGTTACTCTCAAAGTTGTAGCTACAGTAGAACAAGGATCAAATTCAGTTATGACCTTTTCAGTCAACCTTTGTGGTATTGCCAGACGTATTCTTCTTACTAAATACTCAAAATACTATTATATATGCAGAAAGGTATACTATACTAATAAGAGAAGAAGGTTCATAGATATTAGAAGTGTTTATGGAATATGCATGTAATAATTTTTTTGAGTGAATCAATAATAGACTGCATTATAAACGCAATAAAAAATTATACGTTAAATGCAAAAAGTGCTTGTTGCTAAAAAAAAATTTGAAACACCAACAAATTCTTAATACAGTTCAAACGTCCTTTTTTGATGCAGTCAAGATGTAACGTCATTTACGACGTTACTGTTTACATCTGTTTTTGAAGGTTTTTAGACCCAAATCATTCAAATTTAATTATTTGTTGTTCTTTATTCAAGCAGAAATCGCACTTACTTACTTACCTTAGTGAGATTTCAATCACTTTACAAAATATTTATTCACATAGTACATATTTGATGTTACTAATTCCTGTATTGTCGAAGACAACGCGTCTTGATTTTGCGTTCCGTTCCACCAAAAAACTCAACATAAAATGACAAATTGTAAAATAGGTAAAATATTAAAAAAAAAAAATCTGGACTTCTGTTTAATGTATAATTATTTAAATAATTAATAAGTTTTGAATTACGTGCATATTCCTTATTCAAGGCTATTTTTCACCAAAGACAGCTCAGCTTGAAAGTAAAATCCACTCTTTTATTTCATTTAAATTAGCGCCTTGTTCCCCGTATTAAAAAAAGCATGTAGAGAAAATTAGATAAAGGTTCGATAAAAGTCTGTTCATGTCGAATTCGTTTCCCATCCCTAGTTCCAACGTCGTTTACTTTAACAGCCTCGTTTGCCCTGAATAGACAATTTCCTTATACTTAGCGTTATTTAGCCGCCGGTATAAACGATTAATCATTTTTTGTTTTGGTTAACAATATGATGAATAAAAATTTACAATAGTTGGATTCGACTTGGCTCTTATTTTCATTGAAATATTTTGTTTTATGGTTTCGGATTTGTAATCGTAATTTTTATCTTAATGCTGTGAAAATGCTTTTTTATCAGTAAACTACATTTACCTAATAAATTCGCTTGGTTAAGAAATATTAGATTGTCACTAAAACATCGAATTCTAATGAAAATATTAGCAAAACTAACAATAATTACCTAGTCTGATTTTCATACAGTGTTTTTAGATATGTTATTTCCGAGATTATTTTTATCAAAAATTATTTACGTGAAAAGAAACAGAAATAACTCGAGAAATGCTGGACCTATTTTGATGATCTTTGATTTGTTGGATTTGTCTCCGCCCAGAATAGCAGAATAACTATTAAAAAATTGGAAAAATTCACGAAAAAAATATATGAAAATTCATTTTCTCATACATTCTGTATGGAATGGCTTTTTTGATGATAGCTAGGTACATAGATAGGTAGGTAGGTAGGTAGGGCAGATAGGTAGGTATGTAGGGTAGGTAGGGTGAGTGCACCGTAGATAAGTACTTAGTGCTACCCGTGCGAAGCCGGGGCGGGCAGCTAGTGATTAATTAAAAATTTAAATTGAGCACATAGTAGAATAAGACAAATTTTTCCTCATTTTACACTTTCTTTATTTCATTATACACATTAGTGTAAAACGTTTAAAAATAAAGGTTTATTATTTTGTTATAAGTACACATTTATACAATGTTACTCGTAAAAACATTGAGTGGTTCAATGGTTGAAAATCTCATCACATTTCTTCAATGGGTTTAAATTTAAACTTGTTTAAATCTTATACAATTAACTACGATATTATATTAATACAAGAATCATTACATAATAGCACTATAAGTAGATATTTATATTATAAATATTTATATGAATAGAAATTACTTATTTTAACCTGAACATCCACACCCGCATCCACAGCCATGCGGTTCCTCTCTTTCTGGACTTTTCTCTGTTACCTCCTCCTCTGGCTGCTCCGAAGCGCACTTATGGGTTTTCTCTTCACCTTCATCATCGTCTTCATCTTCAAAATCGTCATCATCATCCTCATCCTCTTCTTCATCAGAGCCAGAATCGTCATCGTCATCATCTTCTTCTGGTGCTGCAGTGCTATGGTCTCCCTCTTCATCACCTCCTTCTCCTTCTTCTGGTGCTGCAGTGCTATGTTCTTCCTCCTCATCATCTCCTTCTCCTCCACCTTCTTCTAGTGCTGCAGTGCTATTTTCTTCCTCCTCATCTTCTCCTTCTCCTCCACCTTCTTCTGGTTCTGCAGTGCTATGGTCTTCCTCTTCATCACCTCCTTCTCCTCCACCTTCTTCTGGTTCTGCAGTGCTATGGTCTTCCTCTTCATCACCTCCTTCTCCTCCACCGTCTTCTGGTGCTGCAGTGCTATGTTCTTCCTTTTCATCACCTCCTTCTCCTCCTCCTTCTTCTGGTGCTGCAGTGCTATGTTCTTCTTCTTTATCACCTTCTTCTCCTTCACCTTCTTCTGGTGCTGCAGTGCTATGGTCTCCCTCTTCATCACCTCCTTCTCCACCACCTTCTTCTGGTGCTGCACTGCTATGTTCACCACCTTCTTCACCTTTTGGTGCTGCAGTTGATGATCCACCACTTCCCCCACTTGGAGTTGCGGTCGTTACCCCACCACTCCCCCCTTCTGGCGCTGCAGTAGTTCCTGCACTGCTTCCCCCTCCTGGCGCTGCGGTAGTTGCACCACCACTACCCCCACCTGGCGCGGCCGTTGCATTTTTATTCTCTCCGGCATACTGGATCACAACCTCCGATTTTGCTTCGGCTTTCGCTTCCGCTGTTGATACTATCGTAACTTGATTGCTAGGCTTGGCGTCGATTGAGACGCGAGTATGTGATAATGCCATAAGGCATAATGATACCTGAAAGAATAAAAAATTGTGTCAGTACTATTAATATATAAAAAATAGTAGAAATACATCATCTGTGAAAATTTCACGGTTCATGAGATACAAGCTAATAGGGTCCCATTTTACCCTTTGGGTACGGTACCCTAAAAAGTGTCAAAACACATTAATTTTTCGAAAATCAAAATCTCAGTAAGCTATTATTGTTATTTTGAAAAAATAATATGTATGTATGTCATCTAATGTAACACATAGATGGACGCATGCGGCCAATAAAAACTTGAATTCAGTAGGCCCGTTCGGCAAACTAATAGCTTCTGAAAACTATAGGCAGTAGTTACCATCTTTCTTACCATCAGATTAAAAGTTTAGACTGCATAATTATACCTCCGGTCTATTCTGTAAAAATCTCACTGTGAACACTTTGAAGTGCGCTGTCATTCCACTTTATGGTGGGATTGACACTAATGACAGCTCACTTCACTCAGGCAAAGATTTTAAGAGAATAGATTGGCAGAAGACTGTTTGCCAAAAAAACATATTATACGAGATTAATAAAAATTATGGTCTTACCAAAACTAGACGTATTAACCCCATGATTCCACTTGACACTTCAACACTGAATGTGGTGAATTTACAGTTATCACGTATTTTATACAAGCTAAATTACTATTCATAGTCTGCTGATATGATAAAACTTTATAAAACCGTCTTTTCAATTTCCAAATTTTGAGAAATGCATGTTAATTTTGCCTCTTTTTTTTTCTTTGATAATGGTTTATGTTGTACTAAACAGGTTTTTTTTCACTCTTTATTTGGCTACAATTATGTTTATTTTTATTTTCTGTGTATAAGCATCCACTTTTAATTATTAATTTTGACGTTTTTAATTTCCTTATAACTATTTCTAAAAGTAGCCAAAATCCACGGCTGGACATAGCGACACCCTCATGCGTCGCCTAATCGAAAAGTTTACTAAATTAAAGCAAATGAACATGTTACAACAAATATTGGTTTATATTTTCAGATCTGTTCCAGAACTCCAAGAAACGTGAGTGAAAACACAATTTAATTATTGCAAAATTGTAACGGTATTGTAATTGTTTATATTGTGATTCTAGCTTCTTTACGATGTATCTTTTCATACACGAAATCTCTCATTGTACTCATCATTATGAAAAACTTTCGCTATGGGACAAAATCTGAAATCGCGAAAAAAAAACAGCTGTTCCCTACATTTTGACGAGATAGGCGAACAAAATGTAGGGAACAGCTGATTTTTTTTCGCGATTTCTGGGCTTTTTTTTAAAGGTAATATTTTTTTAGCATGTAGGTACCTATGGTCGCTATACTATTGCGGGTTAGCGAGAACGCCCTTCGGTAGTTAACATACTGTATAACTGGGGTCTCTAATCTATGCAATATAGGTACTTTTCATTGATTTATGCATTACTAGCTGCGCCCCGCGGTTTCACCCGCGTTAGGCTGCGTTTCCACCAGAGATGTGCGATGAAAATGTGTCGTGGGAGGATGTCTAGCTGTGCTGTGAAAATGTGTGGGGGTTTCCACCAAAGCTGTGCGATGAAAATGTGCCTACGAGGATGTGTAGCGGAGCTGTGAAAATGCGCATTAATGTGTGGTGCGAGGATGGATGGACTGCCTGGTACAGTATGCGCAAACCTTGCAACACATCCTTCTCAACACACATTAATGCGCATTTTCACAGCTCGCAACACATCCCTCGCACACATCCCTCGCTTGTTTTGTATGCGCAAAAATCAAGCTCCGCTGAGCCGTTTCCACCAGAGCTGTGCTGACCGAGGCGAGGTAAATGAAGCGATTCTATTGGTTCTTTACAAACACATCCCTCGCTACGCATCCTCGCACATCCCTGGTGGAAACGCAGCCTAAGTCTCGAACCCGTGGGAATATCGGAATAAAAAGTATCCTTTGCCCTATTCCAGGTCATGGTCTTCCCCTGTGCCAAATTTCGTCTAAATCGGTTCAGCCGTTTTAGCGTGAAAGCGTAACACACAATCAAACTCACTTTCGCATTTATAATATTATATATACTCGTATATAATAGTTAGAATTTTGAAAATTTCCGTTCAACAAGAGTTTTTTAATTACTACAGTTATGTAGGTTAATTACACTCTAATAGTTTTTCTGAAGTGTTCTTACAAAATTGCTATTGCTATCTTCTGCGTCATACAACGTGAAACAACGGTTTTTGCATTTAGACGACATTAAACTAGTTTACTATCATATTCGTTTCCTATTATTTTCTTTCTAATTACATTGACTTAGCACACGTTATCATTTGAATTGGAACTCATAGCAATACGAACTTAGAGCACTAATAATTATACCATCTTTTAGCTACTGGAAAAATATGATACCTGTTGACTTTGTTATTTCATTTTATTTTGCCTGCTCTTGAGTATCGCCACAATTCGCATTTTCATTATTAAAATTTAATGGATGTGTAAAAAATATTGAAAAACATTATAAAACTACTAACTAGCTGTTGCCCGCAACTCCTTCTCCAAGTCACCCCTGCGCTAAATTTCATCCAAATGCGTTCAGCCGTTTTAGCGTGAATGCGTAACAAACAAACAAACTCATTTTCGTATTTATAATATTAGTTAGGATTATATAATACTTGCTTCCGCCCGCGGCTTCGCCCGCGTGTTATGACGATAAAAAGTAGCCTAAGTCCTTCCCCGGCATGCCATCTATATCTTTGCCAGAAATCCGTTCAGTGGTTTAGGCGTGAAAAGGTAACATACAGATAGACAGACAGACAGACAGAGTTACTTTCATATTTATAATATTAGTATGGATGCGTTAGGCTGGAGTCTCTTGCCCATTCTTTATCATACTAAAAGTTATCCAAAAGTTCCATTTTATGTGTTTAATTGAAATAAATGATTTAAAGAAAGAAAGAAAGAAAAATATTTTATTTGGAACACGCACAGGAAATATAACAATAGAAACAAACATTAAATCTATAAAATCAGTAAAACAAGTAATAGAATAAAATAAAACAACGTGAAACAGGAAGAGAAAACCTGTGCGAGGCCAAAAAGGCTCCTATCTCAGCATAATGCTACGGTATGTGAGAAATAGTAAACAAATACCGCAGCGCTGATATTCTGATAGGGCCCACTGTGATGCCACGGACACATCTACGGACATAAAATAAATAATAAGAATAAGATAATAAAATAAGAATAATATAATAGATAATAGAATATACAATAAAAAATAATAATATAATAAACACAAAGTAAAACTATGAAAACCGATAAACTAAATATTACGGTCGACCCACACCCGCTCCAGCATCGCTTGTCTATGCTACAAACTAGTCTATGACAAACGATTTGACTTTGACTTGTCTATTTATAATGTTTGCGCTTTGTTGTAACCTTTCTGCTCTTCTTCAATTCCATCATGAATCAAGCTTAATCTCAGTAACTTTCTAATAAACAAGAAAAACTAGTAAACACTGCTAGAAAAACAAATAAATCCAACATTCCCTTTTACATCTAATTCCTCGTTTATTTGCACTAAAAAAGTCCTCATATGGAGAGCAGCCATTTGCAAAGTTCGTAGAGAGAGAAATATCCATAAAATAGTTGTATTAAGACATATGAGCACATTCGAGCTCCGACGCACTTTGTGGAGCACCGTGATTTATCTAAATAAACAAGCTAAAAGCTCTCAGAAAAGTATAACGAAAACTGAATGACAGTTTCATATTATTGTGTTTTATAGAAGTTAATGCAATTCTTTTTCTTCTTCACGTGTTCGATGGCAAAAATATCGTGCGTGTGTTTTTTTATTTGTTTGGCCCAAAACTCAGCTATGCGAATACCGTTCGCTAACGCAGCCATTAGGTACTCACGTGTGCAGGTGACAGTACATGCGAGGCAAGATGGAAGGTGAGTCATTGTCTGTGGAGAGGCGCCGCATACGCACCGGAGATCTGAGCCGTCCACGAACCCCGACTTGTGGAGGTTGTCCCTGTTGCATTCTACTTAAGTACAAAGTCTATTTAAGGTTTTCCACGTTTCGTGGACCTGCTTCACCTGCGTCTCGGCATACGCTTAGCCTGACATCGGAAATATATATAGTCCTCCAGACCGTATTTTCGGCCACGGCGGCCAATCTCAACGGAGCCTAGCCTTCGGCGCGGGAGATATTATAGTGCACAAGTGTTTGCGCAGACACAAGTGCACTCTCTCTTCCCTCACTCTCATAGTCCGATGGGACGGCAATCCGACACGACCGGAGAGAGATCAGGCGTAGGACCAACGGCTTAACGTGCTTTCCGAGGCACGGGGGTATCACACCGCCAACTTCCAAACTCCGGGCTGTTACTACGAAATACCTGATGGAAAATAACACTTTGCCCGACCCGGGAATCGAACCCAGGACCCCACGCTCTGCAGTCGCGCTTGCGACCACGAGACCAACGGGGCAGTCACATCGGAAAACCTTGCTATCGAACAACCATTATTTGTAGCGATAACCAGTGCCATCTTTTATCATTCAAGTAGTAGCCAAAGCCAAAATGCCAATAGGCTCTCCCCTATTACATAGAACTAACATAACTATTGTATATGAAATTGTAAATGAAGATGTAAAACTATACTCTTTCTCTTTGAGTAATTTAGGCGTGATTATTTTATGATCTTTGCACAAGTGATTTCGACGATCAATCAGTTGTAGCACTTATCGAAAGGCTACAACGTCAAGAAGGTGCCAAACCCATGACAGATCAAAATTGGCAAGAAAATCTAAAAGCCCACTTAGTTTATAGGCTATTCCCCCAGTTTCTAGTAACCTACATCAGTAGGCCATCATCCTGGTGTAAATAAGCTGTCATCGTATGATTTATGTCTAGGCACAGCCCAGCTTTCGGCCTAAGTGCTCGGTTCGATTCACGCCATTTGGTTCACCGCGTTAATCATAAATATACCTTTCTATGCGACAGTTGGGCCAGGCAACAGGGTGCATTGAAAACTTTTTGGTATTTATTTATAAATTTAACAACAGACATCAAGAATAATGAAAATGTCTCAATATTATTTATCTTTATTGACATTACATAAATAATATTGAGACATTTTCATTAATCTTGCAATTTTTTTATTGAAATATTCTTAGTTAGACATCGTTGTTAATAATCGCTATTTTTAATTAATATTAAGTACTATTTTAAATCAATAGAACCCTTTACTGATTAAAGTTACGTAGGTACTGGTTGAGCAGACAGCTCAACCATACATTTTTTGACGTTAAAATGACGCTTAGCTTTAATTACCCGACTACGGCGAAGAAAAAAGGAGGGTTATGATTTTGACCGGTATGTATGTATGTATGTATGTTCATCTGTTCCATCCTATCTTCCAAAACACTTATCACAATTTGACAAATAAGGTATCGTTAGAAGCGTCGTGATTATCCGCTGGTTATAGGCTATGTAAAGTCACATTAAATTAAAAATGGCGCCCTCTAGAGGACATAAAGTGAGGAACTTAAAAAAAAAATGGTTTAATCGTACCATGTTGGGTATGAAATGAAAGGGCTTAATGAGCACATTTCAAAAATATATATATTATAACCCCCAAAAGAATTTTAAAAAAATCTAGTAATAAAAACTAAAACCCAACTACGACTTAAAAGGTATAAACAAGACACTAAAGACAGACAAATTAAAAATCCGGAGTCATACGTAATCTGTTCGATTTATGCCCTAACACGTGTGACTCCGGATTTTTAATTTGTCTGTCTGTGGTGTCTTGTTCATACCTTTTAAGTCGTAGTTGGCTTTTAGTTTTTATATTACTAGATTTTTTTTTAATGTTTTCTTTTCAGAGGCACAAAAAGGGATTTTACCTTCAGTTTGTAGGTATATAGCATCTTTATTTCTAAAGATTATAAATAGATGAAACATACTTCCAATAACCACAAAAACAATAACCACTTTTCCGAAACTCTCATAATTAGGTAGCCATTTTTTTAGGTAGGCTGGTCTTTGCCACTTTGGGTAAGGGCCTCCCCTTCCACTTCTCTCGAGGTTAAGTTTCTTCTTCCCAATACACTAGGAAGCTAGCTAAGGTGTCTCGCCATCTTCTCCTCGGCCTACCGCAAACCCACAACAGCTTTGCCAGCAACCTTTCTTCTTTGGTAGCCAAGTTTTTTAAAATTACTCTTAAGGTATTTTACCCGTGATTCTCTCTATAATACCTAAATAGTTTATCATGCACGCTTTTATGAAGAAGTTCCGATACTCTCAAAATTCCTAATTAAAATTGTGAACTTAAAGTTTAGACGTCCACTGCTGGAAATAGGCCTTCCAAGCACCGCCACTTCGACCGGTACTGTGCTTCTCGCATCCAGCAGATTGCGGCGGCCTTCACCAAGTCATCGGTCCACCTTGTGGCCCGTCTTCCGATACGTGGCCACTCCAGAGCCATTTAGTTTACCTTTTTCTGTTTCAACTTAATCGCTAACTTCATGGCCCAGTATTAAAAGCCATCAATGCTGAAAGCCCACAAACAAATCGGACTGATATTGTAAACTATAAAATGTATTCCATGAAAGGTTGAAACGCTACAATGTCATGTTATGTATATGTAGGTACAGTCGATAAAAGGGTTCAGTTTGCAAGCTATAAAAATATCTTTGCACTGGTAGGGTTAGCACAGACCGACTTTGCTGTCAACATTTCTTGACACCTACATCAATATTATTTTATTGGGCAAATTATGATTGAATCATCCAATATTACTTTCATGCAATATCATTGAGGCCCAAAAGTTTCAATATTTTTGCGTAAAAAGACCTGCCAACAGTACCTATAGTAAAATATTTGCTCAATACTGATCCTACACTGTTAAATGTAAAAATATTGTGCTCAAACTTCTTATGCACATATTACGCAGTCTTCAATCAATGGCTATATGAGCAGGGGAAGACCAAAGAAACGATGGACTGTGTGAAAGATGATACGCGTAGAAAGGGAGTGACTACCAAGATGACGACTAATAGAGAAGTATGGAAGAAAAAGACAAGTTGCGTCGACTTCAAATAAATGGATGGAATAAAGGAAAGTGCAGGAGAGTGATTATTGCGCAGTCTTCAATACTGACAGGAGTGCATTGTGGTGGCCCAGTATTAACGGCAGCGACTTACGAGTTGTAAGTCGTAGGTTCGAACCGAGATAGGCGCTTTACTTTGTGTAAATTATTTCATCACCACTGCTCTCAAAACGGTGAAGGAAAACATCGTGAGGAAAGCAGCATGTCCTAGAACAAAAAAATCGAAAACATGTGACATCTACCAACCCGCAATGGGCCCTCGTGGTGGATTACGGCCCACTCCCTCTCACAGAGAGGAGGCGTACGTTATAGACTGATTAAGCTTATGCTTCAATACTTACCTTTTTAGCTCATTATCAATTTATCAATGAAAAACTGCTCGAGCATTTTGCTGCTCTGACCCCTTACCGTCCGACCAAAGGACGGGCGCGCGGCGCGAAAGGCGCCGGCAGTGCGGCGGGCAGTACATTTTTGTTCATTTGTTTTAGTCGCAAGACGCTTCGCCGTTCGCACCGCGCGAAAATTCGCTGCAGCGGAATGTCCCGTGGCCAGGCGATTAGGATGACTAACTGACTAACCATCAATATATAGGTACAGCGCTGTGTTTTTCGTAAAAATTTCAACTTGCTACTCATTATGGTGGCCCTGTGACAGACAGACGGACGAACGGACGAGCAAACGAAAGCATAGAAAGAGAAACTATTTTATTGATACATAATTTGATTTATCATACATAACATTTTAATAAGAATCTAAAACATAAATTACGTTACAAACTTTTCCCAAAAAAAAAACGATAGTAAATATATAGATAAAAGGTATAGTCCGCGCGCGACTGCTAGTCACCGCCGAGGTCGTCATTGACAAAATTGGCAGACTGAGTTAGTACTCGGCCTTTGTCAACCTCTCCCGTCTCACCGCTCATATACCTCAGGCGGTGACTAGCAATCGCGCGCGGACTATACCTTATTTTAAGTATCGTCTACTTCAGTAGAATTTGTGGATATACAAGTTCCTTGTTCTTTTGTGGACACAGTACGTTCTTGCATAAGAACAGTCGTTTTTTGTTCTGGGCCACGGTAGTTTTTCGTGCGGAAACACTAGTAGTTTCTTGCGTGGAATTAGTTGTTCTGATTCTTGACGGCTAAGTTCTACTAGCACTATCCGTAGTCCGTGGGGGTTGTGAGCTGGATCCAGTGATAAAGTCGTCATAATTGGTACTTAATTGAGTATAAGTGTAAGTTATTTGGGCTTCAATCAACGGCAGCGAAAACACACAAAGTAGAACCTGTTGAAATACGTTTTATTTAAAAACTGTAATTAATTTTATTCCTTATAAAAGTAGAAATAGAGATTTATTCCGCGCGAACGCGTTGGCACACCGGTAGGCCAGCACGGCTGTACCGAAGCGGTTCAAGTGGCCTACGCGCGGTTTAAGGATTAATAATTTGTAACTACTTATTAAATAATTATCTTACTAGTGAGGTGAAGCTGTACCCCTATTAGAAAGCGATCGTCGCGCGAATATGCAATCGTAGCGATCATTTGTTCGGCGATTCTGAACGTGTCGTCGCGCCTACCTTCCACTTTTTGAAAAAATGATCGCGACGAACGCGTATTTCCGCGATCACTTTTATTGAGACACGGCCTTATTCTGTTGTCACTGTTATTCTAATAAAACTGCAGTAGTTACTCGTAGTTTGACAGATTGGCAAACAACAGTATTATTGGAAAAAATATATTATTATTATAAATTAAACTTACCAAAACTAGTAGAAACTTCATGGCTGCAATTTTGGAATGCAAGAACGATTGAGGTATGAAGGTGTGTAACTCTGCGTGTGTCTTTTATAGGAAAAGATAATTGGTTAATGCATAATTCAGTAATACCTAAATGTAGTGGTCCTACATATTAATTGTTTAAAGAAGGTCATTTGTGATAACATTGTATAGATATATGAAAACTGTAGCTTGGTGGCTGTTTAAATAGTACATTACAAGCGCATTTCACCACGAGGGTGAAACCGCGGGACGCAGCTAGTCATCCATAAAGGTACAATTCCGTGGCCGACCGCAGGCGGCAGCAGCAGGCGACGTGTCGCCGCGACACGACTGGTTTATTTGTATTAATATTAAATTTCTCTCTGGTTTATGACCTTAGAGCAATGATTTTTTACAGTAAAATAAATATCAACTAGTTCTATGCCCCTATGTTTTCCGTTTTGATATTATATTATCTGTAGAAGCACTAGAACCCTCAGAAAATGCTCAACATTGCCTGTTTAGACCGCTGTCATCAGAGGCCTATTGTACAAATTTGACAACTATTAATGAAAAAAGAAAAAGATTGAGGCACAGTAAATATTCTGTAACTAGCGACACGTCGGTTTCATAGAACCCAGTAGTGTCGCGGTGACAAATCGTCGTTTGCTGCTGCCGCCCGGAATTGTACCTTTACTTTGCTAAACACAGTTTTGAACTAATTCTCAGTTAAATACTAACGTTTATGTTAGCTTAAGTGAACTAATATCTCTAACATCATATTTATCTTAGATAACTTTGATATTGCCTAGACTGTAGGTACCCAACGATATTGGGAGCGTTCAATTACTGGGTCAGATATAAAACTAAATTTAAACGGATGCTGTAGATAATGTTCCCATAATATACCACTTTGTAATCCCTGGTCCTTTCATACAAGCACTAATCTACACCAAGGCCTAAAGCAATGAAGGTTATAATTCCAGTCTACCTTTGCTCTGGTTATAAACCCGTTAAACCGACAAAATTTACTAAAGGTCTTTACTTAATTGCGGTCAAACCTAGTCTCGCAGTTTAGGGTTAGACTTAGATTCATGTGAAGTGTTAAATATTCACTGAAAATGGCTAAAATAATTGTATAAGGGATAGCCCTTATAATAGGCTGTTCATAGGAACAGCCTCGTTGTTTTTTAAATGTTCTATTTGAGTTTCTAAAGAGATATTTCAACCGTAAAAAATAAAATGAACTCATTTGCATTTTATCTATAGGTACAACTGGTACATCTATTCTATACAACTAAATAAAAATTGAGGTATCTGTTTGCAATATCAAAATAACAGCTTTTTACTAAATGCATATTATGAAAGTATATACGGTACTTATTACATTTTTTTATTTTATTTCGTCCGTCTGTTTGTTCCGAAAAATCTCCGAAATGGCTGAACTGATTTTGACGGGATTTTCACTGCCAGATTGCTGATGTTATAAGGAGTAACTTAGGTTATTTGCTTTTATTTTAGAAATAAAAACAAAAGAATTTGGGTCCACGTGAGCGAAGCGGCGGGTAGCAGTAAGGTTTTAAATAATTCATATAAATTTCATAAAAACCTTTCGAAATTCGAAGACTGCACATAAAAACCTTCAATTGTTTTTGAATTTGAAACAAGAATGTGCCATTTCTAACGTGCAATTTACCTACTGAAGACTGTCATTCTGAATTTCGACAGATCATTATTTCGACAGCATCTCAATTTCGAAACACAATAGTTCGACGACTCATTGCTTCGACAGAACACATCTTCGAAGAACACTACTTCGACAGACCATACTTCGACAACACATACCTTCGAAGAACACTACTTCGACAGAACACTACTTCGGCGGATCTCTATTTCGACGGGACGTACCTTCGACATAGTACTTAAGTAAAACAATCGCTTACGAGAAAAAAAACCATTTAATTCTGACTACTAGTCAGTCGTTTAAGTCCCATGTAACAGGGGTGAACCTATTTCCATCAACCGGGCACAAAACCAGACTCAGGAGAAACCCAATCATACTTTGCCCGACCCGGGAATCGAACGCTGAAAAAAAATCTGTGTAAAATAGATTATTTTCATGTAGCTAACGCAGACTCGCGTTTTCAGACATTTGATCTGTAAAACCTGTAACATAATAATGTTCTCCTACATCAGTGTAAGCCCAACTGTTCCATTTATACTAATAACGATAATCCGATGGTCCCAACCCTATGCGTATGAGGGCGGGCAGCACTAGCGATCGGCACGAGGTGGTCGATAAATGACACTAATATTCGGGAGGGCGCGGGAGAGAACCGTGTTGTTCTTTTGCATACAATATTTTTTATTTACTTATTTATTTATTTATCACAAACAAAATCATATATTTAATATAAAGTCAATCCTAGTTTAATTTCAAGACCTAACAATACTAAACTGGCTACTTTAGTCTGGCCTCCGTTTGTGCAAACTATGTTTGTTGTTAGCAAAATCAATGCTTTTAAAACATTTGAATGATTGAATTTTGTGTAGTCCATTTAAGTTGTACTTCGTTTTAGAATTACCCAACAAACTGTACGTGCGCTATACTTTTTCCCAACATGTTAAGGTCGGCATCCAGTATAACCGGATGCAGCTGAATACCAGTATTTTACCTCCACAACCCAGTAACTGGGTAATATGATACCCCTTGGTAAGGCTGGTTGAAAGACAGCTGGGACCAACAGCTTAACGTGCTTTCCGAGGCACGGAGGAGTCTCGGTATGTAAAGATGGTCACCCATACACAGACCAACTCCGGTGAGCGTAGCTTAACCTCATGGTTCGACCCGTGCGGCTGTTATTACTTAGCCGCGAGCTCCTCTATCACTGTGTGGGCACAGTAAATAATAAATACATGCAAATATACCTTCAAAGAGCATATACATGAAACGATCTGGCTTCGACAGATTGACTTTCCGTAATCTAAGTCTAACACAGTTAATTAGACTACATGATTATCACTTAATTAATGATGTCGTGATTAATGAATCAGATAATCAATCTATTGTATCGCTTAATATTGCAATAATTAGTCATTAATGGTCTCATTGTTATGTCTCTAATCACTATTTGATTTGTCATCTAATTATCAACTTTAAGTTGTTAAATCAGTTTAAGTATATAATAGTCTCTAAATCTTCGGATAAGCTGTCACCCGTGGATCTTTGACAGTCATTACGGGTCGTCAGAAGCCCGAAAGTCTGACAACCAGTCTTACCAAGGGGTATCATAATACCCAGTTACTGGATTGTGGAGGTAAAATAAAAAAGAAAGAAAGAAAATACGTTTATTTGCGGCAAACATGACGCTAAGAAAATACAAATCCACGAAAAATAACAAATTGGGGGAAAATATGCGTCACATTCACGCGAAACGGCCATCGTGCTGCGACCCTATGCTAGACAGAGCCTAAGCGCTGGTTTTCAGTGACAGCCGGCGTTGACGTGATGACGTCAGTCGGTGCAGCTATTAGTGAAAGAATTTGGAATCGGATCAGTGTTTCCCTACATAAAAACTCACAAATTTTACTTCTTTTTATTATTTTATAATTATTATCAACTAACATCACTATGTTGGAGTTGGATTCCAGTCTAATTATCAGTATTTTAGATGGAGCGACTGCCTATCTGACCTCCACAACCAAGTAACTGGGTAACCCGATTCCCCTTGGTAAGACTGGTTGTCAGGCTTTCGGGTTTCTGAGATTAGTAGCTCACACCCGCCGTGGGAAAAAAAATAGACAGTCATCAGGTTAATAAGCGCGGCTAACTGCCGCAGGCATGTGCAATAAATAAGTCCCCAAGAGTAAAGTATAGTAGGTACAAAGCATTTAAAAAGCTAAGTCAAATAAACATCATTGGAGAGTAGATTATAATATGAATCCAGAAAAATAACACAACCACGAAGTAAAAATAAAGGACTCAACTAACCATCAAAAGAACAAAAATAATTCTGCAAAACACTGTTTTATATAAAATTTTATCTGCTCGAATTTACAATTCAATTTTTGCAAAAGTTTCTACAATATTAAGTTATAAAACATAGATTAAAAAACACAGTATCATGAAAACTTACTTATAAAGTGAAGAAAAACTAATATCGAATTTGTTTAGTTGCGATCATTTTTTTAGAACGCGCTCCAATATAATTTTATCGGAATAATATTGTTCTAAAGCATAGTACAATAGTTTCTTGTTTTGTGCAAAGTTGCTGTATAATAACATTTTATGTTCTACAGTCTCTCTGTTAGGAATTTAATCGCAAAAATTGTAAACGTTACCTATATTTTCTGTAGAAATTTTTAACAATAGGTAGTTATTTTTTTGGCTACTTAATAACCGCCGCACGGGTCGATTCATCAGGTTAAGCTACGCTTGCCGGGGTTGTTCCGTAGATGGGTGACCATCTTTACATACAGAGACTCCTCCGTGCCTCGGAAAGCACGTTAAGCTGTTAGTCCCGGCTGTCATTCGTAGATCTTTGACAGTCGTTACGGATCGTCAGAAGCCCGAAAGTCAGACAACCAGTCTTACCAAGGGGTATCGTATTAACCCAGTTACTGGGTTGTGGAGGTCAGATAGGCAGTGGCTCCATGTAAAATACCGGTACCTATTCAGCTGCATCCGGTTAGACTGGAAGCTGACCCCAACAGAGTTGAGAAAAGGCTAGGCAGATTGATTTTTTTTTTTGCTTATGTTTATCCTCGTTCAAATTCTCAAACCCAAAGCATATACTTCAATGAAAACTAACGAGCAACCTTTGATTTTTAAAAGGAGTAATTTCAGAAAGTTGAAGCCCATTCCATAGCGTAGGCGGTACCGATGGAGAAGAATGGGCAAGAAACTTCATGATGGTCCTTTCCTAAACTTAAAATTCAGATTATGGATCAAGCGGAAAAATTGCAACCGAATTAAGAGAATTAAACTTTAGCTATTTCGTGTCAGCTTATTGGCCATGATGTATAATTAAAAACAGGAAAGAAGATTAAAAAAATACAAAATACTTTTAAACATTGGCCTTATTACCACAAAACCGTGTTTGTCAGTTGTTTAGCCTAAACACCTTTTAAACACGACATTTCTGTATGGAGTTTGACATGAAACTGACATTAAATACACGTTGAACAAAGTTTTTGTGGTAAGGCCCTACAACTCCAATTAAATACCAACCTGTGCAAAATAACTTGGACTCATTTGGCAGACGATGTTTGCAGTTTATACTACCCATCTTTCAGATAGTTTTTATGGTCCGTAATCCACATCCCTCCCCAGTCCCTTATAGTTTCGCCATGTCCGTCGGTCTGTCTGTCTCTCTGTCCATCTGTCCGTCTGTCCGAGGCTTAGCTCAGAGACTCTTAGTGTTAGAAAGCTGTAATTTAATATGAGTATACATATAAATTACGCCGACAAAGTGGTAACATAAAATCGTAAAAAATATTTTTTTTAGGGTACAGTAAAGGGGGATGTTTTTTTTTTCTCGTCAATCCGTTGTGTGGGGTATCGTTGGAAAGGTCATTTAAAAATAATGTTAGTTTGGCCAAACCGCTTTTGGATTCAGGGATCCGTTTGCGAAATATTAAGCTTTAAGATGTTAATTTTTGCTAGAGTCAATTGTGTGTCCCTGCCAGCTAAATGGTTGGTTTTGGATATGTGAAAAAATTTACGGCAGTACTATATAATAACAAAATTAAAAGAAAAACTGTCATCGCTACGTAGGCTCCACAAGTTGCCGAGTAATAATTGACCAACTTAAATTTGCAGTTGTAAAAACATGGTTTTCAACTACAATATTAAGTTTGATGGATAAATTCATCCTAACTACGGAACCCTTCATTGTGCGTGGGTCGACATGCACTTGGCTGGTAAAGTAAAGATATCTACAAACGAGAAATAGGTTTTCTCGTTTTCCAAAAACAAACCGAAGTCAATCCATCCGAAAAATCCATTCCCCATTTCTAGCACACTGAAAAACCAGCATACGAAATACGTTTTCTTTCAGCCCCTGTTCCCATAGAGCAGAATTACACCCCTTCTCATTACGACTGCGCGTTCAAAGAAACGCAGCGAAGAACGTAAACGCTTTCAATTCGTAAAAATACAAATCTATTTGAAATTTAGTTTCCTTTGATACAGTTCGTCGGTGTTAGGAAGCTTGTGGAAGCACTAAAAGGTTCCGTATTTGGACTTGGAATGATTTTGAAGTGAGTGCAAACTAAAGTGTTTCATGTGTCTTGACTTTGTTGCCTCCGCATTTCATGAATTAAAACATTATTTAACTTTTGCAAACAAAACTGTAAGTAACTTTGGAGATCGCTGCCAAGTATAGATATGCCAAGGATAAAATAATAATTATCTAGACTTTTAACCAAAATTATGTGTATTCTATCCTAACTAAAATTCTATTTCCTATTAATATTATAAATGCGAAAGTGAGTTTGTTTTTTTGTTTGTTCTTTCACGTTAAAACGGCTGAAATGATACCTGTTGTCTGTCACGCGCCTTTTAAAAGGCCGCCTCAAAATACCGTCATCTGTCGTTAAGCCTTTTAAAGGCCGCGTTACTAGTGCCGTACCTATAATATAATGAGTAATATTGCATAGCAAAACTGTACCTGTCGTGCTCAAACTTGCACCAAAGTGTATGGAATGAAACAAGGATGCCATACAATATATTTTACGGTGGTACGGAACTCTTCATGTGCGACTCCGACTCGCACTTGGTCGGTTTTTGTTCAGTTCATTTCCGATGCAAAGCTTAAACTATGGAATTACTGTTTTGCCAAGGAACCCTAAACACATGTTCGCTTGCACTCCATCTGCTTTCGCAAACTCTTTTCCGCGCACCGGAGTAAGACCCAACTATTTCTCATTGGCTAAACGCCTGTTTCCGTTTCCTGTTTGTATGGCTTTGGCTTAAACGAAGCTTAAAGCTCGTTCAATTTATTAAATTTTTGTTGGAACTGAATCGAATCGAATATTGTTTGGTCGTGTTACGTGGGATAGAACTTTTGTGGGTTTGGGGCGTCCATCTTAGGTACCTTTCTCCATTACCTGTACCTATACTATTAAAGAGTTGTATTGCTGATTCTAATGATTATAAGTCTAGAATACAATAGACGTAGATATATTTAGTAACCTATTCCGCTTAACTATTCTACAAGAGTCATAAAAACCTTGCAAGAAATCGACACGTATTTCACCTCTCAACGAGACATCCTCAGGATGACGATTGACCAGTCGCAAACCAGAACACGACGTGTTGACACGTCGTGTGACTCTTGAAGAATTTTTAAGCGGAGTAAGTTACTAAATATATCTACGTCTATTATATTATATAATGGATTTCCGCAAAGTCACCCCTGAATCAATTAACTATCTGATTATAATTCTGTAAAGCCACCTTTTATTACGATCGCGACTCATATTAAGGGCCTTATGACTACGTAAGATCTAAGAAGAAATTAGGATAACCTACTTACAAGAGCGTTTATGTTTGCTTTATCGTAATTTTATTACGTAATCGACTTACGTGTGGAAAACTTAAAAATAGAAAAAAGACAATTTTTTTTTATTCTTCACAAAATAAACGCACACACAACAAAAAAAAAAGACAAATTATACATAAACAAAAGTAGCCAAAAGCCTCGTATTCAACCAATACAAAATAAAAAAGTTTGACAATATTGTTGTATTGTTACTTACAACTGTAATGGCGGCCGAAATCAACAAACAGCCAGACACTGACTTGAAAATTTCAAAAAACGTAAAATTTTAATTTCAAGGGCTACCAGCTCATCCCCCTTAAAGCATTTTAATACTTATGACACTTTAACGCTATCTTCTCTTCCCAGTGGTGATTATTATTTAACTATTTCATTTATGAACACAAGCAGAAATATTTTAACACCAACCATTTTACCATTAGATAAAATTTCCATTAGCCATTTATTGGCTTTCCGATAGTTGGTTTTATGAGTTCTCAAAAAAGGATATTGGGACATCGTAACGAAGTAAAGGAAGTAAGTAGTTTTGATGATTCAATAGATATTATTAAGGATTAGGACATAAAGCACAAGATAGACTACTATGATATCGGTTGTGAGAAATGATAACCAACCTTGGTCAACATATTGGTTCAAATGCAACGCATGCTTACCAAGAAAACATCTTGAACGCAACTTATACATACTAATATTTCAAATAACTCTGTTAATTCTTGAAGCATGAACGGATTTTGTTAAAATTTTACACACAGGTAGACCATGACATGAGTTAGGGCATAGGATACTTCTTTATCACGCTAGTTACTACAGTTCCCGTGGAATAATTGTTGACCTCCACGTTTGTGAGGCCACGGGCAAAAGCCAGTTTATTCATAAAAGATTTACAATCTCATTTACAACAATAATTCAAATTCAAATTCAAATTCATTTATTTTGTGTACATAGGTTAGAAGATGTTAAAATATAGATATTACAGAGTCCGTCTATGTCCCGCCGATAGGCATACAAAAATTCACAATTTTCTAATAAAATTAAATTATGTCATTTATGTATTCACAATTAATTAGGTCTACAATTTATAATAATAACATGTCAATTTTCAAATCAAAATCATACAGCAAATTCACAATTAATAAGATAAGTATACAATTTCTAATGATAACATGTCACATTTCCAAATTAAATTAAATCCAACACTAATAAATTACATTACATTCATACTGCATTCACATTAATTAAATTCTTTTTCAGACAGAAAGTCACTTATGGAGTAGTACGCTTTGCTCACTAAAAAATTGCGAAGCCTTTTTTTGAATAACAATACCGGCAATTCCCTCCAAGATTTGGGTATTTTATTATAAATGACCGGAGCCATACAGTAAACACTTTTGCGCATTAGAGTTGTCTTACAAGAGTGAAGACATAGCAAACTATTATCGCGTCTATTACGTGGAATTACATCATTTAATCGTTTAAACCGATTCGGATTCGACCTCACAAACACAGCTACTTCCCATATGTACAAACAGGGCAGTGTCAGTAGTTTATGTTTCTTGAAATATGGCATGCAACTATCCGTACTTTGGAGCTTGAGCATCGCTCGTAAGCATCTTTTCTGTGCTTTGAATACAGTATCTTTTTCAGTTGAATTACCCCAAAATATTATTCCATAACGTAAGTTGGATTCTACGATACCATAATAAGCTGTAAGAAGTGCATCAACATAGATTATTGAGGATAATGTATGCAGAGCGTATGCCGATGAACTAATTTTTTTGCATAAACTACTAATATGTGCCTTCCAATCAAGTTTTTTATCTATTATAAGACCCAGAAACTTGGTGTGTTCAACTTCTTCCACCACATCATTGTTATAGTGTACGTGAAGGTTCATGCTAGGCATTCGTTGACTAAAATGTACAAGTTTTGTTTTTTTCAAGTTTATTTTTAAATTGTTTGCTTCTAACCAATGCACAATTAATGTTAGAGTATTATTTATATCCTTTTCATAAGTTTCTGCACTTTCACAAGATATTGTCACCGTACTATCGTCCGCAAACATTGTTAACGGATGTTCAACGCATGTTGGTAGATCATTGATATATAATATAAATATAAAGGGGCCGATTATGCTCCCCTGCGGTACTCCATACAATACCTCCCGCTCGGATGATCTAAATATCTCTTCACGCTTACTTACTCTATTTATTTGATGAATTTCCGTAATTTGTGTTCGGTTTTTTAAATAAGACTCAATTAAACGAAGAACATTACCTCTAATACCGTAAGCCTCGAGTTTGTTTAAAAGTGTTGCAAAATGTACGTGGTCAAAAGCCTGGGTCATGTCACAAAATAAACTACATACAGGTGTTCGGTTATCGACATTCTTAATAATATTATAGACAAAGTCATATACAGCCATATTGATAGTTCTATTTAGTCTAAATCCCTTTTGTTCGTCACATAGAATATTACTTTTCTCAATAAATTTATATAATTCTTTATAAATGTATTTCTCGAATATTTTGGAAATTACAGGTATAAGTGCAATTGGACGATAACTTTCCATATGGTCTCTACTCTCCTTTTTAAATAATGGCTTTATGGTTGATTTTTTTAGGGCATCCGGATAAATACCGGCACTGATACTTAGGTTAACTATATGGGATAGATGACCGCATATTTGCAAAGATACATGTTTGAGGACTTTCGTAGAAATATCGTCATATCCCACGCTACTTGTATTGTTCAACGACATTATTATTCTATGTATATTTAGGGGTACACTAGGGGCCATAAACATTGATTTATCGTTCGAGATTATTTTACAGTTTTTAGTTTTAGTGGTGACATCAAGTTTGGGCTGAATTTTATCTATGAAGTAATTATTGAACGCTTCAGCAATGTTATTAGGATCTAATAAAGTACGGTTTTTTTCTTTAATTACATTAATATTATGTTTAGGCATGTTGCTTCTTGCGCTGTTGATAATTTGCCAAGTAGTTTTAGACTTATTTTTAGATGATTTTATTTTGTGGTTATTCTGAGCCTTTTGTGTCAACAGTATAATTTTTTTGTGTAGCCGGGAATAGTTAGTAAAACTAGTTTTATTACTATTGCTAGGGTTTAATCTCATCTGCCATAGAAGTTTTCTCTTCTTTCGACTACATAATTTAATTCCTTTAGATAGCCATTTAGGTTTGTTGATAGTATTAATTTTAATAAGTTTAATTGGAAAACATAATTCGTATAGTAACTTGAATAAATCGAGAAATGAATTGTAAGCTACATTCGGGTCATTGGTGTTATATATTTCAGAAAAAGTTAGATTTTTTAAATAATTTTTAAACTTTCGTAAGTTTTCCATACTGTAATCCCTTTTAGCCGCATACCAACAGTTTAAGGCACATATTGTTTCAACTGGACAGTGAAGCAGCTGTGCCGTATGATCGGACAACGCAAACTCCAACACATCAGTCTTACAAGAGTTACCAAAATTATGCGCAAAATTGTCTATGCATGTCATTCTGGCCATGCGAGTTGGCTGTTTTAATGCCAGTATCAAATTATACCTCATTAAAAGACATTCAAAAGCATTTGACTGATTATTTAGTTTAAGCATATCTATGTTAAAATCGCCAGCAATTACAATGTTTCTATATTTTTTACGTGATATTTCTTGTAAAACAGTCTCAAGTATATCTAAACAGTGGTTAAAATTATTTACATCTGGCACTCTATAGACACAAACTACAATTATCTTATAATCGGTAAGTTCAATTGCACAACATTCAAATATGCCTGAAGAGGACAAGTTAGATATTTTAGGTAATTCCTTCCATTGAACACCGTTTCTAACGAGAATACACGCCCCTCCTCGGTTTTTCCGTTCTCTACAGTAATAGGCAGCTAAACCGTAATTCGGTACATACAAGTGATTTTGATTTCCTCTCATGATAAAATGCTCTGTAATACACAAGACATTTACCGTTATATTTTTTCCGTTTAGTTCATCTAAACATACTGTGAGGACATTTGACTTTTTAATCAAGCCTGCAATATTTTGGTGCAAAATTTTTAGATAGTTATTCGAGAAAAAACAGTTGTCCTTGATTTTCATCTTTAGATAACGAAAGTGAGCGGTGGTACGTCTCACTACACTCTCCGTTATTGACATTACTAAATTCATTAATCATCAATTTTATATTGAAAAAAATACTCGCCAAACCTTCATTATTAACATGTCCACTTCTTACCCAAAACATTTTATAGTCGTATGATAAATAAAAATTGGAATCAAACAAATATGCGTAGTTATAGGTACATGCATCTAGATACAACAAACTGTTAAAAGATTCAATTCTGCCGTTAAACATCACAGAATAGTTATTTAGTTTAAAAGTAGGTGCACAGATTACCACATTTGTGTGTTGTACTTTCAAGAGAGTTTCACGTATCGTAATGGTTAGGTCGATGTAGTCGTTAGTGCGTCTGAAGTCCTCGTCACCAATAAAAATCAGACAGTAGTCATTCATTGAGTAGTTCTTTAACTTTAGATCAATATCTTCAATAAGTTTCTTTACCCCACAATTCGGCGTCAAATAGTGGCAGATGTTATAATTTGAAAAGGTATTTTCTGCTATCTTTAAGACTTTATTTTTATTGTTGGAGCTCAAAATACAAATGTTTCTTTTATTTCCTTTGTAAGGTATTCCCCTGGTTTTATCAGATTGGGACTCTTGTTTACTTATCTTTCTTTCTAACGTTATTTGCTCTTCATTTCGTATGGGTGTTTTTAATAGTTGTATTCTCTCGTTCATATTTGGCTGGAAAGTAGTTACTCGATCTACTTGCTGCTTTAAATTCTGATTTATTAGACCTTTTGAGCACGGTGTTATTTTGGTTTTCTTTTGTATAGGCGTAGACATAAGTTTAACACTGTTGTTGCTTAGATTTAAATCATCAATTCCAACCGATTTGAATAGTTTCATTTTCTTTTCATATGTTTCCAATTTCGAAGATAGTTCATATTTCTCAGATAATAAGATCTCAATTTCCTGATGTGCAGTGTTCAGTTGACAGCGGAGTTCTTGTAATTCACTTTTTAATTGAGTTACTTGGTCGTAGTCTATGGATAGGTTTGGTAAGCTCGAATAGCTATTCAATGAGTCATGATTCGCTTCTGTTGCCAAATCGATGTTTGAATTATTACTTTTTGCCTTGTAGTTAATCCGGGCTGTCATATTTATATTAGAATAACTATTATTCATGTTGAAGAAATATCGAAACAAATACAACAAAAAGAGCTTGCCGAGTGTCGGGATCGAACGCAGTGCGCAGTGATTGAAAGGTGTAGCTTCTTATCTCACTTGACTGTGGGGCCTTACATATTATGATGCGAAATTGATGATTGTATTCCACACATTAGTGTCCGTTAAGTTGACCACTTTTGTTTTCGTCGTGAGATTTACTTCTACCGCCAGTTGTTGGTTTATTTTGTTTTTATATTCTAAGTTTCTTGATTTCTCTTTCTTAAAACATATTTATAAACTGTATGCCTTATTAATAGCATTTTAGTTCATAGTTAATGTTTTACACACACTTAAAAGTTGTTTTCGTCACTGTACTTACTGCGTATTGAAAGTTTAAATGTCACTCAGGCACTTTTATTTCAACATTAGTTTATTAGTTTATAACTAGGTTTTAGCACTGGATAACACTGGTACGTACTTATCAGATGTTTTTACATGCACTGATAACTAGTTTGCACATAATCATTAACTTTAACTATTTTAAAACTTAAAAACTCCCTTCCGTCCTTTTGACTTACGAGTACAGTTGGTGACACGCTTGCGTTGTTTATAGTGATCACGCTTTCTGTAGAGGTCGATTATGCTTTAGACGAAGAATTTAATTGAAGAGCTATAGTGTAGAATTTTTCTTGTTTGTCAATAATAATATAAATAATAATAATGATAATGTATCAAAGCAGTGTAACGATACCCCTGAGACGAATAAAAGTGACAAAGTCCCTTCATTTGTATATTTTATGTACTTCAAAATATACGACTGTGGTGAAGCACCGATAACCAGCCTCCAACCACAAATATCTTAGAGATCAACCTTCCAGCAACTTATCGTAATTTATGTCCAACAATAAGTCAGGGGCTACCAACTTTTCGGGTTGCCACTTCATTATTTCGCTTGCTTTTAATTTATAGAAGTTTCCAATTTAAAGGCAAGCGTACACCACCTGAAGGGGTTGATTTATTTGTCGGTTTCACGAATTTTATTATATCGTTGTTTGGTTTTTGGAATTGTAATTCGAGGGGTTTAATTTACTTCTAGTTAATGTTCGTGGGAAGAAGGAGAGAGATTATTAATTTGTTTGTGTTTATTCTGCGTGTCTTTGAACCGTACCTAACGCAGGCATAGAAATAACTTGGCTGGTACAGCATGACCAGTTAAGTGTACAGTTCACGGTGGCGCTACTTGTCAAGGAAAAATGCAACAGCATGACAAATTCGGTACATTAAGTTTTAGTTCTGTGTTTTGCCGCTTGCACAGATAAGTTGGACGCGCTGTAGGCATCGATAGGTTGTCATTTGATGTTATATGAATTTTTTTTTTTTTTGCATACCTTGATTATATGTTATTTTTAAACTCCTTTACGTAGACATCTAAATGTAAATTCAATAAGACTCTTGATAAATAGTCCAAAAATAAACACAAATCCTTTCCGTTCCAAAGGATAAAATAAAACAGAATTCAAATAACCTACCACAAAAGGTGGAAATTCTAATGAGTATTTAGGTATGACTAATTTCTATGAGTTTCCATGGCAACGAGGTTCTATTGTCCGTTGAGTTGTCGAAAATGCTTTGATGCTGGGTAAACCCGCATAAACTGACGGCTTTCAAGTCCAGTCGAGATTCTGACGTCACAATTTCGTCGTTGGTTAGTTGGAAAATTCGAAGAGCTGAAAAATTTAGTTTTTAACGAGTTAGGAAAATGCTTTGGGAAGATTTTTAATTGGTTTTTGGGAGTAAAATGTGGTTTAAAATAACTTTACGGTGACTTCAATTTAAGCTTGAGGCTTTAGTCTTTATTGAATCCTTTTAGTTACGTTATGGTCGTGGAAAAGTTTAAGTAAAATATATATTTTTTAATAAATAATAAAATAAAAAACGTGTATTTCTCACAATAATTAAAAATTATTATTTAGTAGGTACATGAAAATTATTACAATTGTTTTTTTTCTATGGTAGTGATAATGTGTGACCCTACCCTGAACTAGGCGGGAACCTGTATCTCAGGTGTTCATCTATTTATATTCTGAGCCATAATAAGACGTTAAGACCAGAATTTTACTAAGATCATATCTGAAAGAAAGAAAAGTTAAAGTTCAAGTAAACGGCGTAAACTCATTGGGGTCTGAAATGGCAATGGGCGTTCCTCAAGGCTCGATATTAGGTCCATTCCTCTTTTTAGTTTATATTAATGATTTACCCCAATTACTTCTAAATCAACCGAAGATGGTGTTATTTGCAGATGACACATCATTGATTTTTAAAATAAATCGACGTTCACAAAATTTTGACGACGTGAATAGCTCTATTCTTCAGGTACAAGATTGGTTTACGGTAAATAATTTGGTACTAAATGAAAAAAAAACCAAATGTATTCGATTTAAATTACCTAATGTTAGAAGTAGCGAATGTGACATCATATTGAATGGAGAAAAACTGGAGTTTATTAATCAAACAGTTTTCTTGGGAATCACGCTAGACGAGAAATTACAATGGGGACCTCATATAAAATCTCTTGCGAGGCGGTTAAGCTCGGCCGCTTATGCTGTTAGAAAGATAAGACAGTTAACAGATGTAGAAACCGCGCGTTTGGTCTATTTCAGTTACTTCCACAGCATTATGTCGTATGGCATTTTACTGTGGGGTCGGGCTGCTGATATTGAATCCATTTTTATTTTGCAAAAAAGAGCTGTCAGAGCCATTTATAATCTATGTCACCGCGAATCTCTCAGGGAACTATTTAAAAAGATTAATATCATGACGGTACCTTGCCAATTCATTTATGAGAATATTAAGTATGTAAGAAAAAATTTAAATCTTTTTAATAAAATAAGTGATAGACATAATTTTAATACTAGAAATAAAGATAAAATAGATCAACCATTTTTCAGATTAGCTAAAGTACAAACATCTTTTATGGGGTACTGCGTTAAATGCTATAACAAAATACCTTGTGATATATTGCAATTAAATGAAAGAAAATTTAAAACTCATATAAAAAGTACACTTTGTAAACAAGCTTATTACAAATTAGAGGATTATATCCAAGATAAGAATGCTTGGAAACATGCTGGTCTTGCTCCATAGGACGATTTAGTGTCTGGACAAAATCAAACTGATAGCTAATTTAGTTTATTTTTATTTTTTATTTATTATTTGTATGTACTACTTGTAACAATGTTAGGACTATTGTAATATCGTATACTTTTACAATCTTTGTGAATATGTGAGCACCATGTATCTGGTAATTAATTTATTCATTATTGCTCCATTTATAATTCTTTTTACCTTTTGTGGTACAGTAATCTTATTATAGATGCATCGTCTTCACATATAATTACATAATTAATGTATACAAAATATTGTAAAACATTTTTAAAAGAGTAACGGTGGAGTTTCTTGCCCATTCTTCTCCATACGAAAACTACCTTTTGGAAGGGGCAACTAGAATCAATTCTATTTCTTTGTTTGACGTTCAAAAGTGCCATATTATGTGCCTATTTGAAATAAATTATTTGACTTTGACTTTGACTTTAATGATCGGAATGATGATGAATATAAATAGATGTAAAATAATCAAAATAATAATAAAAAACTTTTTTTTAAACTGCCGGAAAATAAAATAAGTAGCAGTTTAAAAAAAGAAATGACGGTAGAATTATCTACCGTCCTTTTTTTTATAATATTGTCTACCGTACGTTTTTATTCCCTTCCCTGACAAGTCAGCACAGAAGTGACGATTAAGTTAATTGTTTAATCAAGTGGAAAGTGATCTGTCATCCCAACTTCTGCTGTAAATGAACTCTTGCTGACCTGAGTATTAAGGTTGGGTTCTGTTATAAGCGATCACGATTTTTTTTTGTATTTTAATTAGCTTAAATTTTTGCTGTCGTCTTTGTTGACATTTAATTTTCTCAATTTATATAGACAGTTTTTGCAACGGGAAAACTGTAACGAAATCTCTATGGACTTTACATCCAGAAAGAGATTGCAGTATAAGGCCGCCCATTTGTAGTGTATAAATTTTTCTCTTAGTAATGTATAATCTGGTGTATAATAAAGTTTAAATAAATAAATACAGAATGTATTCCAATTATTGCTATGTGCTCCTCGAACATTATTGTATTTACATAATGATAATACCTTATCATATCAATGCAGCTAGTCCAAGTCTCGGCTAAACCTCTGCATAGATCTCGCCCTGACCATTACCCCTATATCTCTGAGTTTTTGACTGCTGGATCCTCATTCATCAAATATCCACAATAAAAAAATTAAATTGATAAAACTAAAACCCAACTACGACAAAAAAGTCAACTTAAAAGGTATAAACAAGACACCACAGACAGACAAATAATAAATCCGGAGTTACACGTGTGGCATAAATCAAACAGATTACGTGTGACTCCGGATTTTTAATTTGTCTGTGATATCACATAGCCTATAACCAGCGGACGATCAAGACACTTCCAACGATACCTCATTTGTTAAATTATGATGACTAGTTTAGAAGTTATGAGGGAACACATGAACATACATAGGTACATACCGGTCAAAATCATAATCCTCCTTTTTGCTTCACCATAGTCGGGTAAAAACAACACAATTAAGTCTATGCTCGCTCGAACCCGCTAACACAGCCACCCAACATAATTTCATAGTCACGTCGGGACAATGTTACGACAGAGATTGGCCACCGCTAACTGACAAACGGGATAAAACCGATAGTTTTACTTGTACTTAACCTATTTACCTTCGACCTGTCTGCAAGGGTAGATTGTGGTCTTACCATTTAGTTAGGGTAGATATCAGGAAGGTTATGACGTTATGAGTTAATTGTTGGAGATTTTGTGTTTTACGATGGTCTGTAGTCTAGTAAAGATTATATTTTGTAGTAACTTGGTTTTGAAAATTAAAATATAGACCAGTGAAGTAATTGGATAACACACTCACAATCTCAAAGCAATTCATTTGGTCAGTTTACCTGTATTCATTGCGTTATTTGAGAAGACGAGATGTTCGCGACGGAGAATTTTTCAAATATAAGAAGTAATGGTTTATGGATTTCCTTCAAAACGAATTGGGGTCCAGACTATGTTACACAAAAGACATTACGAAAAGGTGAGAAATTAAAAGATTGAGTTATATACTGACAATTTTTTTTCTGAACGAAACGGTCCTGCCAAAACGCATTTAATCCGTGACAAAAAAAAAAAAATCCTCACTTTTTTTTCTTGTGGAAATTGTTTTTGATAAACTCCATCTGGGGTATAGCAGTATGTCAGTCTCATATCAAGAGAAACGACTCGGCTTACATTCTCTGCAGTCTCTTAATTTTGACAGATCCCCCTTCCTTACGTACAGTCACGGACTTTAATTGATGAGCCACCTGGCACTGTTCGTATTTTAGCCGTGTAATGCAAATCGGGTGTATTCGGTTCCCGACACGCAAAGTCATATGTCTTCGTATTAGAAGAAGAAAATTGTATTTCATATCTTTACCGGTTGGCTAACCTGAGAGCCAGAACTACAAACTTGACAGCAGAGTGACTGCCCAAAGTCCCCAATTGCAGGACCAATTGCAGGTCTAGCAACGATAAACAATCGTTGCTAGGTTACTGTTGCGATAGTAACGTTAGCGTACGGAGAAATAATAATAGTCATTTCGACAAGTTCGAAAGTAACGTCTCTGACATTGATATTTCAACTGTCGCTGTCTTCAGTTAAGTTTTCAGAAATAACGAGTTAATGAGCTATGATTCAAAGGAGGTCGGTATCAAATAGATTTGACAATCTTAATGCAACATTATATTTATTTTTAATTTTTTATCATTGAGAACTTATTAGTCAACCTCTATGGATAAGACTATTTCTGATTAAAAGTAATTTATTTGTCATATTGTTTATGAGCGTGCGATTTGAGTTCGTGTTTAATCGTGTAATCTCGTGAATGTATGAAACTGCAAAATTGAAAAGTTTGAAGGTAGCTCATCAATTAAAGTCCGTGACTGTACATAACGAAGGGCACATAACGTAGGGGATTCTGCATCTTCAGTGGACTGCAATCCAAAACTTCAGTGAACGTGTTAATGCATGGTTCTGACACATCCCAAAGGAAACAAAGTCCTTTCCCCCACATCAGGCACCACGTGACTATGAAACAATCATACACTCGGACATGCTAACTGCAGCAGCACCAGAACTTCCTAACAAAACTCAGTGGACATTCCTCCAGGGAATTAATTTCAAATACGGGTGCAACAGAACTCGAAGTACAGTTTAAGCTACGTAGAATGGGACTAAGTTTAAACTTAGCAACATTGCAGTAGTTGTGACAGAATGCTTTACCAACGCTTAGCTTAGTGATTTGTGTTGGAGCTGTCCTATTTATTTTGGCCTTTTTTGTGTGATTTAAGCGTTTATTTTGTGGTACATATATTCTGAAGGGTGGGGCAGAGAATCGAAGTAATAACAGCTGTAACTGCTGCATAACGCAGAGGCCCAAACAGAGATTCAAAATGGTTTTTCCTATTAATAGTAACCCGAAGTTCATATCGGCTTTGTAATATGGTCGGATAAATGCCCGAGGGCACGTTCTCATAATCATAGTAGTCCATCACTAAAAAGCGGTCCAAATGAGCCCTGCAACAGTCGTTTTGTTATCTACAGCGATCGAGTTTTGACGTGTAATTACTAGGAATTAATGTGATAAAATGTATCTATTTAAAAAACGATAATACAACTTAGTATATAACCAGTATATGGCAAATTCGCGGGACTCCGAGATTATATTATGGCTTTCCATATTCTGATGACGTTGCCAAAATCCGATCACTGATTTTCTATCAACACTACTGACTCGAAGAACTACAAAAGAACAGCTTTAACATTCAAAAAATAAATCTACGTCAACGTCCTCTATGCATCTTGCCCAAATTCATTCCCATTTCGAAGGGGGTGGCCGGCTCCCGCCGCAAATAGCCTCGTCATAGCCGGGGTGGAATAAATTTAACTAAAACCGAGCTAACGACTTTAGGCGCCACTGTTTTTACGAAGTTTATCTGGGCAGCTTTAATAGATGTTGTCAGCTGTTGATAGTGGGGCAAGATTTATATTTGTGGAGCTATTTGGAGTGGTTTTCAATATTGGAAGTCGTTTTATGGAACGAGTTTTGACGACCGGTTGTATAAGGATTGTTTATTCTTTTTTGTAACATGAGATATTAAAAAATGCGTTTTTGAAGAAGATAATATATTATTACCGAAACATAAAAAGTTTTGCACTGCACTGCTGGTGAAGGAAAACATAAGGGTTTCAAACTCAAACTCAAAGCCTTTATCTACACTAATATTATAAAGAGGAAAGATTTGTATTTTTGTGTGTATGTTTGTAATGAATAAACTCAAAAACTATTGCGCCGATTTCAAAAATTCTTCCACCATTAGAAAGCTACATTCACCCTGAGTAATATAGGCTATAATTTATAAAGATTACACGCGGGCGAAGCCGATGGTGGCAGCTAGTTTCAAATAAACTAATTACTTTTGAATTGTCAAGGGGTCGGTCAGTCAAAAAGATGAAGCTAGTTGCCCATTCCAAAGTGTAGGAGAAGAACCGTTTAAACCAAAAATTCAAAGACTTGTTACATCTACCAACCCGCACTGGGCCCGCGTAATGGATTACGGTCCACTCCCTCTCACAGAGAGGAGGTCTGTGCCAGTAGTGGGAACATTATAGACTGATGAAGCTACACAAACTCAATAAAGATGAAAATGCGGAAAAAATAACAACTCTACAATGAGCAAACAATGTAGTTTTGTAGGTAGTTGAACAAATTCTCCGTCTGTAAAGCTCATAAAGCTAGTTTATGACGCTGCACTTTAATTGTCGCATTAAATAAAGATGGCACAGCCTTCTGCATTATCGTTTTTTATCTAGCTCTTTATTTTGAGAGGGAAATAACAGGATTCTGTATTGTTATTTGGAAATATTATGTTTAAAATATATAATATTATGTTTATAATATTTATATATATTTTAAACATTAATTTAAACACCTATTCTGCTTGACTATTCTTCAAGAGTCATAAAAACCCTGTAAGAAATCGACACGTGTTGATGTCGATGACGTCATAATCTTTTTTAAAACCTCACCAATGTCAGTGGTCAGTTTGCATACATCCCTTACACTTCGAGCTAACACTTCGTAATACACTATAGTGCAAATCCTTTTTAGTTAATCGCCTTTCATGCATGATTTCCACATGACCGGAGAACTGAAGCCAACCTTCCTCGACCGTTGTCACTCATCTTCAACCATTGCGATCTCTTGTCATGATGTTTTATAATCTGTTATTTAAAGTTACAACTTACCTACTGTTTTAACACTATTCTCATTTGTAAATGAATTTACTAATGAACGTTGTTGTCCATGTAAGTGCTCGTATAAAAAAGCGGCAAACGTCAATGGCAAAGGCAACTTCAATACTTGTATTGCTATGGCTACACTTCGCGTTATCGCGACTTTTCTTCGTGCGCTCTCTCTCTACACACCCCTCGATTACTCGCTGAGTAACAGAGAGCGCACGAAGTGTAGCCGTAGCATATTTGAACATCGAACTCAAATTATACATGAGCAACACGTTGTCGACGGCATGTGTTGACGCATCGACGACGGCAGTCGACGAGTGTCGGCGGCTGAAGTTGCCTCCGCCAATGACGCGTACGCGCGTAGAATGGCAATTAAAAGTAACAGCTCTTCTGGAGTCCAAATATACCAATCAATCTGATCAATCAATCTGCCGAGCCTTTTCCCAACTATGTTGGGGTCGGCTTCCAGTTTAACCGGATGCAGCTGAATACCAACATTTTACATGGAGCGACTGCCTATCTGACCTCCACGACCCAGTAACTGGGTAATACCATACCCCTTGGTAAGACTGGTTGTCAGACTTTCGGGCTTCTGACGACCCGTAACGACTGTCAAAGATCCATGAATGACAACCGGGACCAACGGCTTAACGTGCTTTCCGAGGCACGGAGAAGTCTCGATATGTAAAGATGGTCACCCATCCACGGACCAATACCGGCAAGCGTAGCTCAACCTGATGGATCGACCCGTGCGGCTGTTATTACTTAGCCACGAGCTCCTCAAAATATACCAATGCGACATTATTATTCTTCATGAAATCATCACTATAAGTAATACTCGTACATTTTTCCTATACCTCCTTCAAAAACTTTGAAACCCTTACAACTCCACTAAGCAGTTACTAAATTAGGTCCAGAGCCCACTAAATCCTGCAATGCTTTAAAAAAATCCGTTTCGTTTCGCATTCCAACAGCACTAGTTTTAAGCTTGGCACTAACTTTAGCTTAATTACAGCCTGAAGCCGAGCAAATGACGGACACTTTGAAGCTTTAGCACTGCATAATAGTCCGTCCAAATGTTTTCGTTTGCAACTGTGTTAAAACTCAAGAGGTTTCAAATAACTTTCGGTTCGGTTCGGGTAACGAATCTGATGGATATTTTTAGGTGGAGTGGAAGAGAATGTAGGTTCTTGTTGAAAGGCCTACACTGTCCTCTCATACCTATTATAATATTGTAGAAGCCAATTATTTTTTAAAGAGTTACCGTGGAGTTTCTTGACGGCTCTTCTCTATAGAAAACGACCGACTGGAACCGTGCACCTAGCTTCTGACGTTTCATAGTGCCCATGTAGGTTTATGTGAAATAAAATATTTTGTTCATTAGATATACCTTAACTCTGGATCATCCTGCCGCCTTCAGTTCATTTTATTTAGTGCCGCGCAGCACGTTTCTCTTCCATACATCTAAATTTGTCGTTACCTTAAAATTCACCTCATTTCTAGCAATATCACAATCCAATAGCAATTCACAATCCATGCATCTGTTTTTAGGTCAACCTAGGTCTCTTGTTATACCCATTCTCATCATTTTATTTCCAGCACCATAATTGAGTTAAGCACAAAACGAACTTATGAAGCAATGGATTAGACATTTTTTACGAAACGATTCCAATTCTGATTCATCATCTGCGTAGCCTTTTCCCAACAATGTTGGGGTCGGCTTCCAGTCTAAACGGATGCAGCTGAATAGATACCAGTATTTTACATGGAGCGACTGCCTATCTGACCTCCATAACCCAGTTACTGGGGAACACGATACCCCTTGATAAGACTGGGTAACACGATACCCCTTGATAAGACTGGTTGTCAGACTTTCGGGCTTCTGACGACCCGTAACGACTGTCAAAGATCTACAAATGACAACCGGGAGCAACGGCTTAACGTGCTTTCCGAGGCACCGAGGAGTCTCGGTATGTAAAGATGGTCACCCATCCACAGACCAACCCCGGCAAGCTTAGCTTAACCTGATGGATCGACCCGTGCGGCTGTTATTACTTAGCCACGAGCGGTTCAGGCAAGAATATTACATAGTTGCAAAGTAATAGAGAAATGTACATTTTCTAGAGTATAAAAGTTCATTTAGACATGCAGGAGAGAGTGTAAGCTACGTTTTCACTTAGCGTCCTGAACAGTGCAGGCATATGTGCGCAAAAACATGTTCATTCCTCTAACCACATTTATTTACCGTATGAGTAGTACCGTAGTTCGCTTAAAACACTTAGTGGAATCGCTGCTTTTAATAAGAAATTAGCCACTCGTTTGTTACCTACATAACGGGCATCTTTATAGGTACTTTATTTCTAAGATTTTATTTTAATATTTTACCAATTTTAATATTGAATAAATATTAATACCTATTAATTAAAAACTATTAAAAAAATAATTACTTATTAACTTTCTAAGCACTTGCAAAAAAAACAAAAATCCTGTAACCACCTTTCTAAAACTGGTTAATAATAAATTGAATTCAAGATCAGCCATTAAACTCCACATGGAATAATAACACCAACTGAATATTTAAATATCAAATCAAGCTTATCCCAATAGAATAGAATATTAATTTTCAATTTTATATTACAGAAAACAGAAATCACGTTTAAGGCCGGAAATTAAAATCCAATAGCCTGAAAACGAGTACCACGGACAATCGCACTCAGCCGCTGAAAAAAAAAACGTTGCTAAGTGCGTGGGGCACGTGTAAAGTGGGGTTCAGTAGATTGTTTTATGTAAGAGATACATTTGTAGTGTATCTCTAAAGTGTGTATCTCTAACACTTGTAGTGTATCTCTCACTATGGTAAAACAATGAGAGATACACTTGTATCTTTGATGTGTAAAGAAAATGTAAATTGTCCGATAAATCGGTAAATATTTGTTTTGTTGCCCAGTTTGTATCCTACTCAATCTACACATGAGCTCAAACTCTCCTTAAATTACATGAGTCTGTGCAATTTCTGACACAGTTTGTCTAGTACACATGTTTATCTAGTAGAGCAGACAAACATGGTCAGCTAGATAGCCGACGGGAACTTCAAATAGGCAAGCAGTACAGACTGGATGCAGAAAGTGGAAAATTGAGTGTTGTGACACAACTTAGCCCGGGTATGCGCGGGCGTATTTTTATCGCGGCGATTTTTTATTCACGCCGCGCGCCGTCGATTTTATTTATTTATTTATTTAACTATTTATGTACACACATAATAAACAGACAAGAGCAGTTGTTGTTGTTGTTGTTGATGTTGTTGTTTTAACAGTTGTTTAGAGTTGAAAATCTAGCAATGTGTTTTCTTAACGCGCTGGGAAGCGCTCTGTTCAACTCTCGATCCTCGGCTCAATACCGAGAATTGAAAAAAAGCGCCAAAAAAAGAAATCGCCCGCTTGAACCTGGGCTTAGGAAAGCAGTTCAGTTAAATCAAAATCGACTGGAAGTTTTACCAGCAATTAATTTCAAAACTGACATAAAATTCTTCCAATCCTATTTCAAAGAAACACAACTGAAATGAGCATTCTAATGCTAGCAACCGTTACTACGGAACCCAAAAAAAATCCGATGTTAGCAGGGGACATCACAGGAAATGAAATGGTCTGGTCGACCGAGGCACAGACATGTTAGAATCAATATGGCTGAAGGCGTGTGAATTATTCCGAAAATACCCGATATTTTCACTCTTTTCACGTACTTTTGTTTGAAAGGTTTTTAGGATGTGTTTTTGACGTGGAAGGACCTTAGGTAATTTCAGGAATTCCATTAACAAACCCAAAATCCAGGCTGCTACTAAGAAATTCCTTAGGGAAATGCCGAATATCACTTTCACTGGGAATCGAACCCAGGACCTAGAAGTAACTAGCTTTAACTTTCTGCCTAACTGACTCCTGGACAATTCAAAAATCCCTGTTAATGGTTTTAGTAAAATAAATGTTTTATTGAATTAAAATAAATGGTTTTATTAATTTGAGTTAGATAATAATACGATTATCCGAATGGCCCCAGTTTTTGAAGCCACACTGGAACGTCAGCAACTGCATTTTATCGCCGACGTTTTGCGGATCACCAGTGTGCCTGCCCCCTTTCAGGCCTTACCTAGATAAAATAAAGCACAAACCTTATCAAATAAACTGTACAATGTCTACCGAACCGCGATTCATAAATCCACCTTCTCAATTAATAACCTTCCATTCAATAAAATGACTCAATTATTCAGCTATTAATTATGATCACATCCTTCAACACATGCGACCTTTTACAATATTCTATTGTACACACAAATGTCAAACAAAAACCAAATCGATATTAGTGCAAGAAGCCCTTCTCATCGACTGTCGTGTCGGTTCAAAGGTGGCTATTGTACGAGAGAGCGATCGACAGCAGTTTCATTACAACCCAGAGTCTAGCCCTTTGTATAATTAATCAGAGCGTAGTGTTGGGATATGGTCGATTAGAAATTCGATATCAATTTATAAATTTACTAGCTGCGTCCTGCGGTTTCCCCTGCGTAAGTCTAGATCCCGTGGGAATATCGGGATAAAAAGTATCCTATGTCCTATTCCAGGTCATAGTCTATCCATGTGCCAAATTTCATCCAAATCTGTTCAGCCGTTTTTGCGTGATTGAGTAACAAACATCCAAATACACAAACATACAAACTTTCACATTTATAGGATTTGTAGGCGAATCGATTTTTGGAGTTGTGGATTGGATTAACACCGTGCGAATCGCCTCAAGAAAAAATAATATTGTTTAAAAGTGTCGATTCGTTTTCGAGTGAGTAAATTCTTGTGAGTCGCCAATAAGCCGCTGTTATCTTGACTATACAGCTGCTCACTGACTTATGAAAAAGAAGAAGAAATAAGAAAGAAAATTGCGTTTATTGGCATTAGTTACAGCAAAAAAACACTTTAAACTCAATCCATGTCATCGTTATGTCATCACTCTTTTCAGTCGTCTTATGTATGTATGACACTGCTAGAGTGCTCGGAAGTCTGCGCGCGTCTGAAATCGGAACTATTACGTATGCTGCCGTCTTGTCGTTTACTTATTGTCAAATTAAGTATAGAATTATTTAATTAATTAATATTAATAAAAAAAATATCATATTTAGATTAATCATTAATATACAATGAATATTATAAATATTACAGTATATAATTAAGGACGCCAGCGCCACCAGTCGCGCGCAGACTTATCTTGCGCGTACTCTAATATTATTTTTTTAGTTTGTTAGTTTTTTAGTTAGTTAGTTAAGCAAAATCATGAAACAAATAGAGAAAATAGAGCACGTCAAATATCAATTGCTACGAACAATGAAAAAGATCATAAAAGTATTTAAAAGGATTAAGTGACTGAATAAGCAATTTGCAAGATAGTATGAAAACCTTACTTTTCTACCGTTGCGGTGCTATAAGTACTTATCCTAATTTACATACTTCCCAGGAAAAATGGAAATGAACTGAAACGTATTGCGAAAATAACTACAACGATCTGAATAGAAACCAGTCGATAAGTCTTCAAAAATATTTTCCAATAACTATACAGATAAGGAATCTTTATTTCAATTATCACTAAAACGATGGGAAGTATAGTTCGCTTTATTTCAATTTGATTAAACACTCTTACAATCTATTCCATATCGATATTAGATCTCACCTTCGGGAACCCGTCCCCACACTACTGCGGTCGTGTGAGTGGCTTCGGCACGTGTTAACTATGAACAAAAGATTGGGATAACCCCATTTATCTCGAGCCGGGCTTGTGCCGTGTGCTCCAACAAATTAAACACACATCAAATCCGAGTTATGGGTAGGAGGGTTAAATTAGAATTTCGTCACTATCTCCTCAAAGATCTTTAGTCAGGAGTCATGTTTCATGTCTTAAGCCTAGCGTTTTATGACCGTCTTTTAAGGCTTGCTTTTGGGTTAATTCCTACGGTATAACCCTAATTCTCTGTCTGTAGACTCTTAATTAGTACAAAGTGATACATGGCTTTCACATCTCTCTGAAAAGCTAGGCGAAGCTAAGATGTAATACCTAATGTTATACTTTATACATTCACAGTTCATCTATACTAAAGATGAAGAGTTTCTTTGTTTGTTTGTACGCGCTAATAGTCTCTAGTACTACCAGTCGGATATGTTTTTTTTTTGCATTTGATAGCCCAATCTTGTGGAAGGCTATTGGCTATTTAACTTCACGCTACGATCCTTCGGAGCCGAGCTATAAGAAAAAAAGTCGGAAAGAACGCTAAGCGAAAATGAAGTAATAGCGAGGGCGGGCGATGCGATGCGACGCGGTGGGTTGGGGTAGCAAGACATTTTACGCGGACGAAATCGCGGGCAGAAGCTATACTTTCTACTAACATTCAGAGATCTAGATAAATTGTTTTACCTTTTTTTTTCCGTGGGGAAGTCCTCATGGATGTTATGTCGGACTCCTACCGACTAAAACCCCACTGATCCTACTTCTACCATGAGTCGGGGGCCCGGGAGATACTTGTACATGCGCCGCACCCCCGACTGGTATCAGCCCGCCATGCCTAGCGGGCCTCATCACAAAGTGCGGCCAATCTCACGACCGCACGTCCTCCTATAAAGACACGCATGATGTGCTGCATGCCACCTCTTTTACCTACTTGATAAGAAAGTATACTGCTGCATTTTTGCTACTCAATTTGTTTTGTTTGACAATTGTTGACCTGTATTGTTCACTCATGTTTTACAAAATAAATAATACTATCTTTATCTTCAAAATTTTACTGAGAAAACGAACAAAATTGATCAGATGATTGACAGATCAATAAAATATCCAAACATAATAACATGTAAATAAATATAGAGTCTATTGCGAATAACTACAAATCGTTTTCGATAGTTACAAGCAAAGTTCAAAGACCTTGTATCCAAATAGACAAGATCGATGAACTAGAAAAATATTAATATGTGGGTAATTTATTTATCTTAGGGGCCCTGAGTAAGGGCGTTTCGGAGGTATTTTTAGTTCATTATCGCCAGGTGACACCTGGTGCTGATGTCTGTCATACTTAAGAGTTAAAGAGATTTAAAACATTCTGAAGGAAGCAAGACAGCTGCATAGTTATGAATCCCGTTAACTATTACGATTAAACATGTACCTACCAAAGTAAAAAAAATAAAAAGTCTAGCCATATTTTACCTAATATAGTTTTATAATCCGAATATAATATTGTGTACATTAATGTTAGTAATAACAAAAAATCTCTGTTATCCATAAATTATTCATTATTTATTACCGCCATTATTATTAATTTTATTTTATGGATAGTGATAAACTTACAAACAGCGCCATCTACCAAATTACACAGTAACTTTCGCAGACTCTTGAAAGTCCGTGGCGTGTCGATCGACGTTACTTCAAGTGTGTTCACCATGTTCAGTAACGTAAGGACTCGAGTAAGTTAGATTAATGTTTACTAGATGGCGCTGATCTTTAATTTTGACCAAAAATTCTTCGGTCCTGATATTTTTAATTTTTAAATAGACAAAGTGAAATTTTGTAGGTGAAATTTAGTATACCTATACCATTTACGTCTTGTAAAATTATTATATAGATGCTCTACTAAAGACATCTTTCTTTTGTTCCAGATTGCCCTCGACCAACGAACGAATAATTCCTCCAAAATTAGTCAGATCAAGTTCCTAGTAGTTTAGTGTAGTATAAAATGTATAATTCCAATGAATTCCTGCACAGTGCTGGCGTCAGTCGGCACATGCAAGCGACTGGGGAGACCCCATCACAAAAGACGAGCATGAAACGTCGATCATGCGAAGTCCCGTTAGGCGATATTTCATCAAACAATTTCAAAGTCTCCCTAGGCGATCTTAGTTCAAGTGAAGGTCCAAGCTACGATTGTAGATCCCTCCGTTCGGTAAAATCCGAAGATGCCCGATCGGTCCGCAGCTACCGACCAATAGACAGTCGTAGTTACAAGAATTTTCGGTCATCATTGGCTGATATTTCGGGACCCGGGTTCGGGGGATCGTTGTCTAGGCCTCCTAGTTATGACCAGCTGTCTCGTAGGTCCTTAGTGGAAGGGCCTGATGGGCAGGGCATCACGTCGAGCATCGAAGGTGTGCTGTGGTCGGATGAAGAGGAAACAGAGTACTTCTATCATGAGAATATTACTTCAGCGTGGAATGAAGGTGAGTAGTATATTCCTAGATTTTCTAGTTATCAGCTGCACTTATTGTTTGATATTTTATGTTTCCATTTCCATTCCAAATATGAACAATCAAGGCCTGTTCAACTAACTCTGAGGGCCTAGATGAAGTGACATTCTATCAGCGATAACGATGATGAAAAAGGCAAACATGTTAAAAGTCGTTGCAGAAATACGAAACGCTTTGGAAGCGATTTTAAGACGTGTCATGTGAGTTAACCGGGAATTTTTTGGAGAAGATGTAAGAGGCCCTTGTAGCTTTAGGCTTGGCCCTTGCCAGATTAAGGGTTAAGTCCGTGATTTAGCTTCTAAGGAATTTTCCCGAATTCATTGTTCTGCACATAATTATTTCTCGTTCTTCCAGAACCTACCTTTTGTAAGTTGTATTTAAAGCATGTAACTGAATCATGAATGCACGAACTATAAGGAAATGTTCCTAAAAATAACCACATACGAGATTCCCGATCATACCTCTAAGTTCACTGACCTCTCGAGATCAGTGATCAATGTCGGACATTACCATAATTACGGCCTCTTAATGCATCGATGTAATATTGTATCAATGTTAGTTTGAAGTACATTTGGTTTGAAATTATACTGGAGCTTGAACTGAAACTGTTTTATTAGGAAAGTACAAAACTGGCATAATGGAGGGTTCAATATAGGTTGATAACCAAAAATCAGATGTTCCCAACCCGTAAGGTTAGTAAATTGGATATTGGAACACGTTTCATAGACGAGACAGCAGAAATATTAACTTTATGCATAGACATTGCAATAAATACAGCAAGTAAAGTTGTTCTATATAGAAAAACACATGCGATTTGAATAGCAGATGATCCTCATAAAACTCAGGAGCAACGTTGGAGTATACAACTAAAGGGTACGCCCTAATAAATACCTACAGCAAAACTAAAAATGCAAAGACCATTAAAAGCAACGTTATAAGAGGCTATAAGCTTATCATTTGACTATGTCAAATGTATAAACAACTCAAAATAACAATAAACAATATTTTATTTCACAAAAACCTACATGGTCCCAAGTGGTCGTTTCCTATCAAGAAGAGCGGGTAAGAAACTTCATTGTTACTCTTTTAAAAATAATCGGGTTTTACAATAATTTCGAATTACAGTGTTGAAGGTGTGGGAGGACAGTGTAGGCATTTCAATAAGTACTTAACAAAATATAATTTTTTTAACAAATCTACAATCCACTAAGCCTACATCGTTCTCACATTCACAAGATAGAAAAAAAATCTATATAAAAGATAAATAAGATAATAAAAGGTAAGTTGGCCTTTGGTGTGGGATGCAACGTGTGTCAACATCCTCGCTCCTTCCCATCTTCCTAGCACGGTGGGCTGTGCTGGGGCTGCTGCTGCAGGTGCGGAAAACCTCAAACGGCGCAAATACTCCAATCTCATTGGGTCTTATATGTTCGAGCCGTTTGGGGTTGAAACCCTGGGGGCATAGGGCCTGAGTGCTCACTTATTATATCAAGACATCGCCAAGCGGTTGGTCGACTCTTCACGTGACCAGAGGGCTGGCCTATTCCTCGGCCAAACAATCAGCATTGCCATTCAAGATGGCAATGCTGCCAGCCTTTTGGGCACTTTTCCTGCTGACAGCGATGCGGACGAATTTTTTGATGCACTTTAATAATTATTTCCTCCCCCTTTTTACATACTTGTACATATTATTAGTATTGTATTGTAGTGTTAGATGTAAAATAATGTGTAAATTGAATCATACTGAAAACTTGTACAAGTTTCTGTCTAGTTAAATTCAAATTCAAATTCAAAATTCAAATTCAAAAAAAAAAATATTTTCTCCTCACAAAACAAGACATTATGATATGATACTTAAACATTAAGCTCAATAACTGTTGACAAATCACAGTCAAGTGTTTGTGAGGAGCTGTTGTCTATTATAGGTATACACCTGTATTACAGATCACCAGGTCCTCACCCCACGAACTCCGGTATAATAAAACAAAAATAACATATACGCAAGAGATTTGGTTTCGCTACAGTTTGATCATCTTGTTAACAAGGAGACACGATATTTGACAAGTAAAAGTAACTAAAATATAAATGGTACAACTATTTGCCCCTTGGCAAATATTTGGCCTTCAAATTCAAATTAACTGGCATTCTATAAAATATGTTATCCGTTGTTACTTACTACTCGATACAAATAACAATAACAACAACAAACAATATGTATAAGTCACCAATAGATTTTACTACAGAAATTGAACAAGCTTTCAATAATATACTATTGTGTATTGAGGCACGACAATTTATATACTTTACAAGACACATTAAAAAAAAAAAAAAACCTTTTTAAACCAAATGACATGATTGCCATTACAACTGTAATAAATCTGAATAATTATCATGTCGTGTCCACAAAAGCCACTAACTCTAAAATTATACAATATACATGTTAAAATAAATTTTTGATCATTAAGTTCGTGTTAAGGAGCTTCCAAAAATCTTAACAACTTACAAAAAGAAAGCAAAGATAAAACATAAAAATATCTCATAATCAACAACTTCGGCTTCTTCACCACTAAGTAACGGATACAGGTACCATAATTTAAAAGAAAGCCCCATCTCTTTTCCTTTGAAAATAAAATTATAAACGCAACGAACAATAGTTTTTATTTTCGATTCCTGATGATACTTTTTCGGGTTCCGTACTCGAAGAGTGCCAAACGGAACCCTGTTACTAAGCCACCCGCTGTCCGTCCATCTGTCTATCAGCGGGCTGTATCTCAAGAGCCGTAATCTGTAGACAGTTGAAATTTTCTCAGATTGTCTATTGTCGCTGTAACAAAAAATAATAAACCTAAATAAAACTAAAAAATAAAGGCGTCCTCAATTTCGGCGTTTTTTTGCAAAAAAATTGTACAGCGGTAGGTACGGAATCCCTCGTGTACGATTCCGATTCATACTTGTTCGATGTTTTTTTTTGAGCTTCCCACCACATTACGTGGGTGCAGTATTATCGAAGTGAGAGACATTGCACTTCAATTGGAATGTTTATAAAGGGTACGGATATCACTATCTTTTTGGGATTAGTGGTAGAAGATAGTGAAACAAACCAATAATTCCGTCATATAAACTGCCAGGCATGGCGCAATCTAAGGATTCAAGTTTCCTAAGCAATCCCTGTGATATATATCGTAACTTGAAACTAACAAGCCTTTATGGCTGTCAATGAACTAGTCTACTATGATTTCATTTAATTAAAATTTGCTCTTAAGACATTTTCTCCACACAAGACTTTATTTTATCCATAATAGGAATGCTAAAACTTCTTGAATACTTATTACAGAATTTTACTGAGGTTTAAATAAAACACATGCAAAATATGGCCTGGAGGGTCGCTAATCCACTAATAATACTAATTTTCCACTAAAAACTTAAAAATATAATAACGAGGATGAATAAAATATGAGTTCCCACCAAAACACGTCGCCGTACCGACTCCTGCGCATGGGGCTATCATTTTGCGATTCTGCATGGTGTTTTAACCAAATTATACCGGTGCCGAGAACGTTTCGGCTCTTCCGAATAAAGCACGAGTATCTTTCGGCATTTTTAAGTGGCTCCGATTATAAGAACCTGTTTCGTTTTGTTTATTTATCTTGAAGCTTAGCTCGTGGGTAGGCAGGACTGCGGTTACTTCCAGGGTCATGTGAAATCATTGTAAAATGGCTAATGGATAATTCCTGAAACAGTAAGATCGCAGCTATCTAATTACTTAACTAATTTTCGTAACCGATTAAGACTGTTTCATTTTCACAGTTCAACAACATTCATTGCGATATTTACGTTGTTGAGCAAATTTTTTTTTTCGAACTATGCTCGAATTCTGTACTATATTTTCGAGCAATCATCATCTTCCTGCCCTTATCCCATGTTACTTGAGGTCGGCGCAACATGTTTTTTTTTTCCACTCTCCCCTGTCAACCGTCACGCCATCATTTACTCCCTTCTTTTTCATATCATTCCTCACACAATCCATCCATCTTTTCTTTGGCCTTCCACTTGGCTCCATCCATCAACAATATATTTTCGAGTAATGAATTAGAAATTTGTCTCAAACTGATTCTCTCTTTATTTGAACGTGTATTACGCAATTAGGGTTCTGGAAAATATGTGATTTTAAGTTCAAAATACAAATAAACATAATCTACCTATCAGTCTTACAAAATAAATAGCTTATTAGGAGACATACTTATCTAAATGAAAGATACGATCGGGTAATATAGACACCAGATTTTACGGTCAATAAAAAACTCACATTGATTAACTCTATCAGTGAATCTTTAACCCTTCAACCTCAGAATCATATTAACATCAATAATTTCACACATAGGTTTTTTCACGCAATAATGAGATACATTTTTGCGTCATAAAACCAAAATAAATTCAGATAAGATGAACCAGCTTTTGCCAAAATCTGTTTCAGGAAGTATTTTTACTCTGAACATGAATCGGCTCAAAGCCTTCGTGGATCATTAGCATGATTTTATGAATGAAGATAATATCTACCGAATATTTTAAAATTAAAATAATTCATTACCATAACCGTTTCCAGGAAGTCGGTAAGCATGCTTAGTTACCCAATACCGTTAAAATTTCATATCCGAAAATTAATGAATTACCTACAACTAAGGTAAAGAACTTGGAAGCTTCAGCTTTAATAAAAGATACAGATTATTACAACATGGATAATACATCATGGTATTCCAAAATTATTGACAGCTAAATAAGGTTGATAATTCAAAAATGTTAAGGGCCAATTTTACCAAAGAAACTGAACGTGATCAACATATGTCATCTAAATTCCATTCAAGAGCTGTAGGTGACAATATAGGTACTACAGCAATGCTGACACTGACCACTCTTAAACATGGCTAGATGCACTGAACACGTCTAGTTTCATTGTGAACTTCGCCTTTAGACATTGATGTTGTGAAGTTGCTCATGATATCCTCTAATCCTTCATAAACATCTCATCTCATTTTCCAAAACACATCCGTTCCTATGTTACAAGCAAGACTTAAAAAAAAAAAACAATTAAATAGGTAGAAAACCTGCTACTCCTAGATAGCCTTTCTAGGCGACATACATAAAGCTCTATAAACAAGCCAACTTCCTGCAGATTGCATCTTGATCGATGAACTGAGTCGGCGGGGACAAGCACTAATTGAGGACCTAGTAATGAGACTACCGTACTGAATCAACTTTCTTGTTCTCAAACTTTTTCTATTTGACCGATAGTTAAATCATGTTTTTCAGATTTGTAACGAGCATATTGTTATAGATAAACCAGAGTTCAACTAGAACGATAATATCACGTATAAATCTAAAGGAATCACTGATCGGAAGGAAGGCCTTAGCTATGGTTTTCAATGGTCAACAAATTTTTAACTTGATACTTGACTAAACTGTATCTACTATGTTATATCTGTTACACCTCAACGTTAATCAGAAACAGGCTCAAACGATTTGTGAAATCTATTGACTTCCTCGACCTCAATATTTACAATACCTAACTCAAATAACAGAGTCGATAATAATAAACTAGCAGATATCTCTAAACAACCTCCGAAAAAGTTTGGCAGTGGCTAGATACAAAAACCACGCAATGTATATAGCACAGAAGAGGAAGTCCCAGTTAAAATCACTACATTAAAACAGCTTCATGCAAATTATAGGAAATTTGTCTGATATGGCCTGTGAAGAGGCCATATCAGTCAAATTTCCTATAATTTATCCCTTTACTCCAAATCCAAGCTAATTTCGAACAAAAAGATATTCTATACAACGACATAAAGTGCTGCTAAACCACGGGTGGTCTCAATAAATATCGGATAAAAAGTTGATCGTTAAGTAATAGAGCTAAAAACTAGCATATGAATTAACTGCGAGTTACAAGTTAAACGTGCAAGTCTTGACCAGTAATGTAGAAAAAGTAATGGGCACATAGCCGCTACTATTTGATCGTAAAAGGGAGTTTATGAGTGATAAAATATAGGAGAAAATGTTTATACAGAATGTTTATTTAGGTTATAAAGTAAAGGCAGGTTTATACGAGCACAGTAATATGACAGTACAGTAAATCAGTCCAGCGCTGACTTGCAACTGGGCTCTTACAGACAGTGCTAATTTCCCGCCTTCAAGTCAGTCCAGTTGACTATCCTGCCCGTCTATTTCCGGGCCCAGTAGCTTCCCCGCCTGACTTACTGCTGAACCCACTGACTGGGTCCGAAATTCCGAGTCACTGAGTCCAGTCACTGCCATCGTATAAACCAGACACTACGTGGACATGCAGAACTGTAATTTTATCACCAACTGAACACTTCTTTGGTATAATTTAAAGATCTACAACAGATCAACAGATGTCAATTTCAACGGTTTCGGCATGTTCAAGTCTCTCTGTTCTCAAGTCAATCTGAGTCGAAAGACCTTATTTTTTTCTGCAAACATTTCTCTATCTGCCATAATCGCAGTATTCACATTCCGGGTCCTTTCTAGGCATATCATCTTTCACACACTCTATACAATATGTCCATCGATTCCTGGGTCTCCTATTTTTATAGTCATCCACTTTCACACTCAAAATTTTTGTCTTAACATCATTTCCATATCAGCACTGTTGTTGTTGTTGTTGTTGATTGAACAAGAATGAATCACTTTTAGCTTAAAACGGCCAAATTAGCAATTCCTCTAATTTCACACAAAAGCAATTCATAAAGTGTCAAACAGATGAATTATTTCGTAATAGGAATCGCACGCATAATATTATGAATTGTCAGTTTGTGACATTTTACGATGATTCATAATATTTTCTGACTGAAAGTGACTGTTTTAAGCCCACAGGAACTTGTTTAGGGCTTTGGAAACGGGGTCGAAAATTTTATACTATCCAGATTTTATCATTGTGGTTATCTAGTAACACATAGTAATCTCACAAGCAATAGAGATCTAATTGGCACAAGAGAGTGCGTCTAAGACTTGACAGATAAATCGGAATTAATACGATCATTGGAAGTTAATTGAACGTTGTTCCGTTTGCCCGCTTAGTAGAGAAAATTGCGCTGTAATTGTGTCCGTCGCTAATAAGGAAAGTGACTTGATAAAGGGATATTAGAGAAAAGCTTAGAGATTTAGTTTTTTGCTTATCACTGCGAATTCTAACTATCCTAATCCTAATCCTAACTAATATTATAAATGCGAAAGTAAGTTTATTTATTTATTTGATTGTTACGCTTTCACGCTAAAACGGCTGAACGGATTTGGATGAAATTTGGCACAAGGGTAGACCATAAACTGGAAAAGGACATAGAATACTTTTTATCCCGATATTTTTACGGGATCGAGACTTACGCGGGTGAAACCGCGGGGCACTGCTAGTGGTAATATAAGTAGAATTACAGTAGTAGTTAATAATAATTAGTAGCAGCTCATTATATAACTACAACACTGTTAAACTTTGTAAATTAATTAAGACATTTCTATTGCATTTTCTTCTACTGAATTCTACATCTTACACCTACTCATTTTTATACAACCTATTATTTTGAAATTTGGATAGGCCTCAGATGAACGAGGAAGCCCAGGCAGAGGAAATATACAATACTGGTATATATTTAACTTACCTGGACAAAACCAATTAATAAACCAATAATTTCCGCAAACAAAATGATTTCTTATCTTTGTTTTAAATAACTTAAATTTTTCACTTAAGTGTGATGGATAAGCCCTATCTATAAGGCGACTGATTGCGTGATTACAGTAAAAGGAAGTATAAAATGGTATCGGACGAGAACCTGGTGATAAATTTTATGGTACTTAAATACTTTCCTGTATTTAAACTGTTGGCCTGCCAGGTATATATGACTACAACAAAGTAATATTTGGTTGTGTTTCTCACGATTTTCTAAGAGCAGTAATTTCAATATAAGGGTGGGCTCGAGCGAAAAAAAAAACGAATACTGTGGCCTGAGGCCCTAGACAAAGTGACATTCTATCAGCGATAACGATGATGGAAAAGGCAAAAATAGGTATAGGACTGACATAAGCTATCGAAAAGCTTATGTCAATCCTGCTGAAAGTCGTTGTAGAAATACGAAACGCTTTCGAAGCGATTGTCACTTGTCTAGGCCCTCAGTTATTGTACATACTGCAGACCAAACATCTCTTCCCAATAAAGAACAAAATATCTGCCTTAGTACGAAAAATGATCGGCTGATCAATATTTACAACGAATAATGACTGTAAGTGAAATAAGTACTAGCTACTAGAAATAAACGTCTAGTACTTTTTATAAAGGTACTGGAGTGACAGTGACAGCGTACCGGAAGACGTAGCGTGGAAGGCCTCTCACAAGGTGAACTGATGACCCGGTGAAGGCCGCAGGAATCCGCTTGATGTGAGAAACACAGAACTGGTCACAGTGGCTGGGCTTGGGGGAGGCCTATATCCAGCAGGGGACGTCGCCTTAACGTGCTTTCCGAGCCACGTAGTATCACACCGCCACCTCCCAACCTCTGGGCTGTTACTGAGAAATTCCTTATGGAAAAATTCAATAACACCTTTCCCCACCTGGGAATCGAACCCAGGACCCCACGCTATGCAGTCGCGCTTATGACCACGAGACACATGCATACATAATTTTAATATGTAGCTGTGCATCTGAGCCGCAGCAAAAGGGCCCACAAGTAGGCTGGCACTCTGTGGTACTATTATCTCGTCTAGACGCTTACTATTACAAGTCTCAAGTTAACAGCGATAAGCGATAGCTTGATGTTAAACTTGAACCTAAGTAACCTTGCTAAGTAATAAATTAACTCACGGCGTAATAATTATAGAAAAGAAAACGTATTACTAAAGAATAAATAAGACATCAGCACAATAAAAGACGAAAAAAATAAATAATGAGAAACAAACAATAGGTAATAAGTCACCCATTGGAATTAGGAGGATTTATTGGGTATATTTTTGCTTTTAATTAAATATGAATGATAACTATATTTTTTCCCCTTCTCAAGTCATATTTACAATGGACCAACTTAAAGTACGTAGCTGATGAAATAAACACTATAGAAAATAAAAAGTAACCATTTATAACTCTATAACGTGAACAGTCATTTTCCACAGCAAATACAACAAAATAATAAGCCAAAATAATTACACAAAACACATAACTTTATACAAATCCATATTTATTTAAGACACCTTACGAGTAAATTACCACCATCCGGATTCGTATTTACAGCATATAATTTCGGATTCCATTTAAAATGTTAATTAAGCCCAAAGAAATCTTTAAATCGCTGTAATAAACTACATTTTGCAATAGACAACACGACAAGATAAGGATTGGACAAACAGTAATCCGATATTGGATTGCCAAAATAAGAAAACATTATTGCCAGGAAGATGGATATCTGGATTCGTTGGGACTTGTGTTTTTAATCTTATTTATGCGGTGCTGAAATTGTATCCCCTTCTTGTTTAAAAGGTCAGGCAGGTCAGTTTGGGTGAAATAATGATTTTTCAATCTCCAGCTGGACTTGCAACTTTCTACCATGTGCTTGAACATGCTGAGGTTTTGCAAGTCCCTACATTAAAAAGACAAAGAAAGAAAGAATAAATGTGTATTTGGACTCTCACAGGAAAATAATAATAAAATATCTGCTAATTTGTTCATTCTGAATTTATTCTACCATTCTTCTTTTTTAATTTTGATTGCTTTTTCTTCTCCATTCTCTTTTGCTTTTACTTTTTCTTCGTAATTTTGGTCCTGTCCAGCTAAACTTGTGCATCCAATCAACATACAAGCTATAAGTAGATTGACTAAAACAAAATTATGCACCAAAGCAGACACCATGGGAAAATTCTTACTAAAAATGGTTAATCCTATAAGAAAGTAAACCGCTCCACATATCCATAAGCTTTCACATCCCCTCTAAAATCAAATTACCTATCATCCAGAATATATACTTGAGCCATCCAGTTATTATAACCACACACGGCACTATATATGCAAATCAGGAGAAAATGATGCCGCTAATAGCACAGTTTACCCTTTGATTAAGTGCACTAGCAGTAACCGTTGCGACCTGAATATGCTTACATTAGTTTTGCTTATCTTCAGTGTCTCATTGACCTAGTGGAAGCAGCTTGAAAATGTTAGGTTCAATTTGATAAGCTCGGTAGAAGTGTGAATGTGGGGATGTCTGATAATATCTCACTGGAAAGACGCTTTCAGACAAGATCGATAACGCCGAGAGTAAGAAAATCTTCTAAAAAGATTCCGTCATACTGTGTGTTGATCTTTTACAGTTGTTACGGGTCGTCAGAAGCCCGAAAGTCTGACAACCAGTCTTACCAAGGGGTATCGTGTTACCCAATGTGGATGTGGTGTGGGTTGTGGAGGTCAGATAGGCAGTCGCTCCATGTAAAATACTGGTATTCAGCTGCATCCGGTTAGACTGGAAGCCGACCCCAAAATAGTTGGGAAAAGGCTAGGCAGATGTGTGTTGTTTAATAAAATCTAACTCAGGGCAAAAAAGAGCACAAAATGAAATCATTTATTGGTACGTTGTCACCCAATTCCTTTATGTTTAGCCAAAACCTGCATTCGGTAGGTATATATTGTATACCTACATTGAAACCAAAACAATAATAATCTCAGTCCCTATCAAAATCGTGAATCGCGAAGGTTCGTTCTATTTCTATACAGAGATTTATGTATACCTACTTCACTTGTATGAATCAGTCATCGATAGCAGCCCTTACCTACCTCATATACATAGGACCTTCTTGCGAGTATGCTACTGCACTTCTGAATAGGTTTTCTGCTCTCTGAAGCCATATTTTTCTAGCTTATTTTATTATTTTCATCATTCTATTATTATTGACACAGCTAGGCATAGCTGCTGTCTGGGATTACCATCTTGCTCTATGTAAATCTTAAATATTGATGAAAACTTTACTTAGCACTGTTAAAGGGTTAATTTTCATTAGCAATCTATTCTTTATTAAGGTTGTCGGTTTAATTTTCATTAGAAATCTTTTCTTCAGTCAGTTGGTCGGTTTTGAAATCCTTTGAAACAGTATTTTACTCAGCAAGACTTTTCACTACATACTATACGTTTCGCAATATGCTATTTCTCAAACAAACATTGTACCTATTTTATATACACTTTACGATTTTATGCCGATTTTCGTCCAAAGTATTTTACAACTAACCATGTTCACGAGGTCGAAAGTCAAGTTGAAATAATAGATTCTTTTGTTTACAAGCTTCCGGCACCCACAAGCGATGTCGGACAAAACCTTAGTCAACGAGTTGGTTACCATATGAAAGGTCCTTTACATAAACGGTGGAGTTTGTAATATTATATTAGCATATGCCAAAGCTGATAAAACCAATCACGATTTTCACACAGCCGTACGCGTCGCTTTCGACGCTATACCAGCTAATACATGTCAATTTGTTGTTGAAGTACTGAAATCTCATGATATACGACGATATATCGGAAAGTAACTATTTTTAAATCATTTTCTTTAATAAGAGGCCTGCGTTTAAGTGAATGTTGCTGTAATGTGGTGGTTTTGTTATTGTTGTATTAATTAGGGTCTCGCAATAGGGCCGTTGAAAAAGTAAGTGCTTGTTGTAGAAAAAACGTCATTGAAAATTTGAATTTTGCGAATACCCATTTTTGTATTTGTGGGCTTTGGCATTTCAGTACAAATCATGATCATTTTTGTTACATTGTATTATTTTACAATTTGGATTTTTTAATGGAAATTCACGAAAGTTATTTTCAAATTGCACTGAATTTGATAAATAATTTAGCTTGGACGATCATAATTGTAAAATCATCGAGGTTAACTGCACTGTCTCCAATTTACCACCTAATCAATTTACCGTCACCATTTTTATATATATTTCCTTTTCCTTCAGCAATAAACCTTGCCGCAATATAATAGCATCGAGTTGATCTCAAGAGCCGTCGCCGCCAGTAGCTTTCGTGTCCGCTTTCCAACGACCACGACTATAAATAATAACATTCACACGGTACACGTATTTAAATAAATACGTATCAACTTTCCCGGGCACAACACTAGGGATTGCGTTGAATAGATTTTAGAATCGATCCCTGTTATAAATCGATTTGGTAAGTTCTAATTTGAATTTGGAGTCCCACTGCAGTATCAATTGACTTTATTATGAATTCAAAAAAATATTAAACTCATTCGAATTTTAAAGTTGATTTAAAAGCAAATAATTTATTCGAAAGATGCTCTGTATTAACAAAAGCTGAGTAGACTGAGGCGAAAGGCGGATTTGGAAAGTAGATCAGGATAACAATTGGTTACGAAAATAAGATGTCTGATATCTGCTTTCCCTGGCAGATGAATCGTAAAGTACGCCTTTGCGTAAGCGAAAGCCATTATTAAATTCAAGTAATCTGTAAAACCCGATCAATAACCACTTGTTTAAATTCTAAATCAGACCAAACCGCTTTGCATTCAGCCTATATTTTCCCAACCCACTTCCACACTTCAAAAACGGTTTTCTACTCAACATTTTCTGATCAATCACCGCAATCATTGATAGCTATATATAACACGGTGTGCCATATCGAGAAAATTGAAATCGACTTAATCGCTAGCTAATCATCGATCACGAGTAACGACTCTATCGATGCGTTTTATCGATTATGACAAACTCGATTTATCACGACTAGCATCTTGTGTCCCTTCACTAGTTGTGTGCAGAAATTACAGAAGTATTTACGTCCTACTCTCACATCATGTAAACACGTTTGATGACATTAGAAACATAGTATCTTGGCGTCATGTATTTATTACTAGAAGTTATTCCTAATTACTGCTAGATATTATAGGAATGGGGAATTCGTAATTAAGTTTTCTCACAGTTTATTTGCTGGGTCTTGTGAGGAATGGGTAGTGAGCTGCGGGTTCCGTGTTTCTTATGATGCTGCTCTTTCTTTATGTCCAACTAGCTGGCTGCCCGTTTCTTCATCTGCATACAAACTCAAACTCCCCGTTTGACACGCGTATGCAATTAGAGCTTCTTTAAAAATCTACTTGTTGGTCAATCATTCAGGAAGTTTGGGAAAAAATTTCATTTATTTAGGGTTCTTTACCCAAAGGGTAAAACGGGCCTATTACTAAGGCTCCGGTGTCCATCCGTCCGTCCGTCTGTCATCAGTCTGTATCTCATGAACCGTGATAGTTAGACAGTTGAAATTTTCACAGATGATGTTGCCGCTATAACAACAAATACTAAAAAAACAGAATAAAATAAATATTTAAGGGCAGTTTGCCGTTTTTATAGATGGTACGGAACCCTTCGTGCACGAGTCCGACTCGCACTTGGCCGGTTTTTTTTTATGTCAGACTCATATTAATTTCTTTTAGTCAAAAACGTTGCTTACGTGAGTAGATTATTATAACACATACATCATAACATATAAAAAAAAAAACCTTATATTCGATTTTAAAGTACCTATCTGAATTAACTGGCTAAAAACCGGAAACAAGCAAAAAGTTTTATATAATTTTATACAATTTATTACTTCGCAAAATCGCAAAAAACATGAATTATTTTCTGGCATACTGTCAGTGCAGGTAGACAAATTAACAAAGACATTAATATATCAAGCAATAAGACAAGGAAGTCACAAAAAATGACTACCGTTATACAAGACAAATAAGTTGATTCAATCTGAGTGACTGTAATTAGGGTGAGAGGGACAGTAACTGACTTTAAGAAATAATTCATATTTTTGTGATATTATAATTATGAAAATTGGTTTGTTATTAGGTGCAGGAAATTTGAATCGTTGTCACAAACATCATTATGTATTAACAATTTCATTTTCTCAAAAACTAAAAACATTAGCTCCTAAATCTATTATCAATATTCTGTCGAGAAGTAAAGATAAATAATGAAGAATCTTCAACCCACACTATGCATATGTGCAAGAGAATGTCACAATGCAAGTGCAAGTCTATGCAAATTTTAGCTATGAGTGGCTTTTGACAATGCACCTCAATTTTTCGTAAAATTTAACTAAACAATAGTCTTGCTTCACACATGCCTTTGCATATTGTTGTGAATAACTTTGCACATTGCTGTTTTGAACTGAAGAGCTAAGTCTATGAGTATGCACACTTGCATAAATAGAATTACGAAATCTTACGTAAGGTTCGTGCTTGTCGCAACAGATGGCGTTCCTTACCACGTTGTAAGATTTGTGAAGAACATTTTACAAAGATTTATATATTGCATTCTTTAACAATAATGGACGAGTGTATTATATTTATGTCTTGAAATCTTATAAGTACTGCCTTAAAACATACGAAAGAAAATTATTATATCTGAATCAATTAAAGTAATCAAGAAGATTTCTGAATTGTTTTAAAAAATTAATTACTAGATCTAATCAAAATAAAATAAACATTAATAACTGACAACTGGCACATCCACCTTACACAAAAAAAAACAAATATAACCACAATTATTATCGGGCCTAAAGTTTAATCAAGTGACTTTCGCATTGCTTTCACTCGCAAATCAATTATGAGCCGCTTTACTTAATCTTAGAGCGAACTTAAAAAATACTTCATACCTTAGCACTTTGATTAAGTGAAGTTTTTAAGTTACTGTTGATATAACTTGAAGTAATGTTGTGTTTACTCGGTGGCCTGCTGGGAAATTAATGTAATTGTAAGTAATTATATGGAAACAAAATACTTAAGTTTGTTTTTGTTAAGCAAAAGAGAATTATTACGTGGTACTACTTTCGTAATTATAATTTATCATCTTGTTTTAAATGATTTAAAAAACGGTGTAGGAAAACGTCGTGATGAAACTGGCATGGCTTCACAGAGGCCTGCATCACAGCAATTCTAGTATTATAGGCTGATTACGGTTGCTGAATATAAGTCACCTTGAAATACGATGCAAGAAAAAATGATAACAAAATAACATTCTAAAACAAAGGACATTTAGTTACTACTAGCTGTTCCCGCAACTTCGTCTGCGATCCAGGATGAAAAGTAACCTTTGTCCTTCTCCGGGTCATGGTCTACCCATGTGCCAAATTTCATCGAAATCCATTAAGCGGTTTTAGCGTTAATACGTAACAAACAAATAAACAAACAAACTCATTTCCGCATTTATAATGTAAGTTAGAAAGTTAGGATGTCATTTTTGTGATGAATGTAACCTTTAAGGAGTTTTTTCTGAAATAAATAAATAATAATAATAATAATGGTTGAGTCCCTGTTCAACCCCTACCTTTACCCCCGACCATGTTGAACCCCTAAATGTGGTCGATGTTCAACCCCCTTTTTTTTTTTGGGTGGGAAATCATCAAATGACTTCTCCCGCAATGGGCGGAGCGGAAGGGCGTGTCAGACTCTTACTGACTAAAACCCACCCGTGTTCCTTCAGTTGCCTGTTGCCAGGGTCCCGGTATCCCTTTCGGACTATTCCGCAACCCCGGCAGGCATCGGTCCTAACGGACCCCGTCAGGTGTGCTGACATCTCTTAGAGGCGCGCGTGGAACACGACGCGCCATCGACCCGGGCCTGGTCCTTATCGGACGGCGAGCTACCCATTGCCTGCCGTCCGCAAGCCCGCGCCTATGGTGGCCTGGGATTCCCGACGCCCAGGGTGATGTTCAACCCCTGGATATTTATTAAATCCTTGAATTGATGCTGAAGTTCGAATGCTAAATTATATGGCTGAAGCTTTTAGCATGAAAGCGTAACTAACAAACAAACATACTCCCTTTCGCATTTATAATATTAAAGTTAGCATTAGAATTTCACTGAAGCCTATTTTTTCATGTTCTAAGTTTTCCACTCATCAAAACAACTGCGCAACACACCCAATACAATTTAATTCCGACATAATAATTGACAAACTTTCATTGTTTGCGTCGTCCCTATTAGTACGAATAGGATTGTGCAAGACAATTGTTTGTCTTAATATAATAAACACGTTCATAGACCGTGAATTGAATGAATAGTTTAACGCCTTACTTACATGTTGTTTGTTGTAGCCATAAAATTCAACTTGCTTGCGGAGAACTCGAAAACATTTTCCTGAGCAACTTTTTCGAATAAAACTAGAACAAACAATTTCTCAACCACATCTTTGACAAGTGTCGTGTCAAGAATCTCAAGAATCAAGTGAATATCTATCAGGATTATGGTTTCGTTAATTTATTTGGCAGAAAATGATCAATTGTATAGCTATGGACTATGGTTAGACCACATAGCTAATTTTATAAACTGATGGTAATTTTTGTGCAGGGGATATTTTATGATCTATTACAGCGAATGCTCTGTATGACCACGTTAGGCACAACTTTAGTTTGCGGGGAAAGTCCAAAAGGGATACCGGGAACTTTGGCAACAGGTGTGGATTTTAGGTAGTAAAAGTCTGACATGCCCTCCCGCTCCACGCAGAGCGGGTGAAGTCATTTGATGATTGGCAAACGTCAAAAAAATAAAATAAAGACCTAATTTTAGTGGGAATAAGTTCGTTGTACTATCTGAAAATCGAAAGCTCTGAAGTTCATGATGCTAACTAGATATAAGATAGGTCTTGTTAACTCTTCATCTGTTCGTAGCCGTACACAGTACCTTAAATTGTGTCAAAAACGACCGTTTAGAAGCTATTACAAGAAAACTTAACCTCTATCCCAAAACGCAAGATTGCTTTCGAAAAGGTGTAACTAAAACAATGAAGCAACTCGCCCTACCTGGCTGTGATTGAGCGAATCATACACGTGTTTCAACAGAATCAAACGGGAGTTCCATATACAGAGAGTACCTGAGGGCTACGATAGGGTAACTGTGCGGGAAACTTTTCAGAAATAGGCTCTTTAGTGATGTATGAAGGAGATACAATTTCCTATTGCTAACTGACGTCATACTTTTCTAGTCACTTACGAGATAGCTATAGAGAAAAAAACAATAGATTTTAGTGGTTTTTCGAATGGTTTGTGACTAACCTGGTGTCAAAGTTTTAAAGCCGCCCGTGGGTTTCTGACTTGGTAGATTTGAGTGGTTTTTGACTTGGTTCCAAAGTTTTAAAGCCGCCCATGGGCTTCACATGCCATCGAGAAATATCTCTCAGACATATAATATTTCGTACATATATTGACTCAGGCATATATATGTCTAAAACAATATTGTTTCCTCACGATGTTTTCCTACACCGTTTTTGACGCACATGAATCCGAAAAGTCAGAGGTGCATGTCTTGGTTCAATACATATAATTATTATATCATGTATAATTGATAATTTGTAAAAAGGGAAATAAAAAAATTTAAATGTCTTTCAGGAAAAGATGAAGTTTTTCACCGTTATTATTTAGAGCAGGTTCTTTTAAAACAGACAATACATTAAAAGTGTATTATTATTTTTAATTTTTGCGATATCAATCTAGTAAGCCAACTAGAGACGCAGAAAATGATTCCTTTTGAAATGAAGCTGCCATTAGACATGAAATTATAGAATTCTCCTTTAACCCTTTCCCACATGGTCACCATACAATCCCATCACAGTTATTGGAAAGGCAATGTTCAAGCCAGATGCGCGCGCGCAACTAACGGACGTAAATATTTACACTTTTTCTTTAGCTTCCGTAAAATAATTAAAGTAAAAATACTTCTAAGGTACGTTTGTTTAATATCTACCTTTATGAAGTTGGATGAGGAAATCTTTGAAATAGATAACTTGGGTCTGGCTGGCTATAAGTTAAACCAAATGTTGTAAGTTAAATAAACTTGAGTTACTGGTAATGTGTTTTTATTATGAAACTGTGGTGTATGTTTTATGAAATGTGTTTTTTTTTTTCACAGGTAAGCGTCCTGTGGATTTTACCCGGCTTTTATGATGCTACGGAATAACTGACTATTGAAAAGCTCAAGGTTTCTATTGTTTATTTAATTAATTTATCAACTCAGCTGTTAATCAATAGCCTCTCTTTTTAACCGACTTCCAAAAAGCATGAGGTTATTTTATATTCGACTTTATGTATGTTTTTTTTTAATGTATGTTCATCGATATTTTTGTTAATTTTAGACCGATTTTGTTTTGTCATTAGAATTTGGTATAAAAAGCTAGCGCGGTGGTCCCATATACAACATTATTAGTTGCTTATGCTAACCCGAAAAGATGTCATTGTACTTATCATTTTGAACAACTTTTTCTATGGGACCAAGCTTGAAATCGCGAAAAAAAAATCAGCTGTTCCATACATTTGTGTTCACTTAAATCGAAAAAATATATGAAACAGCTGATTTTTTTTTTCGCGATTTCAAGGTTGGTGAAAAATAATGTTATATATTAACTTTGCTTACGTAGTTTTTGAGGTAGCTTCAATGATACGTTGTTTTCCCACTTTAACTATATGGATGATGTTATAATAAGTTCCTTTCACTATCATTCACATAGTAGGTAGTGGTTTTCGAATCTATGTGGGGTAGGTTTAATTTCGGAAGTTGGTGTCTTTGGTTTTGAATTTTCGTTTTTTGCCACCGACTTCCGAAATTAAAGTTATTTTTCACATAATATTAGTGTTTTTTTTGGAAGCCGGTTGTTATTTTTTTTTTGTAAAAGTTTTTATTTAAGAGACCCTTCTTAAAGAGCTTTTTCTCTCATCTCTATTGCTAGACTTGAGCTTCTTTGGTACATTTCATCCCTACCCAATATCTCTTAAATATCTCTCAATCTTCAATATCTTCAATATCTCTTATAGAGAAATTACAAAAAATCTTCACGACTGTATCTTAGAACTACATCTAAGATCATGGTCAGGAATGCCCATATCATCACGGAAGCCATTCAACTATTATAAATTCCATAACAGCGCATCTAGTGACCGCTTCTGATAAATTCAATGATTTACTGCTAATCCTGCTTACCTCTCTATCACACTTTCTGATCGTCCTAGGGGCTTATATAGATTAGAAGACTTACTTAGAAATGGTGAGTCACAAGTATGCTTTAGTTGTTAACGTTATAATTATTTGTGATGTCTCCTTTTGTACATAATGTTGATTTATGTACAGTATCTTCATGATTGTTTTTAGTTGAGATAAGCTGTTTTAAAGTTAAAACATTGCCAACAATCAGTCTTCTCCTTAAGATGGAAAGAATGATATCTTCAGGTATCGCGAATCTTCTGAACGCCAGTTACATGTGTTTTTGCCTTATAATATAATACAGTATGTTAACTAACAAAGGGCGTTCCCGTTAACCTGCAATAGTATAGCGTGTATACATGTTTAAAAAAAATTACATTAAAAAAAAAAAAAAAATTGTGTCGTGAAATTTTCACAAAACGATTAAATTTAAACGTAAAAGAAACACTCTGTACACGCACACTTGTATTTCAACGTAGAAAAACAAGTGTGACATGTGGGCGTGTACAGAGAGTTTATTACCCGACTACGGCGAAGAAAAAAGGAGGGTTATGATTTTGACCGGTATGTATGTATGTATGTATGTATGTATGTATGTATGTATGTATGTTCATCTGTTCCCTCCTATCTTCCAAACCACTTATCACAATTTGACAAATGAGGTATCTTTAGAAGCGTCGTGATTGTCCGCTGGTTATAGGCTATGTGAAGTCACATTAAATTAAAAATGGCGCCCTCTAGAGGACATAAAGTGAGGAACTTAAAAAAAAAAATGGTTTAATCGTACCATGTTGGGTATCAAATGAAAGGGCTTAATGAGCACATTTCAAAAATATATATATTATAACCACAAAAGAATTAAAAAAAAAATCAAGTTATAAAAACTAAAACCCAACTACGACTTATTTATTTATTTATTTATTTTATTACTTTTAAGAAGGCTTACAGACTAATTACAAATAATAGGTAACAACAAAACATTATCAAGTTGCTAATAACAAGCCTCCACAGATAAAACACACACACGTAATCACACGTAATCTGTTCGATTTATGCCCTAACACGTTTGACTCCGGATTTTTAATTTGTCTGTCTGTGGTGTCTTGTTTATACCTTTTAAGTCGTAGTTGGGTTTTAGTTTTTATAACTTGATTTTATTTATTTTCCGTAACAATTTAATATTTTTTGTGAATATTTTACTATACAAAAACAAAAAAAAACTTTATTTTTTAATGGTAATATTTTTTTTAGCATGTATAGACGCTATGCTATTGCAGGTTAACGGGAACGCCCTTTGTTAGTTAACATACTGTATATTTCTTTATCGAACAATCTTAAAACCAATACTTATTTTTCCACAAACTTATTTCCGGAATTGGAACTAACGAAACCACTATGAAAAGCGACGTCACAGCCAGAAGGGGCCCTATGACTATAGGTTCCAAAACAAAGACAGCCCAACCGATATAGATATAAACACTGAAATCATAAGCAGTTACGGAGTTGAGACTGAGTTATCTTGGCCTTTGTCTACCTCCCTCATCTCACCGCTCATATACCTCAAGCGGTGACTAGCAGTCGCGCGCGGACTATAGTAAGAAACTCCTAATTCCAAACAGGAACTTGTTTACCCAGATCACATTACAAGGGAAAATATATCAAGAATAAACAAATGACATAAGGCTCTCTCTATAAAAAAAATGTCCGAGATCATCATTCAAGTATAAATAAAATACATAACAGTAATAAATTAAAAGTATTTTTACAACTAGTCCATCAATCAAGAAAATTATTCATGACATTTGCTTTCATAAAACTTACGTACCTACTAATGTTCAATGTTAGCAAAAACTTGATTAGGTCAAAAGTGATGCTGTTGATTCAATTTGAAAGCTTGTAGATCAATAACTTGTGAATATATCAATGGCGGATTATATTGACACGTTGCTCGTGTGTGACCTACTAGGCTTTGGCAATGGACTGGGTGGTTAGAGAATGATGCATGTCTTTATTATTTTAATTCTAATTTATGTCTGCGTTGATTATAAATCATTTTTCAACTTTTATATCTCAGCTGTTCGTTTCGTCAATAAGTTTTTCAAGACGATCATCTTCGTCATCATTTTCCTTTTATTATCTCAATTATTGATGTGCAGCATGTCTTCTCTTCTTCCTCTTCTTCCTTCTCCTCCGTACACCTTTATGAGCCAGTCAGTCATCTTAGTTAGTATTATCTTTCATTCTTTCATCTTTCTTTCTTTCTATCTTTATCTTTCTTTCTTACGAATCCATTCATCAGATCCTTAATCTTTCTTTTATTATAAGACAGTCAGATTTTGTGAAATGGGGGTTTTTTACTATCCATGTTGAATAAATATTAACAATTTTACGTGTCAAATTAGCACCAGTTTCCACACTATTTAAATACTCTGAAGAAGACATTACAAGGTTGAATATTTGCAATAAAATATGAATGAGAGAGGCTTTAAATTTTTCATACTCATTATTATATTTTCCCACACAATACAGACTCCTCGCAAAGCTTATCCTAGAATGTATATGGGAAAGACACACAAGCACATGAGTGATTCATTCAAACATAGCTACTGAACATGTCTGAGGGTGCAACATAACAATGGAACAGGTTGCCGCCGTTTATAGCAAACAATTTACTTATTAGACGAGAGAAAAATTGAGCCGCTAAGATGTACTGGTGGGTTTGGATTCTTGGAATGCTTAGGTATATAGAGGTATGAGGAACAGAGTGTAAAGTTCTCTTATCTTCTATAAAAAAGGGAGGATCCTTCGACCACACGGGTATTGTGTCTGGTGGGCAACTACCCTTCGATTTATGTCGGGACGTTGTATATATAAACTTGTCACGCAGTACACTTTGCTTAAGCGATACCATTACTTTATTTGTAGGTCCATGCACTAAACCAAGATTTCCGAATCTAATCGTAAAGCATCAGCCATATAATTTTGCATTCGAACTTCAGCATCAGTTCAAGGATTAAATCATTATCATCATCTGCCTAGCCTTTTCCCAACTATGTTGGGAAAAGGCTACCCAACTATGTTGGGGTCGGCTTCCAGTCTAACCGAATGCAGCTGAATACCAGTATTTTACATGGAGCGACTGCCTATCTGACCTCCACAACCTAATAACTAGGATTAAATATTATTATTTACTTATACATTTATCACAAAAATAACATAACATTTAAAAAAATCATAATAAATACTTGTACTAGCAGCATTTTAGGAGCCCGCGAGCAAGTTTTTGCGTCCAACCGATGAGTCACAGAGTCAACGTACGGAACCCAACCGCGCGCCTTTGATGGTACTTTTTACTTTAAACCTTTTTTGCAAACCTTATCCACTCGAGATGAATTCAATATTATTTACATTAATAAATTCTTCGCGTGTTATTTCTGTGTTGATGGTATCTGTATCGGTAACTTTAAAGTTTATATTTTTAATAAACTTGTAGGGATTTGGGTCATTTATTGGATGGGCTATTGGAATTTAGTGACCATCTTACAGCTAGTAGATGTGTTCTGCTTTTATCTGGACCTCCTAAGAATATAACTACAATAGTAAATAACAATAATTGTATAGTGATAGGTGAGACAATAAGGGAAATGAATTCAAATTCAAAAATTCAAATTCAAAATTGTTTAATTTCATTATTACACGTTGTACATTATACAGTTGGTGGCGTCTCCTTTTAAGCATATAGATGCCTGTGCCAGGAGGCGCCGCTCTTTTATATCTTACAATATAAGTGTAACATGTTACTAAACAAAGTTTATACAAATAATGATTTTTATTTATTATAGGTAGTCTGTGTGTGTATAAATATGTGTGTGTGTGTGCGTGTGTGTGTATATATGTGAGTGTGCGTGCTTGTGTATGTGTATGCGTGTGTGTGTGTGGTTGTTGTATACGAAAACGGTTTTACCTTATATTTAACAGAAGATTCTCTACTTCATCATAGCATAACTTGTTTATCCAGTTAATCAGCAGTGTTTTGCATTCTTTTAACGGTTTAGTATGTATATCTATTTGTTTATTTAAATAACAGTCATAATAATAATATTCGTGTTTTGATATATTATTTTATGAATTATTAATAATAAAGGTTTATTTCAGAAGCTTGTACAACTTTTACAGTAAATCTTATCTTACAGTGTGTCACACACACACAAACGGTGTGTGTATCATTTCAACTCATATTGGCGAAGCTTGCAGCAATAATTCAATGTTATCATAGGTCGTCATCGTAGTTACGGCTTCATTTACAGGTAATCCTCTATGAATTATTAAACATGTTACAAAAATAAAAATGCCGTGTTACGCACATTTAATATTAGATAAAATACTAAACTTAATTTTTTACGTATGTTATTTTTAGAAAATATTCCGCAAGAAAATCAAAACTAACTGAGCAAAATGATTGCCCTTAAAGCCCTCATTAACTGACACTGACTGAACAAATATAAATAGACTAAACTTGAATGTGATTAAGTACAGACAGATTGATTAAAATTATGTTTAACTATCAAATACTAACGAACTAGTGAAACTAGCTATATCTATTTTAATTGCAGCAAGATTTTAATTACGGTTAATTTAATTAGTAGAAAGTACTTTGGCGACATATTATCAACTTTTGTCAATGTGTTCGTGTAACCAACACTTTGTTAGTAGCTATTGGAAACCTACTAGGCAGTTGGTGACGTTTACTAGCATAATATTTCAAACGGTTTTACAACCATTTCATTAATAATGGACGTAATAATTAATAAACGACCATACATTTCTAGCATAATCTATAAGTGGTATAAAGCTTTGCAATTCTGCATATCATTTAATTTGAATATTAAATTCAATGGGGATGATAAAAAACAACGTTAAATTGCTTATATGGTGGCAAGGAAATTAAAGAAAATGGTGTTGTGGAGGCAGGAGGAGCTCGTGGCTAAGTAATAACAGCCGCACGGGTCGATCCAACAGGTTAAGCTACGCTTGCCGGGGTTGGCCCATGGATGCTGATGGGTGACCATCTTTACATACTAAGGCTCCTCCGTGCCTCGGAAAGCACGTTAAGCAGTTGGTTACGACTGTCATTTGTGGATCTTTGACAGTCGTTACGGGTCGTCAGAAGCCCGAAAGTCTGACAACCAGTCTTGCCAAGGGGTATTGTATTACCCAGGGTTGGTACTGTGTTGTGGACTTTAGATATATTTTTGAGGTATTCTTTCCCAGTAATTTAATACTCTATCGAAAATACATGATCAAATAAATAACACTAATTTTGGAGATCTCAAAATGACACCAAAAAATATCGACCTTATGTCGGTCGATATTTAGAAGGAGGAGCTCGTGGCTAAGTAATAACAGCCGCTCGGGTCGATCCATCAGGTTAAGCTACGCTTGCCGGGGTTGGTCCGTGGATGGGTGACCATTTTCACATATCGCGACTCCTCCGTGCGTCGGAAAGCACGTTAAGCCGTTGGTTACGGCTGTCATTTGTGGATCTTTGACAGTCGTTACGAGTCGTCAGAAGCACGAAAGTCTGACAACCAGTCTAATCAAGGGGTATCGTATTACCCAGTTACTGGATTGTGGAGGTCAGATAGGCAGTCGCTCCATGTAAAATACTGGTATTCAGCTGCATCCGGTTAGACTGGAAGCCAACCCCAACATAGTCGGGAAAAGGCTAGGCAGATTGATTGTCGGTCGATATTTAGAAATGTAAAAGCCAGTGGACGACAAACTAACAAACGTCTTTAAACTCAACATTTTCACTCAAAAACTCAATTTCGATTCAGAACACGAACAGTGAAACACGCCCCACATTTTGTTTAATCATATGCATTTTTCAAACCCTTTTAGGGCTTTAGAGTTAACTTGAAACTTTTTTAGTTTCACAATGAGATTAATTTATTTTATGGGAGCAAGATTTCCGGACAGAATACATAACTAATATGAATATGGTCCTATTTTCAACGCAAACAATGACATCATCAAACCATACATATATATTTATGAAAATTTCGTACTATATTTGTATGAGAAATAATTATGACAACATCTAGTCTCTCAAATATAGGCATAGAAGTAAAAACAATAAAATTATTCAAATGAAGATGATCGAACCTTGCCCGAAGAAATCATTAAAAAATATACAATTTTAAAATCCTGAGACCATTTTTTGTCCAGATAAAGCCGACACAGACAGCTCTAGTGATAATAATGATATTTGAGAGATCTTTATCATTAAAGCTTATAAACTACAAAACAGTAAAATGATTGATTTTATAGATGTCTCATTTAGGAAACTCGTTGAAACGCTTGTTAGCATTTGCATAATTAATGAACACATTCTAAAATTCAGACTTTTGTTGATGATGTTAATGGGAATGGTTCTAAATTGATTTGTTATAAATTGCCGAGAGGTTCCTAATTAACACAGTCTAGCATAAATATTCTAAAATCAACAATGTACAGGTATACACCACACAAATCATAATAAATTCTGGTTCCTAAATAAACTACCCAAAATATTAACACAGTCGATAAAACATCAATAGCTCAAATCCCCAGAAACGAAATAATAGCAACAATGTTAATAATGAACTCGAACAAAATCTTAACTTACAAGTTCGTCACATAAATCCAAAAAAAAAAACAACAAAAGGATCTTTTTGTTCACGAAAAAAATCTATGGGAAAGAAGCGGTGCCCGAACGCGAACGCCTAAAAATGTTCGGACCGCGTCTCACCCGGTACGGGAGCGGAATTTTAAACAGGGACTCCTAAAATGGAACGTCGGGGATGCCTTAGGCTGTGAAGAAAAACTTCCAGACGGTGAATCAGAACGTCTGAGCCTTAAAATAGCTGGAATTATTGTTTTCGATATAAATAAAGATGGGCGTGATGGTATTAAAGGGAGATGTGTAGATGTAGAAGATATTGTGGGCAGGTGGACAAGTAATTTAAAGAGGTTTGTGTTATCTTATTTAAACACCAGCAAGACAACCATAATAAAGACTATGCTTTAGATTTCGATAAGTAACACCATTTTAGTAACAGTGAATAGAATTTAATTCTGGACTACAAAACACCTGATCAAATATATCTGCTCGAGCCAGAAGAGCGCAGTTGTACATTCACTTGGTTTACATACAAATAATAAATAGAGAAAAGACAGACTTTATAGCATTACATATGGCTACATCAGATATGGCTAGCAGTCGGTAAGGATACAAATTAATTTGGTCATTATCTTTTGCCAAAATAAATCTGCGCATTAAAAAAGTAGCGGTCAAAGCACCTGCTAACAAGCTAATTAAAAAGAGATAAAATAATAATAATTATATAACTTAATATTTATCTTTAACAAATACCGTTCACAATCCTACAAAGATTCAAATCTGTAATTTGCGGTCTACTTACTTGAACATTTTGTACTTGCAGAACTGGATCAATTTCTGTTGCATATATAATATAAAATTAACATTTTCACTCGTAATTTTAATAAATGTGCTACCATTTAATCTGATATTGCACAATTTTCTTTTGCATGAAGACGAAATTATTTGCAAAAATACCGAGCAGAGATTCCCTTGAAAGACAACGTTTTTAAACACGCATAATACTCAGGTAATTCGCGCCTACTTATATTTTAAATCATGTGCAACTTTTATAAATTGTTCAGGTTTTCCATCATCAATTTTATTACGTAGAATACGCCCAGCATCGGTTTAAGAATGGGTCATTATGTAAATTATGTATAATGACAAGTTTTTGAACCCATTGCGCTTTTTTACGACCGATCTGGATCGATCGATATAGTTTTAAAGTGTCCACCGATCGCTTTAATGAAGTGAATTAAATATCCATCTGGATTTCTTTGAAAAACATAAATTTTGTTGTCGTATTAATTTGCGAGTTATGTAACGCGACGTTACGAACAATGGTACACCTGTCAACGAAAGTGGGCCGATATTAATAAACACTCGTGACTTTATTGAGTGAGGAGTTTTGTCGAGGTCTGTACACGGCATTAACACATAAAGCTCACTGATTACGTCCGATCCATTTTAATTATATTTTGACATTCCTGAGCAGTCCAATGCGGTAACAAATAAAAACATCCATATTATTTAATGTTTTTGAATACTTACAGCTGTATAGTCCGTTTAATTTGCTATGAAAGTAAATTAAAGACATATTTGTCTTATAATTATGATCATAAAATACAACAGTAATTCATAGCGTTATTAATAATTATGCATATATTGTCACTGCTATGTTTAATAATTATCTTCTTTTAGAAGTTCTTCAATAAATAACGTGTAAAATTAAATCAACTTAAAGTCTGCAATGATAATAATTATTTACTCTGAGGTTATTCCAATTTTTGAGGACTAAAATTACTTTGCTTAAATATATTTGCGTTTCATCAAAATCATTTTCGTCACTATTCACTTGTTTATTACGATCGAAAATCCAAAAGCAATCGTTCCCAAAATTGCTGTTTACCTGTTTCGGACTTTCACTGTCGGGGTTCAGTTTGTCATTCTTGAATCACTCACGATGATTAATGGTGCACAAAATTATAAGGTGGTCGCGTCTGACGAAATTGGTTGGGGAATCATAGGGCCTTGGACCTTAAAAATAAAGAAAGACGGTGTGGGAACATCCTTTGATACATTACGTGAGTTTTGCCCTTTTTTCGATCGATCGACCGTGAGGAAGCACGCTCGATCTGATACTGATCAAACTTTTATAACCCACTCACCAATTTTATGGTTTTTATTTCAATCAGGGAAGCTGATAACTTTTGACTTTAGATACAGTTTAAAAGAAATTTGAAACGGACAGAACACCCGCTTGGTAATTTGAATACAAAAACTGTATTGTTAATTTTAAAAGTAGAGGGTGATATTATTACTATAGTTTTGGCGCATGCGGACAGAACAATGCCCGTTCTCGAGGGAGGGACTACCGACCCCTTTTGCAAGTAATAATACGTGTACACCATTAACGTACAGATTGTTTGAATGCTGGTTTTATTTTATAAAACAAATTGGAATACATAATTAATTGCACTTTTAACTTCAAACCAGTCTTTAAAACTAAGAAATATAGCGTAATCAATGTCAATAAAAGATAAGGCTATATAAGGAACAAAACATACAAAACAATATAGAGTACGTATAATCAGATTATCATGCAGGTCAGTCCGTTCAACATGAATCTAGGCGCACATGTCTGCACCGCGCGCAGCGTCATTCGCGTCGAAGAGACGTAGCGCGACGGACGTCAGCGCGCGCGCCGTGACGGTTAAAATTCAAATTTCAAACTGTTAACAGACCAAAATCGTGACATTGTTCAAAAAAGAAAACAAATCAAGTGTGTGATAAACCTAAAACATTTATTGATTTTGTGAGTGAATTCAGTGAAATATATATATAGTATAATAATTGGTTAGTTGATCCCGTACTGGTGTGCATGTAGAGACAAGTGGTTGTGACCTTCTGTATTGTAAAAAAGGAGTTTGTTCTCAAACTTGTATGCAAAAGTGATGGGAATATGAATTCGAAGAAATTGGAATGCTTTGACGACGATGATTCTGTGGATGATAAGCCAAGTCTCAGCTTTTTAGGTAAGTCAGAGATAAATAATAAACAAAATAATATATTTATATATATCTACAGAAATAGTTTCATTGATAGCTCCTGATATTTATGAGGTTGACTATTGATAATACATGAATATTATGAAAATTGTGTGTCAGTGATAAAGTGTGGGGTTAGGAATGCTATTAGTAAACGTCGTATCTAGTGAACTTTACTGCAGAAATCATGACTTCATAATATACATTATTATCTTTAGATTAGATTTCCACATCAGTAATTTGAAAACCCATTTATGAATACCATAATTGGGTGTTGTCTGTTTCTAATTTGAATTTAAATGAGTTGAATCAAAAGAGGACTTAAATTCCCTTCCAGGCAACATTTTGGCATTATGGTCCTTTATAATCCTTAATTTTAAAATTGCAAATCTACCTGTACAGCTGAAATGGACAACGATTCCAGCTTGCTTAGGAGTTAAAACAACTTCATATATAGTTCTTTGCACGAGTGATATACTAAAAAGATCGTGTCTCGCAATTAACCTTCGCTGTGTCCAACGACTGTAGTAATTATTCCCCTCCATTGAATGCTCTAGGTTTGTACAAGTTTTTACAATTTTAAAATAAGTTTTTATTCGACAAGACTGTAGTGCTTTAAGGAAACGTTCCAGTTTTTGCTGAAGTCCATTATGTATCATTAAGTTTTCAACAACATGGATTTGTATAACTGTTTTATGATGGAGTTCTTTATAAAAATCTTTTAGTATGGTATTAAAATTACAACATGATTATTAGAATGAGTCAGTTTTGGAGGTCACCATAAAAGAAATTGCCCAATAATTTCCATACATTTCACAATGTCATCTAAATCTGGATTTTGTGGGGGTGTATTGACTCATAGACAAATGAAGCCACGTATCCTGGTATGAGTCAGGTCCACCGAAGGTTCATAACCCACGCCCATAACTATGCCTGTCGGCAAACTGAAGAGTTTATGTAGGTAGTGCAAGTGAAATCCAATATTCCTTGCCAACAAGAAATTGTAGCTGCATCAACATAGAAAGGACTAAAATAATTCAAAAATAAAATAATATATACGACCTGAAATTAATACGGTTAAAAGAAATTGTAATGCGAAATGAGGTTTAAAATTTCAAAGTGAAATCATTGGTGTATGGATTTTGATTGCTTTTTAAGTAGTCTGTCTGCTCTGTAATATCGTGTTTCACTGTTTTTGTTTATGTAGAATGTAATTTAACATTCGATGTACCTAGGATTATTAAGTTTCTAAACAAGGAAATTAGCGAGTATTTCCAGCACCGTCTGTGTCAGGAATTCAGGACAATCTCTAAAGGCAAGACATGTTAGATCAAACAAAAAACCTGCCGAAAGCTGTGTCATTATCTGGATTTAATTTTCCTTCTTTGTTTTTGATGGATAAATCAATTTCACAGACTACTCTATATGTGCCTAAAACAGCAAAATCAATAGTAGTCTAATTCACTTTCATTTTCTGTTCAGCTTTAAACGAAGCTTCTACCGAGACACCTGTCTTTCGAAATCTATACCTAACTACCATAAAAGTATATTAATCTGTCCTAATGTTTTCATCTTGCCAATGACCTAAAAAAAACTATAAGCTATGATTTAAAATCGCAGAATAGTCGTAAAATCTGCATTATGCAGCCTTATTGCTTATTTTTATGACTATTTCACTGACTTATCACTTTAAGTGCTGGATCGCTTCTCCTATATCTTCAAGGTTCATTAAATTGATTAGGTTTATCAATTCATAGAAGTTAAGAGTTGTTATCGGCTTTATCCGATTCTTAATAGAATCAAAGATTATCTTTATTACGAATTTTATGTTTTATTCGTTTCAAGTTAAATTGTAAACATGGACTGTTTTGTATGTCTGTAGATAGATAGGAATGATGTGTAATTTTTTGTAAATACCGTCTCTAATAGCGACAGCTGTTGATAAAGCGTTTTTGGCTTTCTCACTTATCCAATCGCTATGGATTAATACAACATTCAAGTTAAACTTTCTATAAATTGTTTTTATAGCTAAAAAACAACAAATTACGCCTAGTGTCAACTACGGTCAAGTGGTCCAATTTGTACTATAACATGGGACCAATTAAAATAAAACTGGATGTTCTTGTTTTATAGACAATTTAACTGGTTTAGCTATTGGCGATTAATTTAATTAAACTTACAGTCATGGATTCATACCGATTAACTTAACTGTAATTATAATTATCAATGAGTTGGTAATAAACTTTTATTTACGGTGCCTGGTTGGTCCTTAGGCGACGCTTTGTTTCATAGCGTCATTATGCAAATGAAATAAACTGATTTTATTGTTCATGTTATTCGTTAAGATGAAATACATGAGACTGCCAACATTAATAATGAAAACATGATAGTATAGATTTTTTCTTGTATGATCCGATTAAGAAAAATAAATATAGGTATATCAAATATAAATAATAAATATCAAGTAAAAGAAAGAACAGGTGCAACAGTATATAAACATAATATTAAAAGCGAGGTCAAATGTTAATGCAGTAAACACGTTTAGAAATCAAATTATGATAATAAAAGATTAAACTAGAACACTTCCATAAAAGACGGACAATATTCAAATTCAAAACAATTGAGAATATATAAAGTCGACATCAAGGCGTCAAAATATTTCAAAGTTTAGTTTAAAATGACCCCATTTCGTTAGAAATACATGCAAGCTTACAAAGTTAACGTATATTGTCACCTATTAGTCTAATGATTTAACCGATTTAGATAAAGACGGTATCATGGGTTTACCTTATCGTCTAGTGTCAGACTAGTAAAGATATATGAGGTGTTTTTCCTAACTTGCCGTAGAAAGGGTCCTACAAAACTGTTGCTCGAGTGCATTGGATTAGTGCCATGGAAATCAAGACCTATATTGGTTGCTGACTCGTTATTTCAAGCATATGGCTCTTAATCAGTCTTTTCAACAACTTTACTTTCATTTTCTACCTTAGCTCTTTCAAAATACGTTTCAAATTCTATTGTGCTCTCATACCGGTGCCCCATTTTTTGCCAGACATCGCAACCAGAGGTTTCGCTGAAACACCTGTACATGTTTTTGTATATAAATAACAGTTAAAATAGATTTCGATGATCGATACATCTAAAAGTCATTTGTCATGATCAGCCCGAGTCGGTGGGATGACGTAATTGTCATTGTGGAGTCATTTTGCAATGACCTTGGATTAACAATGTGCGGAAGTGTTAAAATGAAGTTCAACCACTTTTATTAATTTGTGATTTTATATTTACAACGATGTTTTTAGATAATAAAACAAAGATAGTCTGCTATGACGGTCTGACTCACTTGTTGTAATAGGCTAATTAAGTAAGAATATTAATAATAAGGATAGTGTAGTGTAGTATTTTTGTTAAAGGTGTAGTTTTCTGCTACAGTGCCAATAAGCGTATTTTTCTTTCTTAGTAATGTTTTCACTATCCATAGTCTACTTCGTGTCAATGGCACGACAGTGAATTAAAAACTCCGTGACTTCCACAGCGTCTTCTGGCAAAGGTCACTTTGGGGCACACAGACTATAGAAGAGGAGGAACATAGTTTGTTTCAGACCCAGCTCCACATATACACCAAAATGTAACCATATACTACTCAGTAACGAAACTGGAACTTGTACAGCCATTTAATACACAGATCCATTATAATTATTTATACTTTATAACAAGAGTTGCAACTAATAAGAGTTGGAAACATAATCAATTTAATTCATAACTTTCACAAAATCCTGCAAAAGTTTCATAACGGGATTGGTCAAATTCAAGCATTTTCCCAACGGGGCCTAAGATAGTCCCTGTCGGCAGCCCTCAAAGCTAGTAATTGCTAGTGTAGATAGTAGTGGCTAGTTTAAATACCACGATACTTGGACATCCACTCTCTCTGCGTATCTCTGTCATGGTTTGACGTGCCGAGATATGCATATAGAGGGTGAAAGTTTCGGAACAGACGTTGAGGGGTGAGTGAACGATCAGAGGAAATAAATCTGCAGTTTTAATTGCTGCATTGCGTAGGACTTTGGTCCAATTGAATTTACTTTTCATATCTGTTGAGATTTCACATTCATTGGAAAGGGTATTAATTGGTTTATTGATTGGTTGGGCCAAACTTGTCTGTACTTAATTATAGACTTTTGGTTTTGAAGGCACGTTCCTAAGTACTCTCCAAATCCAATTGGGAACAAGGACGTGTCCAGGCAAATAACAACTTGTGCAACAATATCAAAAGCCTTGTGAAAGCCTATCTTAATTGACTTTAAACTGTAATATAATGTTAGAACTTATCTTTTCGCACTAGTTGTAAAAGTCACCCTTATGAACATTGGCTATTAAAGAGCTGATAAGAAATCGCCTGGCAATCTCGTACACAACAAACATAATCGTAAATAGTTAAACTTTTTAAACCCTGTCCTATAAAAAAAAACTCTCGATAGAGCAAACATAAATCAAATTCAATTTCACTATAGCCATCGTAAAAATATTACGTTTACGCACTATTTAAATTCTCACCATGGATTTGAACACTACAAAAATCGATTACAAAATCATATTTCCAATAATCGATTCCATCGAATCGAATAATATTTCTTTAGTACCGAAACGCGTATCGTTTTATAATAAGCTCTTTAATTCCGGTACATTTGACAGATTCTTTACAAGATTATCTAATGTAATACTTTTGGTGTAATCGTTTTGAAACGGCTTTACCCACGGTACTAAAATTGTGGGTAGTTATACTTATACTTTTTATGTCTACTTGAAATTGGCGTGGCGGTTTGAATTGTCGCTTTTTATTGTCTTTTGTTTAAATTGAGAATGAATACAAACCACTTAAAACTTTTGATGAGGGTTTCTCTAGCAGTTTTATTATTCATCAATTTCTGTTCCAGTGACGGTGACTTGACTAACAGGGGTTTTGAATAGTTCAGTGGCATTACCTATTCTGAGGCACCTGTAGGCAACTGTAGAATTGGCAATATAATGTTTATTGCCTACTAGTATTTGCGAACCAATTAAAATTGTATCACATCCGTTCAAGCCCTATTTACTTTCTCTACTTTCTTACTGATAGTTAACAAAAAGCATTTTACTATGACCAAGATTAAACGCCTGTGCTAACGCTAATTTTGCTAAGAGAAACTGCACACTTCATTTTCATTGGGTCGAAGTAATGTAGGTACTTGTATGAGCCGTTTGTCACTCTGTAGAATGTAAAGGTAGCTGATGAAATGAGCTGCTGTGTTGCTCCGTTAACGGGGACTTACAAACTAAAGTACTTATAAGATATTCATGACGGGTCTTTAGTCACTTGAGGGATTAGCACAGAGGTTCGTATTGTTCCATTCTGAGGCCGGTATTCCACAGTTTGCCAAGAATTAATTTTGACGCAGAAGCAATCCCGTAATCATTAATTTCTTATTGTAAAATTCCCGGCATAAGTAGATAGTAAGGTAGAGATTTTCAAGTTTAACGGTTTGTTTCGAAGATTAGCCTGATTAAAAATTTTATACGGTATATAAAAGTGGATTTAAAAGAAAAGCTGATAATCCCACGGATTGCTGTTAAAGAATCTCGCGATTGAGAGAATCTTGTGAAATAAAATAAACCCACAATATTAACTGAGTAGTATTTACTGATATTGAAAATTTTAAATTGGTAATCTTGGAATCATTAAAATTCCCAACTTTCTATTTGCAGATTCTATTATTAGAAGAACCATTTCTTGATCTTCTATCTCGTCAAAATCTTATACTGCATTAACCGACATATCGTTATGTGCGTTAGTCAATTTGTCCCCATATCTAACCCCTACATCCCGTTAAGCCTCCGTAATCTTCCGTAATCCCTGAACACATAAAGCCAGCAACACATCGGTGCGTGAGCATCCAGTGTGGTCCACTGAGTTATCAACAAAGAGACCGTTGGGTCGTGTGCCCATACCTTTGGAACCCTTAAAGATTTTTTCACTCTCTTAATGAAGTGGCGTTAACTTTGATTTTTCTACCTGGATATTATAACCACATAATGAACTTGTGTTTGTTGTCTTTAAAGAGAACGACTATGATATACAATACCAGTCTTGATTATGATAATGTTAGACCGAAGCCAACTAGGCATTTGGTTGGCATTCTTTAAGTACCATTACCAAATAATTCTATGTCAGATGAGATTAATACCTAGAACCCGATTACTATACTAATTTTAAAATTCATTAAGGATATGGGAATCCTGTTCCCAATAAAACCTCTGGCCAAACCATTGATTTATAACTATCATAGATTTACACTTCTAAATTTAACTCATTAAAATGCAAACATCTAGAGCCTTAATCAAATATTTAAATTGGAATACAAAACTGGCCATTCGGATGTTTGTTTAAATTCATGTCAGTATTTAAATAATTACTTTATTATGGTTATAAAACATTTACATTAAAAAAATGATTTGCTGTCCAATTTGATTTTCTGTTTCAAAACAAACTAATTTCTTCGACACGTTTTGCTTTCACATCTAAATCCTCTCTTTATTTATGTTAAACTAGTCTAGTCTAACGTTAATTTCGTCTTCATTTAGTAGAAAGTTTATTTTGTCTTTATTTATAAGATAAGGCTCAACTACATTATTATTGCCTATTGTATCCACAACACCACTAAAATCAGTCTTAAAATCACCCCATATATTCCCATTAGCACCAAAAGCTCTCTCAAAGTTACCTTTAATTGGCGAAACGATACTTCAAATGCTAATACGTTACAGAACTGTATTGTTGACATTAACTGTATAATGTCAACATTGCACTAGGTTTGGCTTACCTAACCTACTATTACGATAATGCAAACACACTGCTTCTCTTACTTTTTGTTCATAACGACCTTACCGTCATAATATTCTGGCGCATATATACAATACATATACGTGGAAAGTTGTACCGGGCCTTGGCAAGGGAAGTACCCTAAATGTAAGTGCTACCAATTCTCAAAGGAAATATTTTACTTTTTCAAAAGTAAATAAAACAGCATTCTAAATTTTTTTTATCTAGGAATCAAATTAACTAAAATGCGTAAAAACATCTCCCCTATAATAAAGCGCCAATAGGTAGGGGGTAGGTCAATCGTATTTATAAAATACTAGCCGATGCCCGCGGCTTCGCTCGCATGGATGTCGGTTATTATATACTAAACCTTTCTCGAGAACCACTCTAACCATTGGTGAATACAGCATGAAAATCGGTGCAGTAGTTTTTGAGTTTATCACGAACAGGCCGACAGACAGACGCGGCAGAGGACTTGTTTTATAATATGTAAGGATCTCCTATAATACATTGCATCTGAAATTGAAGAAAGATCATGCATTGTCTAGCACTTTGGCAAAGTATTTCATAGATCTGAACAAAATAAAATAGCTACCACCCTCCCTACTTCCTTTATTAAATCATCCACTGCTGGATCTAAGTTTTATTTATAGGTGAAAAATTTGCAATTATATAATAATATTGATCTGACCGTAATGCAATATGAAAATACATGCTTATCGCATTAAAAAAACACTACTTACCTTTGATGACCACGATCATTAATTCAGTGATAATTTCTTTTACGAGCAATAAAACTATAATAAACTACAATGTAATTAATACCCTTGGTTATTCCACTTTTAGTTCTTATTTTACTGGACCTACATGTAAAAGCTGTCAGACGAGTCTATAAAATGGCTTCTCTGGACGCCGTAGAACCTGCTGTAAATATTCCATCATTTCTGATAGCTGTGCTAACAGATGGGGTAAAACGGGTAAAACAAAAGAGGGTTCGTACTTAAACAAATAGTGGCCGGTCCGCGGGTCCCTCTAATTTGTTCGGTTAATATTTGTCCAACTTTACTTTTACGCTTCCTAAAATAGATAATAGGTTTTAGAAAGGCTGTTTTTGTAAACATTTGGAAAATTGAGGTTTTGCGGATAAGATTCGTTTGAATAAGCTACAAAAAAACACCAATTAATCAAAGATGCCAATTGCCAAGAGTTTACAATTGAAACATAATTGATTAAATATATTTTACCAATATATTCATAAATTAACACTTTTTATAGAATTCAGAGACATAACATTCAAACGCAACCATTTAAAATCATATCCTCGATCATAAAGTGGTACTGATAACCCAGCCATTTTAAACGATTCAGATCTAAATGACCACAAAGTAATTAAACTATAAAATGAATCTAATGAAAAGGAAGCTAATAAAATTGTTCTGTCTGATCATAATTTCTACCGCAAAGTAACTGATAAAGACGCCGTACAAGGCACCGATCTAAGGACAGGTAGTCATGTAGGGGTCCCGAGCTGACCTCAGCAAATGCAAATAGAAAGTTAAATTGAAGACTGGCATTCAATCTATGGTATTAGGAATATGACACATTGTGTTAAGGAAGTTTTGTTTCTAATTAGGCAATGTAGTATTTCCTTCTCGTCTCATTTTTGGCTTGTGATTGGTACATTCTTTTTTCTTCTTTTAGTTTGCCATTACTTCAGCCATGTTAGCACACATACGTGTGTTTCGGTTACACAAATCTGTTTATTTCTGTGCTTTTAGAATCATGCAAGACTTACTAGCCTTATGAGTATGTATTCTGAAGACATGTAATGCGTGAACAATTCACACATGAGAGTTTTAAACAGTCTCCTCAAAAAGTCTATCAACTAATAATGGTTAGGACTTGTTGCATAAACAGTGGCATATGACTTAAGTTATATCATCGATTACAAGTACCGCAATAATCTTTTTTTTTTTTCTGTTCAACAACAAAAAGTTTTTCCTCAATCTTTTACCGGATGGCAAGAAGGTCAATATACTGTTTCTTTTATTCCTTATCCACCATAAAAGATACTGTTATAAAATTAAATTTAGAAACGTTTTTATAATTTAGTATCATTATATTGATTTCTGATACAGTTATATTATTTAGTCGGGGTTATATTTTGTTTAAATTCGGATCCGGATCTATATTTTAATACAGGTCGTTAATATTAATTAATTCTGCTTTGTTTAAGTCAGTCGATGATATGCTGATGCACATGTACCCCGAATGAACAGTTAAAATGATTGGTTTTTCCAGTATAATCTTTTCAATATTATTTTAATATATTTTTTCCTAATTCCATTTTTTTTGTTTTAAAAGTATTAACATTATTTAGATATAAAACACTCTTGTGTCTCCAGTTTTAGATTATGACTACTACGTAAATCGTTATTATTACCAGCTCATTGAGACTAACCCGTAACACTAAAACTACCTACTGGCTATATAAAAACTCATTTATCGATCTGATCAAATAGAGGACAGCCTTAGGGAAATCGTGGCGCTACTGCACTGGCACAAATAAAAGTATGAATAATCTCTTCATCAACAAAGTAACACATTTCGGAATTCAAACATCTCATTTGGTCAACTGACCTAAATAAGTCAGACAGTACATCATGCAACAGACACCTATACAAATATGGCTACGTGACGTTCTAAGGTCCTAAAAAGAAATAAACACCCACCTGCTTTGAACTTCGTTTGCTTTTTATATTAGCATTTGTATGGAGTGCAATGCACCACACTTAAGACTTATAAAAAGCTATGAAATTCTCTAGTGTATGCTTCATCACGTTTCTCGTTGAAAGCCTTCAATTGAAATTCTCTATTTATTATCGAATGAGGCAACCTAAACCGACTTGTTGGAAAGTTACGATTTCAATCAGTGTTTCCATATTTTTTTCTCTGATCTAAAGGATGTATATGCGGTGGAGTAACCCGTTTTCTGTGAGGTTTCTCAGTTCAAGTTCAATTTTATTACCATGCTGGTCTAGGGTTGAAAAACGTGGAGTATTACTTATCAATCTGCGAAAGTTATGAGTCATAAGATCCCAGACTATGAAGTGCTAACCCGTCTCGCCTTTAATTGAAATATTTTATTCAGATTAGCTTTATCAAAGCTTTCTTCAGTGCCAATACCTTGCAACTTGTCGTCTAAAAGTGGTTTTGCTTGAATGGAATATCCATTTTAAGATACTGTTGATGCAAAATACAATCTAAGAGTATCTTTTTATTTTTAGAGACAAAATATTAAAAAAAGACTCTATGCTTTATAATTTTTTAGTAAAATTTTACTATAAACCAATTATTATTATAATTTAATATGATTTAGCTTTGGAATTTTTCAAGAAAATTAATTGGAATTTTTATCTATATATTTTTTGCAGTTAATTAATGCAAAAAATTACACTTAACAACTTAATTACACGTAAACTTTTTATCCAATACAATTTGATTTGTTACAGCCAGTAAAATAAAATACACACTGAGAAATATAATAAATAATCAGAGTTGAAAAACAAATCTATTTAATGTTCTAATGAAAGAGCTCCAAAACTTAACTTAAATAAACAATACAAAAATACCATCGAAGCAAATATCCATCATAATAAGTTAAAGAAAAAAAAAACTTAAGGAATGCTGTTTATTTAAGGTGGTCTTAGACTTTGTTATGCAGATTATTAAAATATGGCTTAAAAGGATAGTGTTGTACTTAATAGCTAAGTAAACAGCGGCAATAACAACAGTGGGGGCATTGACCAGCCAAATAACCAAAACTCCTCGAATCAATATCTCCACGTAAAGCCCCTTTAAACCAAAACTGGCTCCAAAAATAAAAATTCAACCTTAAAATCCATAATCAACATTTCCAATCAATTCGAAATTATTAAAAGTTTAACAATTAAAAATAAAATTGAACAGTTAACATAGCATTAACAACATAGCTAATTGAATCGAGATCTTCGGAACCACGGGAGTCCCGTGGGCGTTCGGAATTGATCTTCTATCTCTTTCACTCGTGTATATTGCAAGTGAGAAAGCAATAGGGTCTATATTGTCTCTATTGTTGGGGGACGGCAGCAGGTTTGAATAAGGGTAGCCATGTTGCTGTATGGTCTTTGAATCGATAGTGTTAAAAAAGTGAAGTGTTATTGGGTACACAAAAAGCATCCTGTACGTTAACTTAGAATTGGAATAAATAACATTGGAATTCATTAAAAGTTACAGTGACAGTGAATATATCCATACTTATAATTTTGATTTTGAATTAATTTTAAACATCTTGTTAACATTTTCTTCTTGTTCAATCGATAAACTGCCAAGAATATCATCAGTATCATGTTCCTCTCTCTCTGATATCAATTCTTCATATTTCAAATAAAATAAATATACAATTACAATTTAGATAGAAGAACGTCATCAACATTGTCAATTCTGCGTTCTTCAACTAGTACAAGTTAACGAATAATGATTGTGTCTTCAATCTTTCTTTCATCTCTCTAATATTCTTACGATCGGCCATATTTATGGTCACCCAGACCTGGATACCTTACACCGTTTACTGGCTATAGTGCTACAGTATGGTCCCGGTAAGGTTCTTTTATCGCCATGTTTTATGGGACATATTTATTGCTATTTTTGTTATATAATGACCTCTATGATTGATTAGAATATACTGGTAATCAGAATTGAAAGGACTTGATAGGTTAAAAAAATGATTTTAGCTAGGTGAAAATTGAAGATCTTCTTTCATATGCAGTTTTTCTTTGAAATAAGAATTCATTATTGCATTTTTGCATTCATCATTGTATGCAGGTGATGAATCATTAAATCAAAGGTTGTTTTGACTACTGAACTTTAAAATGGTAGGTGACTCAAAGACTTTAACCCATAGAATGATGTTTTTGCCAGCTGCTGAATCCTAATCTCTGTTTCCAAGTTTAATCTTTGTTACAAAAAAACGAAAGAGTAGTCTTACACTATCGACAATGCTATCCACGAAGACGCGCCCCACTCCGCTCCACTCTGTATTAATATATACTTCAGTACAGTAATTGCGGAGCGGGGAGCGTCTTCGTGGATGGCACTATCTTTACCTGTGGATGATGATGTCTATAAAAAGTGATATAAAAAAGGGATCGAAATATACCATCTGCCTTAGTTTTGTGTTTCAAACACCGCTAATTGAAAAGGGTCTTTTGAATTTGAGAAATTGTAATTATCACTTTGATAGTGAGTTTTATAGCAATAAAATTGGGTTCTGGTGTTAGCCATGTTATTTTTATTTTCAATTTAATATGCTTTACAGGCTAATGTTATGCCGTTTATTTCATTGGTGTTAATAGATGAGAGTATTGAGTTTGATATCATTCAAACCAATTAGCTTTTGGTCAAAATTGCAGCAGCACTACATTGTCTGATTAGGTTACTGACCTGGCCTGGATTTCCAAATTATTAGTTACTGGCTTTGTTTTTACTATCGTAACGTTTGCTTAAAGCGATGGCCCTCGTCATTTGACCAATGTTGATAAAACTAATGAGCTGGAAAAAGGCGTGTCCAAAGAAAAAAGTGAGCCTATAAACAAAGAAAATAAAATAATTATCCATAAAGTTAGTTATTTATACGTTATTTTCGACAAGCTCAACCACTGGCCACCGCAGTATCTGCTGACCTAAATTAAACCATCAGATACATGCACCTTTCATTACTATGGTTGAATATAATTTAGAAAGCATTAAAATCTACAGATTAAGGCTTGTAAACCAAACCTTAAAAGACAATTGAAAACCAACCATAGACGGGAAACCACAAGGTTGATTTTGCATTTCATTTCCAAAGCAATTTGTCTCATGGAAGTCCTGTAGTAACGAAATTTATTACTAAGAATTAACTATTGATTACCAGGAATGGATTGCGTTTAAACTAACAATTTATAACGAACAATCTCAGTTTTGTATGACTGCTCTATTAATGGAGATATTTTTAATAATAGGCTTTAGTTAGACACTGATTTATTTATGAAAGTTTTAGTTCAAGTGTTGAGATGGTCTTTTGTATTGACATTTAAATTGAAGGTTCACCGACTTCTGTATTTGTTTGTAGAATTTTGTTTTCTTTGGTTTGTATTTGCATTAGTAAAACAATGTTTATACGAGTATATTTCAATTAAATTGATGTTTGGCTTCTGTATCTTAATCTAATGCATCATTCATTATTTTATTTTCATAACCTAATCTTTACCTTTACCTGGTACCTTTTCATTTTTGAGCTTATCTATCGTATATTTGAAGCTGTTGATAATTTGCGCCAACCTGCTCGAAGACCTTTAATTATAGCTTCAGTAGGTTTGTCAATTTCAAAAACAGCTATGAGAAAAGTATGGTCCATTTACCAATGACATTGACAACTATACTTAATAGTGTGACAAAACTTAATTACTTATTAATAGAATAATGGTTTCATTAACTTTTGATGGCGTTGCAACACTTTTTTCCGCATCAACCACTTCATGACGTTCGCGAAGGGCAATTATGTTTTTTACTTCAATGTAATTGTTGTTTAAAAAAATAAACTAATTGCCTTCAGTAACGCCCCCAACAAATTATGAATCATTTGTTGGATCTGAATGATATAATATATATATTTTTTATTTTTTTATCTTACATTCTTATAATATTAGACAATTATAAATTATAAAAGTAGTGACTCAAAATGGATACAGTGCTAACGTAGTACTGATTCATAGTTACCAGGTAAAGGTGGAAAAATGATTTTGCCTGCTGACAAAGTTTCAGTCGGAATTACAAAGATTTTTCATAATTATTGTTCAGAAACTGGAAGAAAATAAAAACTTAGAACAGAAAATCCAAACTTAATATCCATGATTATTTACTATTGCCATAAAATTAAATAATAATTTACTTTAGCAACAGCAACAGCCTTATTCACTACCTTATTATGGACAGCAACATTATACCAATTTCGGGACAAACTCGAACAACTACATTTTATTGAACTAATAAAATCCATCAAGTCGCTTTTATTCATTCGAATTTGAACCTTAATTTAGTCTCAATAAAAGATCTTTCAATTGGGTAAAAAAGAAGGCCATAATTACATTGTTGAGTAAATATTTCGGGCTTCATTGTGCGTACCGTTCGTATAATATGAAAAAAAAAAGGATTAATACGGTACTTTTGCAAAAAAAACTTGAATGACACAGCTACTTATAAAAATATGGACACAATCGTTCCAATATAATGTAATTACCATGTTCGTAAGTTGCTGTATGAATCACGTTTTTGCGTATCGTTTATGACGAAAGCAAGTCACAGCACATCGATACCTAAAAATAATCTTGAATTTGTCATAACTAAATGGGATCAAATACCCATAAATCTGTGGTGATGCTGGTAAAAAAAAACATTATGTACAGGGAAAAGCTACAAAGTAGTGACGAGTTGAAAAAAAATTGAAAAACCAAAATTTCTGAATAAATTTTCATTAAAATTAAATAAAGGTAGGTATCCAAGTTGATTGCAAATATGTATGTTAATCAAAACATAAAAACTTATTTTTTAAGCCGTGAACTCCATGAAAGCAGGTTCACACCGCCCCCGCACAAAATGAGAAATTAGGTGTGACTTCAACATTGATTTGATAAACCGTTAATCCCCTTTTATCACAATTTCATTCACATTATTGCATGACTAAGTTATTCTTTGAAAAAAAATCTGCAAATCATCTTAATGCCAAAATGATGATGGTGTGTGCAGAATTCTTAATTTTCTAAGCTCTCGTGGAATTGGATAGAAAAAAACAAAATGTAATTTTTATACCAGCCATATATTGACCACATTTAATTTTCCTTTCTCATTGATGATTATGTTAAACTATTACTTATAACTATAAAGAAATAATTAAATAAAGACACCTATTTATAGTAACCCATTTCTAATAAAACAGCAGAAATTACTACACACGCAGATGAAAAAAGAACTGTATTACTTAACCAAGTGGGAGCAATAAATAAAACTAAAGGCAGAATTTCTCACAACCCGATATTACTCGAAGCATGTGTACGCACTTCATCATATTCTACACCCTCGGGCTGCGCAAACGCAAAGAGGTCGATCGTGCTCCAATAAGTATTATTATAAAGATTTATTTTATTTTTTTCTGCGTGCCTACTATCATGAAGGTTCAATAGCCCTTGTGGAATAAGTTGTGATGTAAGATCTTCACCTGTTCTGTGGTAGTAATAAAGAATGAAACCATAATTATTACTACCAGCACTGCTAGCCGGTCGATTCTGTAAAATCTTATCGCGAAAACTTAAGTGAATTGAGCTGCCAATAGTGCCTTTCCCTAATATCAAATGGATGAATAAGACAAAGTGACATTTCTTTCTTCATTTCTGACATCGCGCCTTAGAAATGTTTCTGCCATCTGTCATTTTGTTTTTCGTTTCTCAGGTTGTCATGCTGAGCTTGCTGAACTATTTCATATACTCAACAAATAATCGTTTCTTTAAAACATTTGTGTATGTATCAAATTGCAAACTACGTGTCCCCAGCACCATTATTCTTTAAAGGACAATGCCCACATATTAGAACAACCGTGGCCTACAGTAAACACTGATAAATAGTTTATGGAATTATAGTTTAAGTTGTTACGAACACCTTCTAGTACTTATTAGTTAAGAAAAAAAGTCGCCATGTGGAAATAAAACAGTTTTATTTTTTTTTTATATTTTTTATTTTTTCTTAATCACAGACTTATTCTATACACTTACAATAACTTTTGAATCGTATGTACATAATTTTTAATGAGTCACCACCAGCTATGGGTTCCATTTCGTACATTAAAAATTGGTAAAGTTATATCTTATGGATAGCTCGACAGAATTTGGAGTTATTGTATTTTATTTATTTATATTAATGAATGCTTGTCATTCACCACCACTACCCCTAACAGTATTACTTTCAATGTATAAAGCTGTGTAATGAAATGATGCTGATGTTAGTACATAATAAATATCAGCTTGAAGCGGCAATAGCCACACGGTGAAGGCGTGAAACTGACAAGCGAGAGATCGTGAATTCGAAACAGGTTGAGTTGCACTATTGATGTGGACCCACTCCTAACAAAAGTATATTTAGCTTAGCTGGAGAGGTCAATATTATAATTAATTACACATTGCTCAGTAGCAGCCCGGAGTCTGGATTTGTACCCGGTTGATGGCAATAGGCTCGCCCCCTATTACATGGGACTTAAACATAACTGGTGAAATGTGGGTGTACTATAGGTACACCTCTGCCTAACCTTTCGGGAAATACAGGCGTGATTTTATATTATACTAGTAATCATTTAAAAAAAGAAAGAAAAATATATTTATTCTGTACTATCATCAGCATCATATACCAATAAGACACCGTCTAAAAACTGTGCTGGAGGAACTATATTGGTTTGATGCCGTGCCCACCCAAGATACCAGACAACAGACATAACGTGGGCACAGCATCCTACAGTCCTGCGGCCTACAATACAATTACAGCAGTACTGATATATGGCTGCTCTTCCAGTGGCATTATTTCTTATTAAAATGTAGACAAAGTATGTCTTTCGGCTAATATGCCTGCTTTGGATTCGGGCCCTTAATAACAAGCAATCATTTTGAAAAAGTGAACCTTCCAAAATACTGGTTCTCCTATCATTAGAAACCTCAATACGATAACATCCATTTGATCTAATGTGCTCTCCATAATAAGACCTGGCTTGTTTTAATTGATATGTCCCACATGCAAACATAATCAAATCACTTTCAGTTAACTGTGGGAATTCTCTTACATTCTCTGTTATGACTTCAATACTTGAAAAATTAACCCTTACTCTATTTAAATTCCTTTCTTCAATAAAGTCTGCCAGATCATTATTCCTGTACCGATTTTCACGAACTTGCTGTAATATTTGTACTGCGTCATCCCTGTCCCTATACCGAAGGTGAAACCTATTAATTAAAGAAGCAGCTACAGAAAAATCTACCATTAAATGACGTGAAGCTCTATTAAAAAACGTTTGACGAAATAACTTAAACGATTTTTTAAAAATTCCGTTTGTTGTTTCAACTACCCACCGGCACATTGTTACCATTCTAGATTTATTGGCATTAATGGCAGATAGCTGTGTTTCACCCGGTTGTAGGGAAAGGGGTACATGTACACTATAATTACATCTCTCTAATAATGAAATGGAATCCCTAAAGCCCCTATCCAGTATAAACACATCTCCACTTTGAAAAAACTGTCTATATGGACCATTTTCATTAGAAAATTCATTTCGTATTATATCGGCATCTGATGTTGTTGCTGGATAGGGGCCTAGCACATCTATAATGTACCCATCTGAGCAAACAAGTAAAAATGGTTTTACCAAGTTTCGATATTTATGAAGAGAATAGGTGTTTTTTTGGTATAAATAATTAGAGCTTTTTTCAATATAAATGTAAGTCCCATCGGCAATAACAATTGGATGATGTTCCTCTGTTCCAAACAGACCATTTGGTATTAATAAGTTTCTCTGAGAGATATCTGTCCTAGTCACATGATTTAATCCTAGGTTTCGAGGCACAAAAACTTGGTGTAATATGTCTCGAGCCATGTTCATTAAACGTTCTAATGTACTTCGCGGTACACTTAACAAAGAAGAAATACGTTCGTCGCTTTCACCAGTTCTTAATTTTATTAAATATGCCGCAAGGGCAAACCTTCCTTTATACCTGTTTGACAGGCTGGGGACTTCAGCAAGTAATTGGTTAAATTGTGCTTTCGTTATCCCAACATAATAATGCACTACATGTTCTGGGATTTCATTTATATTTTGGAAATCTAAATGTACATACATATTCTGCTGCAGCAGAGAAGCAAACTCTTCAATGTGGGATGAACTAAAAGTCTGTATTGGGTTTTCCGTAAAGTCGCCTAATAGGTCCCATGAGTTGCTTGTCAAATGATAATTGCAAATTCTGCATTGTGCGGGGACATAATATTTATAATCACAGAAAAGTCTTACTCTTAGTGATGCCGGAACAGTAAGGCGATCAGTACCTGTACAGCCAGGGAAAAAGCAGCAGCGCTGAGTATCAGGTGCTCTTACATAGTTTGGTAAAAATATTGTGGATTCTATCCCTTGCACTTGAGGTGCATTTTGTGTAGACTCATTTGTTTCAGTACTGTCAAGGTCTACAGCCTCTTCATCTAAATCCACAGACCGGTTACTAGAACTGATTGAACGTGAACGTGTAATTGCTCTATCACATCTCTGCCAGCAAGGGTGGCAGATGCGAGACGAGCTCAGCAACTGAAAAAAAGTAATAAAAGTAATATAGGTTTCTGTCTTTTAGGTACAGCTACCAGCCAGCTTAAATGTGTATCTACTTTTTTATAATAGTATTACTTTTATCAAAACAATGTTTGTCCAGGGAGGGATTGAAGCTATACATCTTAGTCTATAAGTAAGAGCACTACACCAATGAATTATTTGTTAATATTATAAATCTAAATATTTCACATCATAAACTGAAATATAATTTGAAACCTTACCTGACGTAGACCAATTTGTCTAGAAATATTTTCCCTTATACGATTTTCTCGTGGAGAATCCTGAGACAACAGGTGACTTCTTTGTCTACGTAGTGAGCGACCACATCCAACACAAATGAGGCGAGTAGCGGAAGGTGAGATGCTCTCTCCTGGGTGTCTAATTTCATTCCATGCTGCAGTCCAACACGAATGACAAACAAAATCATTGCTTGAGATATGCACCTGAAAATGCAATTGATAATTAATTAATATTACTTACACAGTAAACGGTGACAACTAATGAAATGGGTAGCATTACATACATAATTATGCTATACGATTTTGTAAGTTTCTCATTAAAATACAAGTATTTATTTAAAAATATTTTTTACTATGAAAAGGTTTCATAGGAAGTGAAACTACTAAAAGCTTGCATAAGTACTGGCTTTTGTTATCATAGTTTTCTAAAGATGTTTTTTAGAGTAGGTGAATATTATAAGGCTTACCTGTTGTGGAAGAACCCATTGCTGTACAATTGATCGTACTTCCACAATTTCTAACTGATGAGATCGCAAGCGCGTCATATCCACTCTACAATTCGCACAGCGAACGTTGCTTGCGCCGGTTAATCCCAGCGACGACGTGCTGGAGACAGCAGAGTTGCCCAGGTCCATATTGGCGCCAGAGTAATCATTAGTAAAAGCGGGGCGAGAGTCCAAATGCGTGCGAGGGCCGTCATCAGATGCGGGGTCAACAGTTTCCACATTCTCATCAGGGTTGTCATTCAAAGAGGAGCCAGGGTCCAAGTAAGCGCGAGGGTCGTCATTTGGGTGAGGTTGATCGGAGTCCATTGTCGTAAAAAAGGTCACAAAAGAGCACAAACCACGGCAAAAGAAAACTACGATAGCGAAACACACACAAACCACGACAGCGAGCGCGCTAGTAGGTAGATTTACTAGTTTATGAGTTACTGTCAAATCTATCATCCATCTGTCAAAAAATAATGTTACCATATTATTTAGAAATGTTATCGATTTGTTGCATCGATTGTTGGTCTTGATCAATTTAATCTAACTACGGCAAAGCCATACAGAATAAAGTGGACTATAAATGATCACTGGTCTGAGTTGTTTATGAACAAAATAGTTATGTCACAAAGAAACTAAAATGATTGTGACATCAGAACAACTTTTCGCTAACCATAGAATATAATTTAAAATCAGTTTAAAAATCTGAAACCTGACTAACGTATTTAGACAATATTATAAGCACTTCCCGAAGTCAAGAGCATAAATACTCAAGTTTTAATTTAAACAGTAGCCGACAAGTTGCTTTGTTTTTTTTTCGCGGTTAGGTTTTAGTTTTAAAGTATTTTTTATTTATTTTTTATTTTATGGCAATACTATATTATTTTATTTTATTCTATATACTTTCTCAGCAGGTCAAAGCTAAACAAAATGAAAGTGTACATGAAATACTGTAAGTGTTCCTACACTGATTCATCATTATCATCTACCTACATTATTCCACTGTTGCATATCAGGCTCTCTCTTCGATTGCACGCCACTGAGCAGACAGGGTGATTTTTATAATTATGAATTACTCTGTAATCGATTAGATTTATTAATGTATTAATCGAAATTAAATTGATCATATAATGGCAACCCTAAACTTCACCTGAAAGTGAAACTCGTATTTATATTATGTTAAATTACTTATTTATTTGTTATGATGACGGCGTCATATTTAGAGAAAAAACTTATACGGATAATTCCTATTTAAAAAACTTATAATTTTGTATTATCTTTCAAAATCTGTCCGAGGTGGGCCGCAACCGAGCATTGTTCTTTCCTTCTACATGTTCCCGTTGTCTTATACGCTTTAGGATTGTCTATAGATCGTCATTCTCAACTTAGCAAGTTAATGAAAATTGTCTTCCTGTATATCTAATGTAATGTAATACTTTCACACCATGACACTATTGTAGAACTTAACCAAGCCTCTTTATTGGTTAACACATAATTGATTTGTAAAGTACAGAGTATTTATACAACTTTGAGGTCAGTTTACCTTAAAAGGGAAGGATGCATGTTCGAGAGACACATGTATGACCTTTAGTGTGAGTTTACCTTTACACATTTTGAACAAAACGTACCGAATGCTTTCTTGTTTAGATTACAATGTAATATATGCGTGGTGGATGATTGTGGGTGTGAGAGACAGAATTTTACAATAGTGGGTAGTAATAATAAAGCCCAAATGAGGTTCGTTTTAAAATTGATTGATTTGTGTTGTTTATTTATATTGCTGAAATTGATTGATGTTTCCTCGTCAGGTTCTTCCTACAGTTTTGGGATTTATGCGTCTTTCTTTTTTAAAGTTTATGCATTTTATTCTTATTGGATTTTTATTCAATCAAATATCGATATTATACAAGATGTCAATAGGGATTTAATGAAAATGATGACAAACTTTTTCTAGATCTGCAATGTTTCGCACTTCATGACTTTTCTCTGCCTGAATGACAAAAAACGTTAAAAAAACATTTAAGATTTGCTAATGCATTTCAAAGAATTACTATGACTAGACATAATACTCGTAAATGACATGTTTTTGTGAAAAGCTGAAAATTTTATTAGTAAACCTTTAGCAGCTAAACGTTCGTAAAACATTTTGAATAGAAATATTCTATGGAAATGTGTCATCTTCGATATTTTGCTTTAAGTCGCTAATTTCAGAAACTTAACATGCCGTAAATGTGAACATGGCCTGCAATTTTCTATAGCTTTCAAGTATTAGCATGAAGTGCCAATGATTAGGCTTACCTGTTTGATTCCTGTTTAATTTAGCGTATGTCATACAGTAAAAACTTAATACTTTCTTTATTTTTTATTCTTTTAATCAGTTTTGGCCCAATGGTAACGGCTAACGGCGGAACTAGAACTCGTGTGTGGGGACACATGAGTTGTAGTTCGTGGGTTCGAACCCAGCCAGGCACATTACTTTTTGTAATTTATTTCATCACCATAGCTCCCAAAACGGTGAAGAAAAATATCGTGAGGAAACCGGCGTATCCTAGACCCAAAAATTTTCAGACATGTGACATCTACTAACCTTCACTGGGCCCGCGTGGTGGATTACGGCCCACACCTTCTTACAGAGAGGAGACCTATGTCTCAGCAGTGGGGACGTTATACACTGATTATGCTTATCCTTATAATGCTTAATGCTTTAAATTCATGGAGTTCAATATTTTGCATTGATCTCGTCATCCATCTTCCGACCAGATATAATGTCAACGGGTTTGTCCCCAAGATCATTTCTTACAGCGCTGTATGTGGTAGCTTATTCACAACAAAAGATGTCGACATGTTGTGTTGAGTTGACATGCGCCATGCGGCATGCCAATTTCACATACTGTAGCCACAACCACAACATAAGTTTCAGAAATCGTGCCAAAGAGTAATATTTCATTTCAACGGCTTTAAAGTATTAATGTTACATTATTGTTAATAAATTTCTCTGCAACAAGGCAGCGTTAAGTTTATTAATGTTTATAACAAGCGTTACTTGCTTGCTTTCCATTCTTTGATGAAGAACCACGAGCGGTTTCAACACAAAGTGAAACTTAATTAATTAATTAGTATTTACTAGCTATATTGTTTTAGATTAATAACTATACATGTGATTCTACGCTTTCATATTTTATTTCTGCATTGCCTTCACATTTTCAAGTCAATTGATAGAAACTGTTTTCCTTAATAGGTATGTCCTTATCTTCTGTATCAATAGTGTGGTCTGCTTTCCCTTAGTTAAAGCAGGTTTTCTTATTGCTATCAACCTCGGATATTGCCACCCTTGCACTTTGATAATTTCATAGATAAGAATCACATTACGTGGAAACAAAACTGTTAACCTACTAGATACTACTCAAAGTAATTCCCAGTAGCTTCTCTCACTCACAGCTTATCATCCTAATAGGAATATGGGTTAATTTGACGGTCATCCATCACCCGGTTGACATTTATGACTTAAACGGGAAGATAAACTGATGTGTTCTATTTTTATTTTCTCTAGCCGTAATGATGAATAAAGTTTTAGATGTATGACGGACTTATTACCATGTTAGTGGAAGAGAGTTTCATTTAGAAGTTAAAAAATAGAAGCAATCTCGATTCCCAATTAAACTGTCATTCATGTCGTGGATGAAATTCATTTGCATCATCATCTAAAGTAACAAATATTTCCTTGCATATACTAGATCCAATAATACAAAGGTCAAATTAAATAAGCTGGCAAAACTTCATAGATGTGATGGGTATCGATATCTGATAAAGATAAAACAAAGCAAAAGATTTTCGAAACTTATAATTTCAAGGACCAGTAGTACATACACATTTCTACAAAGTAACCCTGAGCTTACAACATTGACATAATGTTCATTTGTTCCAACTCTCAACTCTGCTCACCCAATAAAAAAAGGCAATTTTATCGACCCTGTCAACGCTAGCAAAATATGCCTTGCGTTCATTTTGTGCGATCGTATTACTCGATTTAGTTTTAAATATTGGCCTGATAGTTTCATTGGTTTTAGTTTCATCGCAGCAGGAGGTGGATTCAAGGTTTCTAATTGGCTATTCGATTTTAAGTGTATGATCGTGGGGGTTGAATCTCTTGTCGTTGCCAATGTATGAAGTTGTTAAACTAGCCAACTATATTGTAGTGGAGGCTTACTTAGTGGTACTAGGAAAAGAGGTAGTAGTGCTAACACATAATATTGAGAATGATCGAAGAGATATTCAAGCAGCAATACATCGGGATGAAAGGACACTGATGGTGCTGAAATAAAATTTGTGCCTCCTGTGATTAGTGATACAACTAAAAAATCAACACTTTACAGGAGAACAAAAGCCAATGTGCATTTTAATTTGTATGGTAAATAATACAGTTTTAAAGTTATTCATGAAAAACCTGTAAGATGTACCTTTTTTATTTCCAATATGTATTAAAATGACGTGATACAATGATACAAGTACAGTTAAATTATGTTGCACCTATAAGTTGTTTTTGTGTAAACTGATATACTTACAAGAAGTAAAAATCTAATAACTCATTAGAATATTATGTTCCTTTTACCTGACTTATCAGCTGGTAGTGTGCTGTGTGATATACATAACTTTAGTTATATCAATATTCACGATAAACATACTGAAAAATAAAAATGTGAAAAGTAATAAATCAGTCTTATACCACAAAGCACGAAAAACAATGTGTGGAGCAATTACTTTAAGGGGTTACAACTTGACATATATCTATAATCACGATTTTTTTGCCAAAATCCTGGCAGATATATCACTTTGCACCAAACTGTCTCCGAAACTATAGCAGATAGAAGAACGTGAGTTAGACAAAAAAAACGTTTTTTTTAACCGAGACTTTTTTCGGATAATTTATTTGTAATCACAAAAAGGGTACAACTCGACTTAAATCACTGATCACAGGAGGCACAGAAATAAAATATTACAATATAACACGCCACAAACTACGATGTATGGCTTCGGACACTATCCTTGAACTCACTCTAACACGATTAGTATTTTTTTACTCTTTCAACCCCTGTCATGTCTTACGATGTAGTTGCACAAAACTAAATAACAAATAAAGATTTCAACTCTTGATTTGTTCCTGGTCCACAATTTCTCCAACGTCACGTTCTACAAGTTTATAATAGACCATCAAACACAGGAAAACATTAAAAACAACTCGATTCCCATCATGCAAATTCTCTGTCAACCATTAAGTCAGACCAGCGTCCGTTATTTGAAATAATTTCTCATTGTAACAAAGTCGTGTCTTCCATTGCTATCAATACATCCCAGATGGAACGATACGCAGCGTAATAAATTGGCTGCTGACTATCTGAATGCATACCGTTAACGAGTTATAGATAAAGTTGCTTTCACACGAACGGATCGTCGCAGCGATAGTTTAATTAATTTTCAAATTGCCGTTTTAAAGGGCTAATTGGGTGAGGATTGTTAAAATAGAGCTGTTTTTGAGGAATGATTAATGTGTTTTTCTTAATTAGACCGTCAGAATTTAGCTGTCATTGTTAAGCATTGTGTGACTACACCGATAACGTGTAATTAATGTTGTTTGATGTAATGAATTTCGTAATAAGCCGACATCTATATCTTCATCAACAACGTTTTAAGATATGGTTCATGGTCTAGAGGCACTTTTAAATTGAACGCTAGCTTCAGAGAAATAAAACTACAAGTTTTTCTGTACTTATCTACAGTGCAACATGCAACATTATTTTTATCTTTCTCATTACCTTTGTCTTCATCCAAGACGGTATTTTTAGTAGCCGCTGCTACATTAACACCAGTGTGTAAACCATCTAACGCAATATCGAAATATAAATGATTTTCCTAGACCTTTAGTAGAGAAATCCAGCAATAAGTATAAAATAAAGCTTCCATGCCTTCCACCCTTCAATTTCGCTTGGCTTTCACTATCATATTGCATAGAGCTGTGGCTAAATACCTATTTCTGTCTTGTGCTTGTTATAGACCCATAATATTGCTTGGTAAATTATTTTGTGGAATTGTATACGTTTACGTTGTTCTTGGAATAATATATATTACTTTGTAAAGGGCTAGGTGTTTGGATTGTGGAACCTTTAGCAATGATTTTAGTTGTTTTGATGAATTTTTATATAATTGTTGCTTTGACATCAAAGTTTTATTCTAAGATTGTATTTACTTACTTCATTTACTTCATGTTTATTTTTAATATTCTGCTCTAGCTCATTAGACTCAGTGGTTGCAGTCTCTTTTAAAGTCCAGACATAATCTTCGTCAGGCCATATAAGGATTAGGCGGGGTCCGCTAGGACCGATGCCTGCCAGGGTTGCGGGTTAGTCCGAAAGGGATACCGGGACCTTGGCAACAGGCAACTGAAGGAACACGGGTGGGTTTTAGTCAGTAAAAGTCTGACACGCCCTTCCGCTCCACCCAGAGCGGGAGAAGTCACTGGAAGATCCAACAACCTCAAAAAAAAAAAAGGCCGTATAAGGACCATGTATATTAGCATCTGAAGTGGTCTTTTGAGGAAAAAAACCACACAGATTTGAGTGGCCCGGTATAGTCAGTGCAAGAATTTGACAGTAAATTCATCATAAGATCGTCATATCCCATTGCTAGATAGTCTGACATCTAATTCACTATAGTTCCCTGCAAGAATCAGGTTGTCGACATATTACTTACGGTTACGATACACAGTAATGCAATAGATAGTCGCATAATCTCTATCGATCAAGCTTACATGCACTTACAAGCTGATTTTGTAATATCTACAAATAGAAACGTTACGTACCTACCTACTAGACTTCTTATCAGTACTTTGATGTTTTATTTCCTGCGCTTATCTGCTTTGAGAATGTATTTAGGACTTTGAAATATATCCGTGTTTGATCTTATTCGTTTGGTAATATTTTATAGTTAAGTTGTAATTTTTTTCTCTAAAGATTTGTGAAGCATAGCACCAATTACAATATTTAATCAAACAATGGCCAAATCCAATTGAAAACTATCATGGAACAGTGGATTTCCTTGCATTCTTTCTCTCACAGAACACCAGACATATACACATTAGTTTACTCCATTCATCTGCAAACACTTTTTATTGATATCATTAGAATTATGTATACTATAATCTTTATTAGTTACAATAAATTAAGTTTAGACAAGTACTATAGTACTATAGAACATTAGCCAATTTCGATCATCGTTATTAAAGGTTCAAATAATTCGCTAACCAAACTAACCTTTTAAGTGGGTAATTCATTAAAACAAGAATGCTGTTTTTATTATAAGTGTCATACATAAAACAGCTATGAAATGAACCAATTTTAACATTATTGTTATAGGACTAGTGCATTTCAATGGTCATTCAAATTGTTGGGCTATTTTAGGCAAGGACAAGTAGTTATTGTCCAAAACAGTCGTCTTTCACATTACAACGAAACATAATCTAATCAAACTGAAACTCAAAGCATTAATTCCAATGAAACCATTTACAAGCACTTTAAAATTGTCAAGGAGTCGGTCAGTCAGAAAGATGAAGCTAGTTGCCAATTCCAAAACGTAGTAGGTTCTTGGAGAAGACCGTTCAAGAAACTCCATGAACAAAGTCAAAATCAAATAATTTATTTCAAGTAGGCACATTAAAGGCACTTTTGAACGTCAAATACATAGAAATAGAAATAGAACTGATTCTAGTTGCCCCTTCCAACAGGTAGTTTTCGTATGGAGAAGAATGGGCAAGAAACTCCACCGATACACTTTAAAAAATTTTTTTTACAGTATTTGGTATAGATCAATTATATAATTACATGTGAAAAGAAAATAATTAAAAATGGAGACACTCTTTGAAATCAAAATATTGGTTTCATCCGTAATATTGGCACTGCGGATATACTTAGTTCTCTTTTGATTATCCTCTTATTTTTAGCCCTTAAGCTAGTACATTCTGTACTCATGCAAAATATAAACAGCATTATTTCAGGGCGTGTTAATAACTATTAAAGTCACGTAGAACAACGGTTAAACTCAAACAAACATTTGTTAAAATGATTGATAACAATCGACTTAGTGACTAATAGAAGTAACATTTATTTCTGTAATCAATAACATTCAATAGCCTAGAATTGTAATCAATGAACACAAAAGTAGGACACTTTGGATAAATCTGGGAACTTGCTCAACGGTTATAAAACCTACATCAACAAGAATAATAATACATTCCCTTCGAAGAATACAGGCGTGGTAATCCATGCCTGTATTCTTCGAAGGGTTGGACAGAGGTCAACAGTCCCTAAACCCACATTTCGCGAGTTTAAGTCATTAATTCAGCATCTGGGTATTAACCCAGAAATTCCTCGTGGAATAACCCAATAATACCTGGGTATCGAACCTAATGGAGGACCTCATTTCATGCTCAGTAGCTCTAGCGACCACTAGACAAAAAAGGCAGTCAACAATGAATAAAAGAAAATAATATAGAAAGTCAACACATTCGTTGAAACTCTTTTAATAGTAATGGCCTTACCAAATATGAAGACGGTTATACCTGTAGATAATTTGCGTGTAATTGTGCAGCCTTTACAAAAACTTGTACACATAATACTAACCATTTCACTTAGCAAAAACTGTCATTATAATCAATTAAAGTGAAACGTTAATGGTCACAGTAATCTTCCTCGTCCCAGACTTTCTAGGCACCAATTAACATTGCCTAGTTGTGTCTAGATTGTACGTAAAGATAAGTAAGATGAGCTATCGCGAAATTGAAATATCAGTGGGTAGGTACCTGAATGTTCGAAGCCTGTTTTCGCTTCGATAGAAGTATGAGAAGCGATAGCAATATTCGCTTTGGAAGGCTTCGGTCATACTCATACCTAGTTCGAATTCGCCCGCTTTTTATATGCTTATCAGCTGCAAGGGTACAACGGACCGAGCGAGTTCGAACTAGGGATGAGTATAAACGAAGCTTTGTGGAAGGCGAGGCACAGACGAACGTTGTCTAGTATTTTGTGTTGTTCGAGTTTCTTTAAGGAATTCCAAAAAGGAAACTGCCAATGAACTTTATACATTACCTTGATTAGTTCACTTAAAATTAATCGGTTTTATTACAAAACAAGTCTTTATCTTTGGGCAAGGCTTATAATATGTAACATCGTACCAGTTTTTATAATAAGAAGATCGAAATACAGTTCTTTATGCAAAAGTAACTACAGTTCGTTAATAAGTTGTCAGTTGTGTATGAAGAACTTTATCTCATTCCGAATAAACTTCGGAATTTCGAATAGACTGGCTTGACAGTTTAGGCTCACGATAGAGGAAGGAGGTCGAAGAGGAGGTCGGTATTAGGAGGTCGAAGGAGGACGAAAGGTATCTTATTACAAGACGAGATCTTAGTTCGTCTTGCTCAAAAACCACTCTGTGCGCGTACCTAAGTTACCCTAATAAACATGGTTCTCAACCATGTTTAATGCCTGAGCACTTAGCAAAAGCGATAAAAAATATGATTACACAAATGTGAACAAATAATAACACTTCCATACCTCATGTAGATTTAACGTAGGATTTAAATTTAGCTCTTATCAAGGCCCCTAAAACGAATAACAATAAACAAACTAATTTCCATAATAAGGTGACCCAAGAATCTTATTTTTTAAATACCTTGATGGCCTTACGTTACCAAAATGATACAGCAATTTGTTTCCTTAAAAATAAACAAATTGGTATTCAATTATCCAGAGCCTATTTAACATATTTTATTTTGGATATGGATCTTGACTTATGTCTTTGGGTAACTTTGCGTCTCGTAAAGGATATAGAATTTCAAATCTCCGGATAAGCGCTATCTCCCAGAGAAAATATTAAAGGAAAAAACAGAATTTGTTTGAAATTTCCTGAATACTGCAACCTGTTGACCAGAACTGATCCGCTGGTGGTAAAACAAGCTGTGTAAGGTGTTCTACGGCCTTATCATTGTAAGTTTGGTCCTCAAATAGCCTAATAAACACAAGATTCCTTTATATTCAAAACTGTTATACGTCACTAAATAACTATAACAATTCTCACTTGTTGCTATTGAGGTCAGGCATGGCTTATTCATTCACTCAATTGAAATACTTACTCCGTGATATTTTTCCAATATTTATATGAAAAAATAAATATTTAAACATTTCCATGATTTACGAGAGAACAAACTAGATTGCCTACAAGCATTAGTTACGGCTTGATTGATTGAATTGGCACGCGGTAATATACCTTAATAAAATAGTATACTAGTATCAGAAAAGTTTACCTCCTCGATAATATTAAAAGCGATAATATTACGAAGTTTTGAAGGCCTTTTTTATTTTTTTTTATTTTTTTCCCGTTGTAAAAAACGTTGACTCACTAAAGATAAACGGAGCAACGGAAACTCATCTTACAACGGAACTAGAGATACTCATACTTATAGGCGAACAAAACAGACTACGTATATACAAATTAACATTAATTTCCAATAAAAAGTCTGGCAGAATCAGTCGATCTTCGGGAAGAATTATAAGATAATAAAGAAGTAATTTGGTACATTATCCGTAGATTTATCTCATCTGCTTCACTTCCTACGCAAGATGTCGAAGTCAAGTAATGTATTGCTGCCATGCCAGTGGGCGTTGGGTCAGTTACCTTTTTTACATGCTCAGCTTTGACCTCTAACCCAGCACTATCTACAACGTCACTTTAAGTGGTATCGATACTCTTTTGTGCGTCCACATCGAATATATCCCGCAAAACTTTTACCGTTTTCAAAACCATCGTCAATATTAAAAAAAAAAATAAGTTTCTGTCTGTGTCTTTCCGTCGCCAGAGCTAATCGAAAGCTTATTTTCTAATCGTAAAGATATTGGACCTACAGACCATTGAATCTCGAGAATCTAGATTTAATTGAGCAAGCTAATTATATTGAATGCTGTGGTCCAGATAAAATCTTTCGTGGGAATGAAGTCGTCTTACATAGATGGTTGAGATTAGCCCGGATGGATTTAAACTAATGAATTCTGCTTGAATGGAAGCATGAGTTTAAAGATCAGCAAATGTATTATTATCACGAAAGCTAATGTTTTTTTACTACATATTAACTTTAATGGTAGAACATAAAATTAAATGACAAAATTCATTTAATGATTTCCTGACTTGGTAATTAACCCAGAATATTTTGATTTTCAACTGAATCTATTATTACGTCATAACAATATCAATGAGCTGACTATATAACCGACGGGTGACAAAGAAAATGATAATTTGAAACCGTCATTGAATTTACAATAAAATTATTACGACTATCATTCTTAGAAAGACAATAAAGACCTTACACATGATAAAATAAAGATAATGCATGATACTGTAATATAGAGAAGGATAAAGAACAACATTTAGCACGAGCTCGTTTCTTCGAAACTCTTGATTTTTCTGTTACTAACTTATGATGGCGCTGTAGGTTATTTGATGTGTATCACTGCTTTCCCACGATTGTCTAGTCCTCAAGTAAGTTTCAATTCCACAGAATTATTACACACGTATAACATTGTGACCTTTCCAAGTCTTTATTGCGTAAAGCTTCATTTTCTTTTATATTTTTGACTTGTTGCAAACTAGCTTCGCAACTGTCGGAAGATTTCTCAGGGGCACATAAAGATAGATAACAATGTACATAATACTTGTATGTGTTGTCACAATAGTGGTGACATCAGTATGCGTCATTACAATTTCACTTTCAAAGTAAATAGCGTTCAAAATGTGTGTTATGTGATAATCGCTAATAAGGCTTAAAACATAAAAAGTGGTTCCTCCGCACCCAAAATCTTCTTATGGGCATTTAACCTTTGTTGGTTAAAACTAACACTTTCGCATTTTTGTCAATATTTTTTCGTAGTTTCCAAAGTTGAACATAAATAACAAAATATGTATCCATAGTTTAAAACTTGAACCATAGAATTCGTCATCTTCATTTTTAGTTTCCGGACTATTTTACAGACAAAGAACAATGTATAGTAATAAGGATTCACACTAAGCACAGCCCACGAAGCAACACGCGTAAACTACGTTGCAACAGAATAAATGATGACATCAGACATAAAACAAAAATAAAAGCCTTTACAATCCCTTTTATAATAGCAACAAAACAGAAAATCTTGAAAAGCATACCAACCAGTTTCTTAACGAAATTCGCTACTTCAAGCATTGTGCTTAAAAAATTCAAAAGCAAATTACCATTGGGGATAATTCATGAGGCATTCTTACCCATAAATGGTTTGCAGAAAGTGATACCAAACGGTTCAAACCTAATATGGTGTTACGATCCAGTTTCTAAAGCAAAATGCGAATTAATGTGAACAGATAGTTGGACAAAATTGAAGATGGTTGTTGGGTAATATGTTGCAATATCGTTAGTTTTAGAGTGGGCATGCATTGTTTTGAAATTTTGCGTTAGAGGTACGATATTGAATTGATTAGAAGTCGCTTCATCGTTATCGTTGTAGTGATTTTCTTTTAACTATTTGGTTACTTTTTGTACTCTTTCAACAATTTTATACTTAAAAAAAAAAAAAATTGTTGTACTGCAAAACAAATTTTCTTCGTCATAAATCTTTTTCTCTTACCATATTACAGAAGTTGCATTGTCTATCAGTACTTCTCAAATCTTTCATAACACAACATAATGAACCTTCATCTTCAAACCGAAACTTATCTCTCTCAGATTCAATATGATTTACAATATCCACTGTAGCCCCGGTATCTCCATAGTCCCCACATTTCTCATAGCCATCCATCACTTTTTATATTGCACTCTTATCAGTTATCTGTACCGGATCAAACTGTGTCAATGTCTATGCTATGTTGTGGTTAAGGTTCGTGATCTTAAGCGGGACGAAGTTACTAATCGTATTATCGTGTTGTCTTAAAAATGTTATTTGCAATAATACTACACCTTGGATTAGTGAGACTTAATAACGTATTGACTACATCTTCATGTCTCAATAACATGTTTTAAAAAGTTGTATTATTTATTTAACAATGTACACAATAATAGTTTCATTGGATTTCCCGTATTTTGAACAATTCTTAAATGAACACTATTTTAGCAGCATTTCTAGAAATACTGTGTTTATCATCATCATCATCAAAAAATGCATACTCGAATTCTATGGAAAGCAAGCTAGACTACAATAACAACACCATCCAATATCTGGCAGGCATTTTGGACTTAAGAACAATTCAATTCAATTACGTCAGCTCATATGCAGGATGCTTGACAGGAAGCTAGTCCATCGTTTACAAGTCACACCAAGTTAACCTTTCTGACCCGTTGTCGACCGACTGACCCTGACTTGGCCTTACAACTAACACTGCTTGATAAGCTGCGAATACGTTCATGTTTTTTCTTGCTTGTTCTTTATCGTATTTGAACTTAATAATTTATTTATAAGTGGGAGTGGCTTTGAAGCTCTGTGTTATACTCCTACCTTTATTTGGAGAAATAAACAGTCTGACAGATGAAATAATGGACAAACATACATTGCGATCATATTGCATTTTTGTATGGTATTATATTGCAGCAATATGATTGTTGCTTTTATAGGTATATATCTATATAATAATTTTATTATCATTGTTGCTTTTATATACATCTATATATCTAGTAATCTCTAGTAAATGTGAAATTAATCAAGTTTTAGTATGGTAAAGTTGATCATTTTCATAATGACTATACTTCCTTATAGTATATCCCTACTTTTACCTGCTATACTGCAAAAGTGCTTACACTTTTTCAGCAACATTTTTTAATTTCATAATTTTCATAAATCTCCATTTCTTTCCTCAATAATCAAAAGCTTCTGTTAAATCCAATTAGCTTAATTATATACCAAACAATGTCTTGCATATTTTAAGAAAACACCGACGGTATATTTTAACGGCGACTTTAACATAGTCTGTGTATCATTAATATTAATGTAACAATTGTTATTACGTAAAACTGACCACCTGGTGTTTGCATCACTGTAATTGTTCAATTGATTGATACAGCCATTACTGGGCCTAAGTTTTATGAGCTACATGATCTGTTGGGTTTGGTTTATACTCATTGGTGTATGTTTGCTTAATAGTCTTACTATGCACATATACATCGTTACTCTTAGGCATCGAACTTGGTCCTATATTAACTTTGTGTGATTATAGTATGTGTATCATATCAATGGCATCTTGGCTGCGAACTTGCATTACATGGAATAAGGCACAAAAATAACTACCAGGACAAACTTTTGCAATGGATATCCTGATAGTATAAAATTACTCAATAGAAGCACCTGAACTTTGCCACATTTATTTACATTGTATTTAATACCAGTTAACGCCTGAAGCTTATCTTAATATGAACAAGCACTAAAATCAGATATTTTAAAACTTTATAATGTTTATACTATCAAAGACAGGTACTACACGACACTAAAATAAAATTTATTTCGAAATAACGGCTTCCTGATACCGCTTTTGACTTTCAAAAGTCTATCAAATAGGTGATCAAAGATTATGCACCGGCATTACTCGAGCCTTCTCATGCATAAATAGAGTCATAATATTATGATGAAGAGAACGCAGTAACTTCTGACTGGCGATAATATTGCTCAATATTATTTTAGTTTTCAATTGAGATATGAATTATTTAAAACTAGTAGTTCTAGTAATTCAATGGAGACAGGTAATGTGCCAATTTTCTGCTGCGGTCTCGTGATTGGATGAATGATTGAACTGACAGCATAATATTATATTAGCGTTTGTGGTAGGAACTCATATAATAAGAAAATCCCTTGTTTTTCTAGTACCAGAATCAAGTTTCTTTAAAGAACTGGTCGATTTTTAGCGCAAGTCACGCAAAGTTATTCATAAAATCAGCAGTCTTTGGACTATCACTACTACTGTAGACAGCCAATTTAAAAAGTGGACACTGGTTTATTGAAAGACAACAACAAAAAAGTCTGATTGAGAAATCCGATAATGAACTTAAACATCTGCCATAAGGTCAACAGGTTAAAGAACTATACAATATAAATGAAATATCTAATGAAACCGTTAATTTCCTACCATCTGCTAACAAAGACGCATTAGCCGATTACGTCAGTATCTAGGCTTGTAAAGAGATAAACTTTATCTCGCTTTAAATTGCTGTTCTCGCATAATTATGCATCATTGAATTATTCCATTACGCATATATTGTAATAGAATAGATATGAAGAAACAAGATTGTTGTAAACTGTGTTTAATGAAAAGATTTTCGTCTGTGTGAACACCTGTCAGTTTGCTTTGTTCGGTAATAATACCAATTTTATGTCATGGTTCTTTATAAGAGCCGCTTATGGTCTATGTTGAATAAAATTTATTTATATCACCTATTCTTGGAGATAAAAGCCTTAGAAAAGCTTCAATGATCATCATTTCATCTGAAAAACGACTCTTGCACATGGGTCTGCCCCAAACGTTACCACATCAATTGCTCCCGAAACACTCATTTATCTATATGTAAAGATATTTCCATCTTTCTTATCCTTAAATTATTCTTCGCCTACCACCAAACTTAGATTAGGCTGAAAATCAGTAACTTCAAATTGCTTACTCAAAAGTTGCTTAACTTCTGACCCTGAAGTCAACAAACACGTGGGCTCCTACCTAGCAAAACGATTACAGTAGCTTTTGTTGTACAAGAAATAAAAATAAACAAGTGCAACTTATTTTTCCACGTTTCAAGCGAAACAATAACATTGAAACAGCTGTTTGATATGAAGCGTGTTGTTATGAAATACTTAAGTAGCCAAGTAGAAAAATATAATTGTTTTCAGCTTTTGACATGAGTATATCAAGGAATGTCATGGGTCTAATAAAAACCGTTCGGAATCGCTCGGAGGGATACCCCAAAGTTCATCATTGTTCTCTTAACTTAATTTATTTGTGTTCGGCGCAACATCTCTTCTTCTTATCTATTAGTCCTCATCTCAGTAGCCATATCTCCCTTTGTAGCCAAATCATCATTGACAATTACTGTCCATCCATAGTTTCTTTGGCCTTACACTACTCCTATTTCCTTCATACTCAATTTTTTTCTCAAAAAAGTCCGTATTCAATATGGAACACTTTCAAGTGCCAACATGATATTTGCGATACGATATAATCATGAGTCCGTTTCCATAAAGGTTTTACCAGACCTTCCAATAATACTACATCCATTCAACATTTCCATATATGGGTCAAATTGCCAACTCAATGATATTTCTTATTTCAATACAAATATCAAAAACCGTTAATGCCGCACCCAAAACATATTGGCACTTTAAAAAAACATGAATGAATATGTCATTGACAAGTTCTCAATAAAAAAATCGATTCGTTCTCTCATTCATTCATTAACTGATCTGACTGCGCCTACGCAAGAATATTTTATTTTATATACAGGCTGTGTAGGTATTTACTTTATTATCTGTCAATATTAAACTACGTAAGTCATTGTTCTGTTGATTTTGTTCTAGGCGGTTATTAATACGTAGTTGGAATTTTCAAAGCCTCTTTGTGTAAACATTTGTCGGTTCTAATCATGCTGTATTTCATAGTGTAACTAGTCATAATCTTCTACTGAGTTACGCCACAAGACTTGGTCCTAAGTTTTCCGTATGTTCACTGGGTACCTATCTAAAGGTGATTTACTACTCGCCTTTAAAACTACACCATGTATAGACACTGATGTCAGCGAATAAATACTTCTTTGCTGACGTAATAATTTGTTCTCGTTCAGCATAGCTATCAAATCTTGCATGATAACCAGCCCTTTGTTTAATAACGGTTTTATTTTTGTTACAGGTAATTATTTCATATCAACATCATCACGAGATTTTGGAATATGAGGTATCGTGGCTTCGCTGTTTAGTATACGGACTCGTAATTTTTATTTTACCACTTCTGACAAAAATTCCCAGTAAAACTATCAAACTGTCACATAGACCAATAGACTTGTCGTTTTATGACATGCAAGTGACATTTAACTTTACAAGGTTTATCAGGAATTGTAAGTCCCATTCAAAATATGCAGTTCAGTTTTTACCTAAAGGCAAGCTCGCTGGTAATAAGTGTTCCTGGTAAGCCTCTTTGCACTGACAGATTGATAGGCTATTGTCTTCGAGACCAGCAATAAGGAACCTGTTTCAGAATGATAAGTAGTTGCCTTTTAATGGCCTTTTACACAATGTGCGTCAGCAACTTTTCTACGCCTATTTTAGTAGTAAAGAAGTTATTTGAAGCTATTATTCTCAGCAACTCAGTTTTCGCACTTGAATTATAGGCAGGTTGAGATTCAATCTTGAGATTTTTCAGGTTTCTACTTAATATTATTTTCTAGAAAAGCATTCTTGACTTTAGGATATCCAAGCATCATTATGAAATCGAATGTTGATGAAGAAAATGGCGCCGCAACTATTGACAACCCAATAAACATAAGAGCAGAATTAGAATATCCGGAATGATAGTTAAATATAACTAACAATAATACAGTTGTATGCTATCTAACAAATGCTATAGAAGTCAAACAAGGAAATGGGTTATCAGATACCAATAAAAGATGGGCTATTATGTCAATACTTACGCACGATTATGACCTTTGGGCTCCATGCATGGATTCTAATGGTGCCAACGCGTTTAGTCTTCATACCACATAAAGATTTAAGAGTTTACACTGTAAAAGGAAACTGACTCACAATGACAGTGTTAAATTCCTTATTAATCCTAAAGATGTCAATATACTAGCGGCCATTATGGAAATATACTCTTCTCAATTAAAGCTTGCATTTTCAGACCAAACATTTTATACCATCATCAGTTCTTGAAGTAACATTTAGTCTAAAAATGAATCCTCTTCATCGAAAGCCGCTCAAATTGTATCAAGTAAAATTGCACTAGATGGGTCATCTATCTGCTGTCCTCTATTCAGTAATTGCTCCGCTGTACTCAGCAATTGCCACTGAACTAAAGCATTTACGATCTCATTCATTTGTTTGGTATGTCTTGTTCCTAGTTTTGCGTCATCATTAGCGAAAGGAAACTTAATACTTGATCAATTATGTTTTTCTACGGAACTGCCATTTGACCTATGCTATGTTTATCTTAACTAAACATCCGACTACAATCTTATCTACGTCATTAGTACAATTATCGTGGAATTTCGCACTCCCAATAGAGTCAATTACTTATAAATTATATTTGGGACACCAAACACGGAAGGTTATCGCAATAGACATATTTGTCAATGAACTGACTTTACGATAATTCATTCATGAGTTTCACAACACAATATTAAGTTTTAACGTCTTTACGTGACTCGATAATAGTTATATCGTTATCAAAACACGAACTATAAAGTATATTATATTAATTGAATTATTATACAGGAACTATTTTGCGCACGTGTTAAATAATAAAATTAGTTCTGTAATTGGGTTATAAATAATTAGTTTCGCAATGAGTATTGATTTTAATGTTTTCTCTAATTGTTTGAAATGTTAACAACCACTTTCTTACAATAATGTATCGCTCAATAAAAGTGTGTTCACTTTCTCTTAGAACAACAGCAACTCCTTCTCCCATTGATAGCGTTTTAAATTCTCCTGTTACTCGTAGATCAGCATGAAATTTTTTAGCTCCGGGCAATTAAAGATGGCAATAACAATTCCATTAAACTTTAACTCTCTCCATATTACAATCATCGATCCCATTAAACTATTGCTATCAACAATACCTGGCTTAGAGCTCGTTCGAAAACATACAATACACCATACAATTTTAGCGTCAATCTCCTCGACAAGCAATCTACTGCATTCTTTTTAAGAAAAAGTTATCATGATCCAAGCGGACGTATGTCAGACGATCCGAACGATACTGACTCTCTCTATTGTTGAATATTTTTCGAGTACTTAAAGTACTTGGGACTTAACGAAGCGGAACGAATTTTTGATGTTTGAGTTGGAGTAAGATTGCGGAATATGGAGTTTGATGAGTTTGTGTTTGTTTGTTAACTATCGTTTATTGTAACTGTCTTATCGTATTTAGATATTAAATATTTTGCTAACTCCATTCAATGTTTTGTGCAAATTACTTGACTGATTTTCTTAGCCACTTATTGATCAAAATGATATATGCAATCATATATGCATAGTCCTGTAAGTGTTGCAGTGTTCTAATCTCTAAATCTAAAAGGATCCTTGACTATATTCATAAATTTCTCATCTTCTAACCGTTTCATTATCTTCGTTGACAACCTAGTTTTGCTATTGATTCTTTTATAAACCTGGCTCTCCCCTAATCTCACCTCGGTCATTTTCTTGATAACCTTTCTTTCTTTAATACTTTCTTCCAGTTCTACTCCATTAGTGCTACTTAACCAGAGTTTCACAACCGACTTTACGTATCAGTGTTCTCTAAGGAAAGTCTCAAAACATTTCGCTTTTGCCCGCGAAGTGATTAACACTCAAAGTGGTTCATTTGATCGAAACCAATGATTAAGCAACAAGTGGCGTTGGTTTAGCAGCTTGTACGGTACTAGTGGAATATTCGAGCGGAGCGAAGTATTCGAATTGATTTTGATGTAGTTTTTATTGTGAAGGAAATAAATAGGTTTCCCTGAAATTCAATTACAATAATTCCTTCGTTGAATGAGAATTCGTGCATTGCATGGAATGCCTACTCTAAGATTTTTTTATATTTATTAGAATTAGCATCATAATCATTTCTTTATAAAATAAAGCACTCATACCGAATGCTAAAAATTTGATAAAATTTTGACGCTTGGTTGTACATATTTTTCTTTATATCTCTCTCTATATATGTTTTTTTTTTATATGTAGTATTGGAACGAAGTTCTTTTAATATGTACTAATATGCAGGGGTTACACGACATTGGTCAAGTCTGATATTTGCCAAATCGGCAATTCGTCAAATTTTATATTGGTCAAAGCTGTAGTTCGTCAAATCGTATTTTTGTCCTATTACGAAATTTGCCTTATACGCTATTGGTCAAGTCCATGTACAGTCGAGTCGATAAAAAATGCGTTTTGAATTCACATAACTTACTTGTAGTCTTACAAAAGGAAAATCCGCCTGCTGTAGGTTCCTATTTACATCATTAAAATATAGTAATTGAGTATTCTGAGGCTTAATCTGTTTTGATTGTTACCTCCTTTGAATCTGTAAGAAGTGTCTGCCAGGTAGAATCTAGGGGGAAAATGCTGGCTTAATAGAATAGTGTAATATGCCATCATTTTTTTTCCCGTCAATTATTTGACATTTCATTATTTGTAAATGACAACAATTACTCCGTTCAATTACTTAATAATTGGAATGATGACTGACGACAATTTGAAAAAATTTGTTAGGCTAACCACAAATCTAGCGTTACTGCCCTATCAGTATATTCCTGATGGATGGTTAGCAATAGTTTAGATGATGCCAGAAGATGATTGTAGGGCGGAAAAATTTCAAAAATATTTTACTGAACAATGGCAAATAAGGATTTCTCAGGTCATGTGGTGTTGTGCAAATGAACGACATCGTACCACCAACGCAGTCGAGGCTTGGCATCGGATATTAGGGATTAAAGTTGAAGAAAAACATAAGCGAAATATTATTTAAATAAAGTTAAAAGACAAGATGAGAAACAGAGGAAAACATCAAATATTATAAAATATGCCAAAATGGAAAAATTAATAGAATTTTTTTTATCTAGAAATTATTTTATTATTGAGTGGAAAATTAGATGCGTTAAAGTGTTTAAAACAGTTGTGTTGGGTATGAATTCTCTGTAAACAATATGAATTGAATAAATGCAAAATAGCATGAGATACTTTCATTATTACAGTTGATTGTACTTAAATTACTTGACCAATAGCGTATTCGGCAAATTTCGTAATTGGACAAAACGACGATTTGACGAACTACAGCTTTGACCAATATAAAATTTGACGAATTGCCGATTTGGCAAATATCAGACTTGACCAATGTCGTGTAACCCATATGCAGGTGCTTCTTAGCAAAGTTTTCTGTCTTTCTTGCCTTTCGCTTCCCCTTCTAAACTTGTACCAGCCCAACCAAGGTTATAGGGTTTGACAAGATTTTAGAATTTAATTGAAATTTTAATTGGTAGCCGCGAAAGTAACGGCCACGGGAGTTCAACTGAGCAGGCTCAGTTTATTCGCTGTAAATTAGCTTGTATACCAGACTAGCTAGAAAACTTAATATTGAGACGGTAAGAAAACCTTTCTTTGATACTTGAAATTGAAACTATCTTTCTTAAGCCATTGCCGAAACGGTCTAGAGGACAAAAAGCGAAATAAAAGTAATAAAAAGTTTTCAAAAGTCTTCAATGTTTAATGTTAAAAAAAGGTACCAGTAAAAGTAGTACCTATGCGTATGTGGATCATAAACATTATTCTCAAGGCAAAAACAAACCAAAACCAAAAGGTATTTCATTGATTGTAAAAGACCCACAACATAATGAAATATCAACATACAGCTCTTTATTTACCAATGCTACGAAAATCAGGCTGACCTTGAGTAAGATTCAAATGAAGTCACTTTCGATACAACTTTCATTCAAACAATCCTATTAAATAATAACCAAGGTATCAATCAAGAGTCATAATAATTTTAGAAGAAATATATTAAGTACTACAATCGAAATTCCAGCTTGTACCAAAACGCAGCTATTATAACGCATATAAAACAATGACACAGAAAGAAACACTTATTATGGTCAATAAATTCCATGACACGACACCTAAAACAATAAAATTGACAAGACAAAACGGCCTAACTGCGCTCGCATAATGCACGGTGGCCGGAAACTAGCGCCCACTCGCAGCATTTATTTTGGCAACAAATAAATTTATTTAGCCGTCGGTCAGTAACTAGAGCGAGCTAGATACTAGTTTCAATGGCAGAATTTTCGCAACACTGTGTTTGCAGACAAGCCGGCGTATTTCTACACAAGTATTCATTGATAACGGGCGTGGGTGAACCCGACGTGGTCCACTCCATTCATACATTGGGCAACGCTGGCCCACGCGCCTAACGGTCGGCATTAAAGACGTCGATGCATACAAGTAAATTATGAACTTTAATTAATATGAATTTGTGTTTTACAGTAAATTTTACGGAACACGGGAAGCGGTTAATCAATTTTGTAAACGCGAAGGGAAATTCAATCTTTGAATAGAAGCCGTTTTAGTATGTATTTGGACGTTTTATAAGCAGTAAGTTACGAGGCAGTTTACAAGTGCGGAGTTAGTAACAATTTGAATACAAATTGGTTTGCTGCGCAACAACCAGAAAAATACCGTAGACATAAAAAATCTAATTAAAATTCTCTAAGCGGTTCTGCATAATGCTATAATTAGATACTTACGCCATTTTTGATTCTCGTTTACTTTCAAGAATCATGTTCAAAATATGTATCTATTTCGTTTTTACCATTACGTCATATGATATCTTCCTCTAATTATAAAAGCTCACTGTTTCGAACACCACCTAATTAATTTTTATTATAGAAGTATTACATCAGGTATTCGTTTAATCATAGACTAGAGATCTCAAATCAAACTTTTTTCGTCCAGAGACTTGACACGCTTGTCACCCACGCACTTTAAAACGGCAGTTGACACTATTACAGCTGTCTATGTCCATGTAAAAATGAATGTTTGTTTGAATAGTTATAGCTCTTTAATAGTAAAAGATTTGGGATCAGATAGGTATTTAAATAACGTAGTTAGATTTTTACAAAGATCATGATCAATGTTAAAACACCATTTAAATATTTAAAGTTGAATTTGTATACTAGAGCAATTACTAGGTCTTTCCTAACATCATAAATGTATAACCTCTTAATTCAGGTAAAATTCAGTTGCACATATAATTACATAAATAAATTAAATTGCAAGTGATATACATAGGTGATTAACTAACGCTTAAATATGTATAATAAACATAACATAAATTAATTATAATCAAATTACACAGTGTAAAAAACCTGTATGAGATCATATTTTTTCTAGACGTGTTTTGATTTGTCACCCTGTGCCCTGTGGATATTTAATGATTTAATTGATTAGTTCATTAATATTTATTGTTTATAGTGTTATTTTAATTTTTCAATATGACTATGGAATAATACTGCGATTATTTTCGCCCTTGCGATAAAAAAAATAAAATAGAATTTACTATTGTAAAGTTAAATGCATAAATGATTACTTTAGCTATCCTGGTTATATCAATGATTATTTTGATAATAAATTAACGATTTTATGTCATTTTAATGTTATTTCTATTCTTAGTAGCTTTTTCAACCGGAAGATACGAGTATACACGTAACTCGACGTGATTTAGAAGTAAACTGCAACTGTCATAAAATTACTCGTATGACCTCACAATACCGTAAATAGGGTTGGCAACGCGGTATATAAAATAATGTCATGTTAAGTATTTAGAACAATGAACATGTTGCGAAGTTTACAGTAGAAGGGAATGCCACTGCTAGGCAAAAACCTCTTTTCAAACAGAGAAGATATAAAGCAATATTTGGCCTGATTTCTATTCAATATCGAAGGCTCGCGTGACGAAAGTTTTGAGAATGAATGTGGCTGGCTTGAGAGTCAAATCAAAATATTTTATTTCACATAAACCTACATGGGCACATGAAACGTCAGAAGCTAGGTGCACGGTTCTAATTGGTCGTTTCCTGGCTTGGAGAAAAGCCGGCCAGACTAAAGAAACGATAGATGGACTGTGTGAAAGATGATATGGCTAGATAGGGGGTGATGAATTACTGAGATGACGACTAATAGTGAAAGAGACATGGAAGAAGAAGAAACGTTGAGACGACCCCAAAATAAATTTTAATGTGTTAAAGGCAAGATTGCCTAGATAGGGGGTGATGAATTACTGAGATAACGACTAATAGTGAAGTAAACATGGAAGAAGAAGAAACGTTGAGACGACCCCAACTTAAATTGGATAAGGGCAAGATTGCCTAGTGGTGTGACCGTCGGACTGCCAAGTCATAACTCTCGAGTTCAAACCCAAGGCACGCACCTCTGACTTTTTGGACTATTGTATAATTGTCGCTTGTTTAAAAAACGGTGAATGGAAACATCGTGAGGAAGCCGACAAGCCTGAGAATATCTCTCTTCTAGACGGCATGTGAAGCCAAGTCACAGGCCCATGGGTGGCATAAAAACTCTGACACTAGGTTACTCAGTAACCACACGAATAAGAAAAAAGGGCAAGAGAATGAATGGCCAAGGTTCGCCAACCCTAATCACAAACCGTTGGGCAGTCAAGTCCATTGCCATGGACGCTAACGTTTCCATTGGTGCCTCATTGTCTGCAGTCCCCCATGGCAAACCAGTTCGGTAAATAGGCCATTGTTCTACGATATCTTAATCCTTTCTCATTGTGAACTTTTATTATGGGTTTGTGCCGTTTTTTGTCGAAGAATGTGTCGTGTGCTCGTGTGCAAGGGTTCGAATTTTTTGTGGTTCGTGTGGGTCTGCAAAAAAAGGCTGAGGTTGGTCCATTTTGACGAATTAATTTATTTGAGTCTTTTGTGATTTTTAAAACATTTGATAACTTGGAAATCTACTGTGATAGTATTATAAATTCTCAAAAAAACCTATTCTTAAAGAATTATTTGAAGTTCACACTGAATTAAATGTTCATCATATTTTTTTATATTAAAAATTACCTAGTTCTTTAGATTATGTGTATTTGTAAACTTAGTTACATAGTTAGTTCCTTCAAAATATGACCAAAGCAGGAACCACATTTAATGTACTAAACATAGTATAAATTGATTTAAAATTACGTTATTATCTACCGTGCCTACATAACACGCAGCTTAAATAATTATAATTTACGAAAACACTTTACCAACATAGATTATATTAAATTATACAGGTTACAAACTTACAACTACTTTCACTGCAGACACAATTCTGCAATCAGGTAACACGATAAGTCACAGTTATCAGTAACGTATTGAAAACGTTCACAGTTTTTGCTTTTTGAAGGAGACCGACCTACAAAACTACCCTTCTATCGTATAATGTAACATGGAACTTAAAACGGACCGTCAAAAGTTAATGATTGACATTATTTTCAGATTAATTAATAGTTTATAATTTTTATCCCGGAAATACGATTCTGAGGAATAATTTCCGACCTCCACGCAAGCGAAGCCGCGGGAAAAAGTTAGTGTGAAAATAAATGGAGTCTGTGCTAATATTCGTAGAAACAAAATCGTTATTCCAACTTTTCTACATTTATCCTCAAAAGAAATCAATCCATTTATCTTGTAACATCGTTCCGTTTTGAAACACTCTTTACATCTTCCAAGCTGCAAGCTTTACTCTGATTTGATCAGCTTCAGAATCTCTTGTTTTTCCGATATTACCAATATTCATGTTATAAAAAGAAAACTTTAAAGCGCAAAGTTTAAAGTTTCAATAAACAGCAATACTTTCAAATTTTAATTCATGTAGCGTATTCATAAAAGTCAATTTTTTCACCATCATGCGCAAACGCACGTTAAATAACGATTGACATTTTGAAACAAGTACGATGTCGTAACGGTACCGGTCGCGGGTTCGACTCTGATTGGTGTAATAATGCGTATGTTGTTCATTCAGTTACTTGTAGTATATTGCTTCATTGGAGCTCTCCTATTAGTGTAAAACAGCTACATGAATTACTTGCTTATAAAAATAAAAGTTTTTTTTTTTCTAGATGTTTCTTTGGAGAAAAGAATCTTGGGAAAAATGATTACAAAAATTCAAAAAAGAAGATAGTAAACAGGGATAGTTAAGACGTCCGGGATAGATAAATTATTTGAAAATAAAAATTATAAACCGCATATAAATGCGCCATTAGCATAATCGTTTTAAATTATCACCGAATTTAAATGACTCCGGTCAAAAGGTCCGCATTATCTTTGTTTCTAGTAATAAATTTCAACACTCAATTAAATTAAGATCTGCTAACTTCACTGTGGGTGGTCTCATAATCGGAATAAATTTTGATTACGAAAATCAAGTACGCTTTAACTATAATTATACCACGGCAGGCCAAGTAAAGGACACATAGAAGTAAAGTACAATATTACTAAAGAATTAGAAGATAAATTTTATTATTCATCATCAACATCGTCATCTGCTTCCAGTCTAATCGTATGCAGCTAAACACAAATCGTTAGTGAAATTAAATTAAAAGCCCAATATAAAGAAAAAGCAGCAACAGTCACGAACAAACGATCAGAACATTGCAATGTATTCAAATTCACAAATGAATCAGAAAAGTCATCCAATCTTAAACAAAATATTAAAAAACACGTGTCTAGACGCTTCGTAATCAGTTAATGAGTCTGCTGCTCGACACGTGTGATTCACTTTATGCAACAATTTATGATTCATCAGGCCTTGAGATTATGCTGATGTAGAATTGACACAAAGAAAGTGAAGGCCGCTATATGTATCAACTTCTGCTCATTTAGTATTCAATTCGTGATTAACTTTGCAGATACATACATACATATTAATAGAATTAAAAACGGTAACTGGTTGAGCAGATAAACTAAATGTTTTGAAGAGCTGGATAGGATGTTTATCTTTATAGATTTGATTAAAATCGATTTTAACAGCTCCCAACTCATAAATGGAACAGCTTATCTTAATAATTCTTCTAACATTTTTGAATTAACTGGTCTCAGTGAGTTTATTGCATAAGTCCACACATGCTGTGAACTTGTATGCTTAGAACAATCCCGAAATTCAGTACCCACGAAAATAAAAAAGTCGTTACTCAAATGTTTCCAAGTATTACGTCATATTGTACCATTCTCAAAACGCTTGGTGATATAAAAAACGGTAGCCATCTGTGCAAACATGCCACTTGAGTCAAAACTGACACGTAGAGACCTGTGCAAGCAATTTCTGGGCCAACGAACTTGTGTTTGAGAAAAAATATGCTCTGTATGTGCAGAAACTGTTTAAATAGTTAGTACCTGCAGTATTGTCTCTCCTTCTTACTTTAATCCATCCAAAGGTTGTCTGTAAAAGATCGCTTTTAGCGATAAGACCGCCCATTGTGTCACCCTATGTAAAATTTCTAATTTATGTCTGTAATTTTTATGGTGTACATAATAAAGAGTATTCTATCTCTATCTCTATCTATCTACTTATGACTGCTACTATTTGGTAGCTTCATTTTTTAAATACATTCTGCGAGAATGCTTGAATTCTCTTGCCAAGACTTTTGGAAAATATTTTTTGAAAGTTAAATTGCCCTCAAAAAACTATAGAGTTTATCCACTCAAAATCAAAACTCATAAAATCAAACCAAGTGAATAATAAAACGAAAAGGTTAATCGTTCTGTGTACAATATACACGAAAATAAATCTCCGGTAATGTACTCAGAAAATATTGTTTCATGCTGCTATGAAAGTAAAAGTAAGTAAGGTAGACGCAGCTTGTAGACAATAAACTAAAACCTGACATTCTTTAGCACGCAAGTACTGTCTTCAAGTTTTAAAGGTTCATTGTAAATCTTGTTAGAATAGACTTTTCCTATCCAAAAATGTATGCAAAATACTCCTCAGTATCACTAAAGAAGTCTGCTTATGCCTATATGGAGATAACAGACAAACCATTAAAATAACTCACTGAAAAAAATGACTCGCCAAAGCCATATATGAAAAACAACTACCATCTGTTGAAAAGTATTAAATTATAAGTCAGAAAGTAATACAAAAAAGGGAACACAATTTCATAGGAATCCCAATAAAAAGCCATGTGATAGCAGACATCCCTCTTGTGAACACGTGGCGGCACCGGAAGGAAACGTTAATTTAGTCCGATGTCAATGAATGGAGCTCGGTTATATATTTTTTTTAGAATATAACAAAGTCCTTGTTAGTGACGAACTATTTGAAAGATGGTTGTATTTAGTTGAAAGGTGATCATTACCAGGTTGAAGTAGAATCTATCTTTGTCGGTCATTGAACTTATTGAGTTAGAAGTACTATGTGGAGTATTTGATGAATAACGATCAAGTATTGGTACTTGAGATTTAGGGCTGTATTCTATACTGTTAGTATTTAATAACGATTAACATTAATGTCTCATAAAATGCAGCTGTACTTTTAGAAATGATTTTAAGCTGGACAAATGATTGTAAAGGCATTAAATTAAATTAATGGTTTTATTAGTTGCATGTCACATCAAACTCGACTCTACATACTTCAGAAGAAACTCGATAGAAAAAACTATTAAAAATCTATAGTTGTAGCACAATTTATTTAAAACAAAACGAATTTAAAACAACTGCAATAAATCTTTGAAACTTCCCCGTAGTATCAAGCGACAATAAACCAACGAGTGAGGCATTGACTGGCGGTCGAGAGGTCGTGAGTTCAAATCCTAGCCGTTGAACTATTGATGGGCCTACGTCTACTCTACGCTACATAGTATTGTTAGAAAGTCGACTTACATTAACTACAGAAACTTATACTACTAATACATAATCAGCCTATAAAGTTATAACATAGGCCTCCCTCTGTGAGAGGGAGCGGTACATAATGCGGGTAGTTAGATGTCAGTCTTTCTTCACGTTGTTTTTCACACACTGCTAATAAAAACACTTAATTATTCATACTCGTATTACCGTTAACAAATACGAGTACAACAGCCACTACAGGTTTTGAATCCTCCACATTAATCTCACATGCTATATTCTAGCTTGTGTATGCGTCGAACATTGGCCACAAATCATAGTTATACTAGTACATGACTGGTAATAGCCGATGTGGGTATGAAACAAAGGAACTTCCATTTAACCTGACGTTTGTTACACCGTTACTACTATTGATTTGTATTTTATGGAAGTTAAAGCATACTAAATCAAATATTTTATCGAAAATCATTTAGTACCTATGAGAAGTAGAGACAACACTGTCCCTACTTCTCATAGGTACTAAATGATTGGTGGTGATGGTTAAGTCTGTACATTAATAATTATACTAATGTTAAACTTGGTAAATTAACGGCAAACAACATAGAACTTAACCGTCCTCTGCTTGAAACATATGAATATTTTAATATCATAAGCACAAGAAATAAACTAGACCAAATAGATTTTTCATAAAAATTATGCGAAAATAAAGAATATTTAATGGAAGTTAAAGCATACTAAATCAAATATTTTATCGAAAATCATTAAGTACCTATGAGAAGTGGACAGTGTGGAAGTCTATACATTAATCATTAAACTAATGTTAAACTTGATAAATTAACGGCAAACAACAAAGAACTTAACCCTCCTCTGCTTGAAACATATGAATATTTTAATATCATAAGCACAAGAAATAAACTAGACCAAACAGATTTTTCATAAAAATAATGCGAAAATAAAGAAGTAACCAACGTTACTTTGCATTAGCGATCCCAGCATGTCCATTACAAGTCAGTGTAACAGGTTCCCATGGACCGTTTTATCACACTTCCTATGCAAGTTAGCGGGCAACGTTGCCCTCTGCCTGTTCAATTGCCAGGCTGAGGCCTTCAATGTTTATAGAATCGCGCCATTGTTTTATTTTACATCTGATATTATACGGGATTTATGGGCGTGCCCGTGCGTTTAAGGAAATTTTGGTTGTTTATATGGGAATCTGCAAGGAGTTCCTCAAGGGACTGTGTTGGGACCAGTTTTGTTTTAAGACATTTTAATTTTTAACTTTAATTTTTTAAAGGAGGTCTGTTGCAAAACAAGTTGCAAATGCTGGTGGGCTAGTAGTAAAATCAATTTCTAAACTTCTATAATCCATCGATTTAAAGATTACCTTGCAAAGCACAAGTCGTGCTTGTAACGTCGACACACCTTTTTCAAAACAGATTGGACTAAGAGATTTGATTGCAAAAGAGAGACTTGTACCCAAACTAAGAGTACGAAACTACAAACCACTGGCTTAAAGAAAATATATGTTAGTGAAATCAACAATAAATCCGAGGCTGTTGCACGCTGCACTGTGTTGACCTCTGATGTTATCTTATCAAAAGCGATAAAGAAACACACTTTACCTGCTGTTGCTCACGGAAGTCTTGAACGGAATATTGACTGAAATGTTATGTTTAGTCGAAGTAGTTTAAGTTAGATTGCTATTGGATTTGAGGGCTGCTGCTTTAGTATGTATTAGAAAGGAAAATGTATTGGCTTGATATTTACTCGTACAAGTCTCCATAGGTTTGAAATGAAATGGCACTAACCACGTCTATCAAAAATTATCAGAGAAATTAGATGCATTCACGAAACTTATGGATGATGCTGTAGTTAACTACTTATTCTGCCTATATTCATCATCTGCCAAGCCTTTTCCCAACTATATTGGGGTCGGCTTCCGGTCTCAATGGATGCAGCTGAATATTCTGCTCATATTATTGCTACCATTTTTGTTTACATGACCTATACATTTAGTAAAGTAAAATATTCACAATAAAACTGTGAAATAACGTTTCATTCCAAAGAAAAGACATTATTAAAATTAATGAAAGCCTCTTGTATTAAATAATCAGAATTTTTTTACGAGTTTACTCAATCTTTATAACACATAACCCCTGCATAAACTGAAGAAACACAGGTATCTGACAGAAACCCCCCATTGGCACAACCATCAATTTTCCAACGTCCTCGAAACTTCGCTGTTTATTTGTTGGTCATTATGCAAATCTTGACGCAGTTTCAAAGAAAAATGAGCCTATACGCGTAGTAATTAATCTTAATTTTGTTTGTTAAACAAAGAGTATGTATTGAGGGGAATGACGTAACTAAAACAATAAACTTTTGCGAAATGTGAAAAAGCCAATTTCTGCATGTCCTCAAAATACTGGGACAATGTTAGTCTTGCGTGTAAGAATAATGTTTTGTGTTTTCTACATAATGATGACAAATTATTTGCTCATACACAAGACAATCGTTACTTGTATTTATTGTGTAATCTGCAAATAGCTGAATAACATTTTGTTCAACTTGAAACAAATTATACTGTTAAAAGTTCTACAGTTATTATGCTGTACATAAAGTATGACGTTAATTTTGTAAGTAACAAACACAGAAGCACTAGAAATTGTACCTAATGAATACATAGAGATTCCTAAAGCTTATCTAGCAGCTTCATAAGCATCAGACGAAGACCAAAATTAGGGGCAAGATCCAAGGGGCGAGCCTACACCAAGCTACCAGACAGAGCGTCAGACGTGCCCAGTTTTAAAGATCAATTCTCAAAACTGTACATTACAAATTATTGTTCCGTTTACTGCATTCTATATAACCTTCTTGCTAATTCAAGATCGTATGGTGCTCATGTATAAATCGGATCACATAGCTATACTCTGTCATTGTCGTGACCACAACACTGTTAGGCGAGCTGCCCACAGAATCAACAATAAGATTATCTGTAACCGAATCAGTGTATTAACACTTATGGACTTGGAATACAATACACATCTTTGTGTTTTCTGAATTGTGATACTACGGAGAAGTTTAGTGTTGCCATTAAAGTGCTAGGTACGATTTTCTATTGTCAATGTATTTTTTCTGCTCACTTCTTTATAGGAATGTATAATCATAGCATATACTTAGTTCGGGTCCGATTCCTGGGTCGGGCAAAGTGTTATTGAGTTTTCCATTTGGATTTTTTTTGTAGCAGCCCTTAGTCTGGATTTGTACCTGGTTGATGGCAATTATAGACTCGCTCCCTATTATATCAGACTTAAATATAATTAGCAAAATGTGGGTGTACTATAATAACCTCTGCCCAACCCTTTGGAGATTACAGGCGTGATGTTATATGGAGTTATGTTTATAAATACTTATTTTAGTTAATATTTTTGCAAACTTAACTTCTGTTAAATCTTGAAACAAAGTTATGCAAAGATTTTGTGACGTAGGTTGAAGGCGCAAATTATTCTAAATTTATTCAGTCCTAAACAAAAACCAGATTTGAAGGGGTTCAAGCCTTGAATTCTAAATTATGATTATCGACTTCCTAAATGGATGATCCAATTTACTTCGGAGCATCTCCGGACCTTCGATGGGTGGTCGAAATTTACAAATCCGAATTGCAGCCGATAAAAGCTAAATTATTGTTGAAATCCAGAGATAATAATAAAACGGGCATATATGCCATTGTTCGTGGGCTTAAGTGGATGTTTCAAAAAAGGTAGGAAGATGGTTCATGTGATTAGTGTTTATGTATTGGCCGAAATCTCAGTCGATGTGGTGATAAACTCTACGGTAGATGGGGTGCCTGCAAATAAGGATTGTCTGACAGTCTGTATGTGAGGTAAGTGGGGTCCTAAAGCCCAAACTCATTATGGGCACTTAAAATGTTGTCCATGGTTTAAAGACGTGATGTCTAAATACACATATATCAGTCTTCATTCACCAGTTGATATTTAGTCTGCAAATTCAATGTCAATCATTTAATTGCAGATCACATACATCTTGCCACAATTATGACAATTTTAGAAGTTATTAGGTAGTAACAACAACAATTAGCCCAATTAAAACAAACCAAAGTACTCCAAAGCGGAAACCTCTAACAAACTGTAAAACAAAACAAACACAAACTGATATACAGTTAAATACACCAAAAAACACAAAAAAGAGTTTTGTTCAAAAAATTGGAATAAATACACCGCCGTCTGAAGTACCAAACTTACCTGTTATGGAACCTAATGTTGTCTACAATGTGCTGCCATTACACGTAACTACAGAGGGCACTACGAATACAGAACTAGCAATGAGATCGATGACGCAACGTAAATTAATTGTGGAAAACACATGTTTCAATAAATTATGTATAATTAGTGATAATAATGTAAATAATATATCAAGAATTGCCGAAAACACTTTTCCTAACGCCAAAATCTGTCACTACTGTATGCCCAATGCGGGTACAGCGGAGCTCCTTGCATCATTGGACAAGAAATTAGTCGATTTTACTATAAATGACTACTGTATAATCTTCCTAGGCGAAAAAGACTTTCTTGAGTCCAATAATTATGAAAAATTGGTTAATGACATAAAATGTAAAATCAAAAATGTCATGCACACTAATGTTATTCTATGTTTTCCTAATTTTAAATTAAAATGGAATGTTAACTTATTTAATACTAGAATAGAAGCTTTTAATCGACTTATGTACCTAAGTAATCAGACTTTTAAATATGCATATTTGTTTGATACCAACAAACATCTGGAATATAATTATAAAATGTTTTCTAAACATACAGGCAAAGTCAACAATAGGGCTATCGTAAATATCTTTCAGAACTTGAATAGTTACATACAGCTATCACTAAACTCTGAATATGAAAATAACTGTGATGGTTTAAGTATCGTTAATAAATACGAAAGCAGCAAAATCGGCCAGTTACAACCTGGTACTATTCCTTACTACTTTAAAAAAAAAGAAATTTTTTTTCGTTAATAAACATGTGTCAACTGTAACACATCTAAACGAGTCTGTAGATAGTTCATTGTGTAATCGTTTAAACATTTTTCATCAAAATATGTGTGGCCTAAATAATAGATAGCTTGGGTAGCCCTTCGAATTACTTGTGTATTAGCGAGCATTTTCTTAACGAAGAACTAGTTTCTTTGTTAAATCTTTCAAAGTACAATGTGGCATCATATAATACTAGAGTAAATAAGGTGAGAGGAGGGACTATCATCCTAGCAGAAAGGGATAGAGAATACGAGGATCTGCCCATAGCTAAAAAATTATACAAAATTGACAGTTTTGAAATATGCTGTGTCAAAGATGTTTTAACAGGCCTATCTGTGTGTTGCTGTTATCGTACGCCTTATGATAAAAACTTGGACACTTTTATGGTGAGACTCGAAAAACTATTAGAACATTTCTTTAACAAGAACTGTGTTATTTGCGGTGATTTTAATATTGACTTATCAACTGACAATCAAAAAAGAAATGACTTATTAAATTTATTGACATGTTACAATTTTAGACCACTAATTAGTTCGACTACATTTATTCGAAATGACTCACGATCTTGTATAGACAATGTCTTCTCCAATTTACCAAACGCTTGCGTGATAAATTGCGATATTGACCACAATGGTTTGGCAGATGGACATGCAGGATTACTTTGCAGTACAGAATTCAGAAGTAATGAACTATGTAGGAATAAAAAAGACAGTAATGTTCAAATTACCAAACGCATCTTTAATGCAAATACAAGAAGAAATTTTAGAAATTTGCTATTAAATCAAGACTGGAGTGATTTCGGAATAAACTCATTTTTGAAGAAATTCGAAGAAATGTTCACACGCTGTTTTAGAAAAAGGAAACTGCAGGTACACTTAACGCGTAATACGCAGCTGCGCTGGGTTACTAAGGGATTGAAGGTTTCTAGTAAAATGAAACGATTTCTCTGTGCTGGCAAAGGGAATGGACAAAGTGATACTGTGATAGATTATAGGCAAAAATACATTACTCTTTACAGGAAAGTAATAAATATGGCTAAAAAGCTTACAGTACAATCTGAATTAGCAAAATCAACGAACATCTCAAAAGATGTTTGGAAAGTTATAAACAAGCATAGAAATAAGAGTGTCAAAAACAAAAACAATACAAAACTAATTTTAAAATCAAATAATAAGATAGCTTCAGAACCATCAGATATTGTGAATATCTTTGCCCAGCAGTTCGAATTTAATTCATCGACTAGTACATGCACAGGGGCTGCTTTGGATATTCTACGAAAAAGTGCAAAAAGAGTAACCAATGACCTTGTCCTAGACCCTGTCACTCCCCTTGAAATATTCAAAATGGTGAAAAAAATGGACGACAAAAAATCTTGTGGCTATGATGACATAAATATATCAGTAATAAAGGACAATATAGACATACTAGCGGAACCTTTAAGCATTTTTTATAATAAGTGTTTTGACGAAGGAATTTTTCCAGATCAACTGAAGATAGCCAAAATAATACCTGTACACAAAAAAGGATCTAAAACAGACCCAAAGATGTACAGACCCATTTCATTACTACCTATTCACTCAAAAATTCTTGAAAAGCTAATTAAAACTAGATTACTCAGACATTTCAACCTAAATAGAGTGTTAAGTAGAAGACAATTTGGTTATCAGAAAAACGTTGGGACACAGGACGCAATATCGACTCTAATTAAGGACGTAGTTAGCAGATTGGACGACAAAGAGAAAGTAGCTGGGCTTTTCTTAGACTTAAGTTCAGCATTTGACACGGTGGATCATAAATTACTGCTAGAAAAACTTGAGCACTACGGTGTCAGGGGTAAAGTATTGGCACTTCTCACGTCATATTTAAAAAATAGGAAGATGTTCGTGGAGATTAAAGCAGTGGTGTCACAGAAAAATTCTTCAGATAAAAAATGTCCTAGTGAAGAAACATATAGGTCCCAATTGTCTCCTGTGCACACTGGTGTACCACAAGGCTCCATACTGGGTCCGATATTTTTTATCGTGTTTGTTAATGACCTTATACAACATATTATGAGTGAAAAAGCTGCGGGATCTATCCAGCTGGTGGTGTTTGCCGACGATACCAATGCAGTTGTTTCGGCTGACAATATACACGCTCTTAATTCCATAGTTAATCAAACCTTAGATATCTTCCACAGCTGGTTTGCTGTTAACGGTCTTAAAGTCAATGCCAGCAAAACCAATGTTATGCTTTTTCGTTCAACTTCCAAAAATAAAGATAGCATTAACTGCACTATAAATGGAGAAACAGTGAACGTGGTCCCAGTGGTTAAGTTTCTGGGAGTTCATATTGATAGCCAGTTAAAGTGGAAACAAGAGCTAACACACCTAGAGAAAGCAATCAGCTCTGCCTGCTACGTACTAAGAAGTCTGAGAAATGAGATAACCATAAAACATTTAAAAATGGTCTATTACGCATTAGTTGAGTCAAAACTGAGATACAGCATACTTTTCTGGGGAGGAAGTTATGATTATAACACTCAAAAAGCTTTTGTAATTCAGAAAAGAGCAGTCAGAACCATAGCCAGAATTCAACAGCAAGAATCATGCAAGCCACATTTTAATGATTTAAATATATTGACAGTCCCAAGCTTGTACATTATGGTCCTACTTAGTCACTTAAAAAAATATATCTTTGAATATGAGACTGAAGATGAAAGGCAAAAAAGGGAGAGTACAAGAAGAAAAGATCTCCAGTTGAAGCAAGTGACTCACCTGAATGTTGTAAAGCATAGCGCCTACCACAAGTCATTAAAAATGTTCAATACACTGCCGACAGAAATAAAAAGTCTAGTCTATACAAGTGGGTTTCAGAATAAGCTCAAACAGTTCTTGTTAAATAAGTGTCTATATTCTATTGATGAATTATAAATTAATACAAAAGTCGAAAGTAACATAATTTTATTGTTTTGAAATGAAAATTTTATTGAATTTTAAGAATTGACTATTATGACATTTATTTTGATACTTATTTTTTAATTAGTTTTATAATTATTTTGATTATAATGAAATTTGGATTATTAGAATGATTTAAATATAGATTGCATGCATGATGTTTCTTATAATATTTAGTTATAAAAATTCAGACACGATGTAAATTGTTATTGAATAAATGAATTGAATTGAACAGCTCCAGATAAATCACAATAGATTTTTCAATGCAAACTCAAAACATAAACATCATTCCACAATTCTACATAAACAATCACACAACGAAACAAATTCAAAAGGCCATTGTTTGCAACAAATTCGCGAACATGACATATTCTGTAAAATCATTGTGCTAGTGCAAAATGACAATATTAACCTTATGTTCACAGGATGCGTTGACAATAGTACTCGGATGTACGCTTGTTTGATCTCACGTTGTTTAGATATGAGTCATTTAAAATATTCATGCCAAAGCATTTTTAAATTGAAATAATTGATGATTCTGGGGTATGTGAAACAAAGCGTTACAGTCAAAGAAAACCTTATTGGATACTTAGAACCTTTTCATTATAAAAATGATGTGTCAACGATGAATTATGCAAGTTTGTGACAATGACAGTTCACAAATACTTACCGAGTTTAATGTTTAATGTCACAAATTCCAAAAGAGAGCAACGTTTTCGTAAGGTGTTACCTATTTCTAATAAAATTTACATAGTATCGAGGTATGCTTGCATGTGTTTGTATAAAAATTTATAAAGAAAGATGATTACCTAATTAAAAGGTACCCATTTTATAAGATGGATGATAAGAGAGAAGATAAACATATTACAATGCACCAAACACATTCCACATAGTCAAGAACCCATATGCCTTTTTAGATTCATATTTCCCCATCGATACTAAACTCCTACAAATTACCTAACCCAGTAAATGTCACGTCAAACAACGAACTTAACGTGCCTTTCCATAAACTAGGTACCTCACGATATGTCTGCCTCACACCTTTAGGCTATCATTCTTAAACATTAACTTGTCACAAGTAATAATTTGTAATCTTAAATAAACAGAAAATGACAATAGATTATATTATTGAACATCTTTATTGACAATAGCTCACTTAAAACAAATAGAAATGGAAGAAAGCACAATAAACATTATGAATTTACTCTAAGGCTGGTCACATATACACATGGCTGTTAAACATGACATATATTATGAAGGCTAGAATAATAGAAAAAACTAAAAATAAAAGAAGACAAAAATAAAAAAAACATAAAAAGAGATCATATATGCTCTCTATATTGTCTCTAAAACTAGAGTTTTTCGAATTTAAAATTCATTCTACAGCCGGAAAGTAATTAGGTTCTTGTACAAAACCTAAAATATGAATTACGGATGATTGAACACTCAGTTTGAACATTTCCAGAATGGTCAAAATTGCTTTCTACCATTTCACTTTCGGAAACTGACAACGACAGTATTTCCTTTAGTGGTTCACAAAATAAGTATTTCTATACTAGCTTCATAAAAAGCAAACCCATGTAAAGCCAGTCTAACAAAGCTGAATGAGGACAATTATACGAGTAAGTACATAAACACACTCATAACAAGGAATTCGCTATAATATCAGTCATTCATGATAACACTTAAAACATAGATAGAGAGTAACATAAGTATCAATGAAGTTAAGTGTTATTTCATTGATGCACTAAGTGATAACGATGTGAGTTGTATGAAATCTAATGAGAAATTAATAGGATATGCAATGCAGAATTTAAAGAGGTGCTCTGATAGATTCACAAGACACTCTTGAACGAAATTCCAGACAGATTAAGTAAATAAAGAATGAATACTAAGTGCTACTTGTACAGTCAAGGATTTAAAATATTAAGGACTATTTCGTTAATTCTCACTTGCACCTTATTATTTTTACGACTACGTTTACATTTTGTATGAGAATAAAAAAAGTTGACAAGCGCCAGCTTTGTGGGAAAGGAATATGTATGAACATTTCTTAACGTTTTTACTTCCTGACCGTACAAGTACCTACAAGTCCATGTAATCACACGCTATTCATTAACTTGATCATCTACTAATTCAGCTGCTACTGGATGAAGTTGGTAAAAAGTATATTTCATAACATATTTCAAGTTATTTTAAAGCAGCGCGTTCAAACCTAAGCGTCTTATTTTTCTGCACTTAAAAAAACTGGTAGAACAGCTAGTTGTGTAATCTCACAATCAGTATCGCTGACGGCCATAATAGCGATCTAGCGTTAAGATACCATTTTATCGAGCTTAGACACTAGTTCACGTAAACTTGAGCAATTTTTCCTGTTACAATGTAGAAAGCTTGCTTTTAACGGACGTGGTATATGCTTTGTATGACTGGTACCGTTTTTCTTGGTACTCAAATGGCTAAATCTTATGTAAAAATGTTGAATGAATGTTGTAACATTCAAAATATACAGGAAATCTTCCACATTAAAACAGTCAAAGAAAACGACGCAACAAATAATATAGCTATAAGCAAAAATCTAAAACCAATTAACAATATTGATTCAGCTTTGATTAATTCATATCACTCCCTTATCTAGACGCCACTTCGTTTTCCGTATACACTGATTTTATTTACGAATCCTCAATCAAACATTGAAGTAGGTATAAACAAACCAATAATTAGAACGGCGTCTATCAACCACGCTATCAAAATATACCAAGAGACTCCTCCACATGCGATACTATCGCAAAACTAGTTATACATTATCTGGAATCTTCGATGGAACATGCAGCTGTTAATGCAAGTGCAGAAATGTACGTGAAGTAACGCGTATGATAATATTAGCGGATGTTCGTCGGCGCCGATGCTGACACTTTGGTCACGAAGTTATGATTGCAATCGTAAAGTAACTTTATATTGAGAAACTTTCTTTGCTTGTAAAAGGAAGTGTTTGGATAATTTATAATTTGTTGTTTTAAGTCGCAATAGTCTTAAGTCATTTCAGAACGTCATATGAAGCTGATTTTATTGCTACTATTCGAAGTCCATCTGAAGCTTAAAATTGTGAGAGGCATGGTTAAATCTAGACACGTTGGCGATATAAAAGATTATATTTCTATTTATGAAAATATCCTTTTTTGCACAAATCGTTCTTAAATACTGTGAGAGAAAACCTCAGACCTTAACTTACACAACTACAAGACGTTTCACTAACAATAAAGCACAAACCGTGTAAGATCCACCTCCCAAGTCAAAGAATCCAACAAAATGGTATAATGATGTAACCCAACAGTAAACGGATAAGCCACGGAAGTAAATAATTTAATAGTCAAACAATATCCCAATCAGATTTCTTCATAAAACATTTCTATTCTGAACCAGCGACTCGTTGAACTAATATTTAAAGAACAAGCTCCAAGCGAAAGATCTTAAACAAAACCTATAAACAGAAATGTTAAACAACAGACCGACTAAGATAACAGAGCGAGGAAAAGGCTACATCACGATAAAGTCAAAGAAACAAACAATAATGAACCTTGAAACAATGTAATAAGGACTCCAACAGTAAACATAACAGTAAGAGGTGTAATTACAATCTGTTTTCCGTCGTATATCATCCATTCTGATAGCTTTCAGTGCTGATTAATTAAATGATAAGAAAAACAACATTGATTCATTAAGCCCATTGGTTTTTAAAACCTTTTTAAGTCAACCTTACTCATGTCAGAACAATTTGGCCGAAGATATCTCGAGGAAGTTAAGCATTTCTTGTTTTAACGGCAGGGTTCGCATAATCCATGGCAGTAAAATCACAGTAGATAATTATTTGAATAGCAGAATCAAATGCATCTGACAGCCTTCTTCCAACGAACATAGCCTTTCATCAAGCTGAAGCTTCAACCTTAACTTTGACCATAATATATGCAAAGTATAGGTAATACAATTTCTAGTCTGACTCTTTATGTTCAAAGTAGGGTAAAACCTGTATACTGAGTCAGAACTAAATAGTGAGTCAGACAGACTACTTCACCACTATCAGATGTATAATCAAAATATGGCGCCAAAAGGCTACAATTTCTTAATACATCAAAGTGCTGATAATAATATTTCAATTTAGAAAGATATCACTACAAAAGAAGATAAAAATCTATTTAGATATCCATCTTATATTATGAAAGCAAGTAATGATAGATGATAACGTACTGGACATGATTGAAATCATAGATACTGCTGAATATTTTCAACTAGATATTACTCTCAAAATTTTAATAATACCCTAGAAAATAACTAGCAGACAATTAAATCAAACAAAACACTATACTTACGACAACGTTCTAAAAAGGTAAATAAGAAGAAATCGTAGCGATGTCAGTTTAATCCGATAATCAAATTAGTCCCAAACGAAATCTAAGTGACCCCAACCCTAATATTAATAATGATCAAAACAATACGACTATAAGGCGTGAGAAAGCAAAGACATTAACAACTAATGGATTGATAATAATGATGAATTGTGATAAACTCGATAATGTTATTTTTTTAAGCCAATTATATCCATGTTCGGGACAATAACAGGTTATAATTTAAAACAAAAGAACGATGAGAGTTGGAACGAAAAAAAATATGGATTAATGAATTGGATATGATAAGTTTGTAATGTGGAAGTCATTAAACATATAGTAGGTTATTTATCATTGTTTAAAACAACGAAAATAATTCAAAAGGAAGGTAGATAGGTATCGTTAATGTCATTGGTGCTATAGCTGAAACCATTCCTAATCATTCTGTTGACTGAGTAAAGATTGTTATGTCAAAAGCCCCTAACCAACTCCCCTTTTTTGTGAATCAGTATTTACAAACTTGTCACTGTAATGGAAACAAAATGCACATATAACTCGATATCTATCGAGGCCACCACTATCTCTTCTATGAAGCAATAATATCAACTTTATCGATACACGCACGATACGACGCCGTTTTATATGAAAACTTACGTAAATGTCTGTGACGATATCTTTATTATCCGATTGCTTGCCTTTGGAGGTAGGTAATACGCGGATTATGGTAAAAAAATTGAATTTTGAAAAGTTGGAGCATTATGGGAGCTTTGGACTCGATTTCACACGTGAGAAGCAGTCGATTAAGGAACGGATTAAAGCTAACTTTCATGTCACCGACAGAAGTTCAAAATGCAGCAAAATGTGTTCAAAATGTGCATATTCAAGCTGTAGAACAAAAGTCCATGTGATGGTGAAATAGACACAATTTGGCAGTCAACGTCGTTGGTAGCGACTATTCGGAGCTAAAAAAAAGGTCCATCAAGAACTGTCATTTGTGGACGCTCTTTTCAATGACGGACTAAACGCAGATAACAAAATCATCTAATTACTAATCCCTTCAAAAGCAATTGAAAACGTCACTCATCCTAATGCTCCTGCTAATCCTATAAGTAAAAATGCGTGATTGTTTATTTTAAGTCTATAACCGGAGTAGAATGATCGAGTTTGTTTAACGGTGTCCAATTGTGTGCAAGCGCAACTTCCTGTGTATACAAGCAGTTACCGGCACCGCGATTGTGACTTAGGTTAACTTTGTTAGAGTCCCGATAAAGTGTCAAGACATTGTTTAGTTGGATATTAGTTAGTTCCTGATCAGTAAGCATCTCAGATTTTGCTTATTGTTCACTTAAAGTAGACTATTGATGAAGAAACTATGTTTAACAAAAACGTATTTTAAGAGTTGATATATAGAATTTGGCAGTCTTGATTATTTTGGGATCTATGCATGATCCCAGAATAAGGATTCTCCAGTGAAACACTAGTAATTGAAATAAATGCACTGCAATAACATTATGTAGATAAGAAATTAATAATCGTTCGAATCCTGATTCCTATCGATCAAACCAAACAAATATCGATTTTTTCTAGACGATTCAAATCACATGAAAAAAAACATTTATCGTTGTCATTATAGATTAAAAAAAAACAACGATATTCACAACATTATCATTACTTATCATACACAATTGGCGGTCAAACGATGGCGCCAGTCGGTAAATAAAAGATATAAAAGATTATTGATACTAAAGATAACAATTACTTTGTTGTATCATGGTTTCCTTGACAGCTGTTTCTGAATCTGATAAAGGTGTTGTATTAAATGTACCAGAGCGACGGGTGGTCGGAAGACTAGACATATTATTGATATTAGCAGGACTGGTGCTATTCACTCGGATAGGCCAGGTTCTTAGTCCTACGCTTGCTATAAAATTGCCATTAGAATTTGCTTAACCCCAACATATTTGAATATTTGATTTAATTTGCTATACCGACTTATGGGTGAAGTGTGTCCTACTTACACAGATGAAATGACAAAATTTTAAATGCCTCATCCAAATAGAGCCAATGCAGCGTAGTATTTGCTACTGTAATAACATCAATTTGTATAATATCCTTTGTATAATTTCTGTCTTTTGTTGAATTATTAGTTTCTAGATTGTAAAGTGTTCCGCCGTTTATCTATTTGATATTATTATCAATGCAAGGATACATAATTTCAGGAATTCTTGCGTTTTTGCTTCCAACATATATCATTCATTATTTCTAGTATGGTATTTCCTGCTGTGTCATAATTTTTTCTATATCATTCAATTTCGTAACAGCTTCATCTTTTTATTCACTGCTCCCAATTAAATCATCTGTTTTATTAAATTAATAGTTTCTATGATTGAATTGAAATTATTTTCATTGCACATATGCTAACACATAGTCTGCTCATAATTATCACTGCTCGTAAAATGATATCCTGTAGCGCCCAATTAATTACATCAAAACCAACTTAGTTTTATCAATAATATTTTTATATATCGTACTTATTTAAAGACTCATAAGGTTCAAAATACAGATGCATCTACTTTGTAACATGACCACATAAGATTGTTAACTGTACATTCAATGCAGTGTGATGTAATCAATTGTTTCTTATTACGTGTGCCATAAAGTCTAAAATTGGTAGTGTTTTTGTTTGAAAAACGTAAAGGTTTTATTGTTTTTGTAATGAATGTTTTCTTAAGACATTCCTGTCCATAAATAGTATGAGCGAACATAATGTAGCAGGCGCCGGGCGCATGTCTCTACCTACATATAAGTATATCTTTCGATAAATTAAAGAGACTGCGAAGAATTATCGCGTTGGTTCTCCGGGTAATTAATTTTGTCATTTTAACGCGGATCGGAAAGTCGTTCAGATGTCCTTTTCTGACAAATTACAAAACCAGAAACTGCATTATTTGTTGCGAACGTTAATGCTCACTGCGTCCAATTAAAATAATTAACAAAAAAATATTGATATTGACTTCAAATTGAGACAGCTCAAATCAATCACAAAAAGTGGGAGACGTTGTATAATCATGTTACTGAACCAGATAAGAGATAACTAATAAACCATTTTCTTACTTTTTAATTCTGCCAACAGGATGATATAATAAAACCATCATTTAGACGATATCCTATGTAATATCACAAGTTTTCTGTTTCCAGAGTAATACAAAATATGAAAGCATCATCAATGTAACCATAAAATACGCATGAACGTTTATATATATTTATGTATAATTTATTTCCATTCGTAGAAAACCATAGTTTTGAAAGGAAATAATTTTCTCTAACGTTGTCGTTAATTTCAATCAAGCGATAAAGCCTAATGACGATTCTTTTAGGAAATCATTTTCTTAAGTATTGGAAAATGCTAATGAAACTTTAAGTGCAAGATTTCAATCACTTATGAAGAGTTTATCGGATTGTTATCGAGCGAGTGGAAAGAAAAGAGGATGCTGTAAAATCGTGAAATTAAGCTATTAATAAATCAGAGATTGAAAATGCAACTAGATATCTGCAGGTACTAAAGAAAGAAAATCATCCGTGCTCATGAAATACATGAATAACTTCTGAAATGAAAAACAACGCAGAATTTGAAAAAACGCAGAGTAGCATACCTGTGCTTGCAGTATGTTTAATCATCCTCAGATCGCATAATAGCTTCGTTTAAGACACTGCTATCAGACGTTAAATCAAAACACAATAATTATGTGAATCCAGTGTGTTTCCAAAACTTTAGACAAAACTCATCGACCGATAGGCCCAAGTCGTTTGTTCATTTATAAATTGATTGCACAGAACTATAATATATTGATTATTGCTGATAGAAAATAAAATGAAATAACTAGAAATACTTAAAGTATGTGTGACTAAAACAAAGAACCTAGAAATCGTTATCAAAGATGGCGTAAGCGCACTCGGTCGTGCCTATACTGCCTATTAGTAACTTACATGCTTTGATTATACCAGTACATTTCTTATCGGTGACTACAAAAAACTTGAAAACATTACGGATAAGAAGTGGCGCCTGGTGATACCTAGGAATCACCTATGACTTCAGCATTGCATCAGTTTTCCTGAGTCGTCACAGGTATTGAAAAACTATGTAGCTTAGGAAGAGGATATGGATTGGAAGGAAAAATGGGAATCTTTTGCCCAGTATTTGGACACAATACCTACACCAACAAATAAGTCGATACGGAATATGACTAGGATTAAACGGATGCATTCTTAACTCTAATCTTACACTGAAGTTTAGTTACTACTAGTATTTTCGTTCAATCAATCAACTCAGTCTATCGCAGTCCACTGCTGGACAAAGGCCTCTCCCTTGCTGCACCACAACACCCTGTCTTCCGCCTTCCACATCCATTCTACCCAAGCCACCTTCGTAAGGTCTACGGTCTATCTAGCTGACGGGCGTCACACGGGCACACTGTGCTTGCCGTATTTTCGTTACAGTCGGTAAAATTAGCCTAAGTGATGTGATTAGCTTATATGCCTGATTGTTGTTATAAGAGCTTTAGCAACGCTTATCACGTCGTGAAAACCCGCGATTGACTTTCCTTTTCATTTTTGTATTCTATCCTATACACTAATATAATACTAATAAAATTACTGTTCGAAGAAATAAGAAACTATAATCGCATAATAAATACAAGTGAAAAGTCACGTAAGTTTCACACCATAATCAGGTGATTATGAATGATAAAATGTAACACCTCTTACGATAATCTTTTCACATCCCAAAAAGAGACTCATAACACCATTAGTTGCCATAAACCGCAGTAAAAATGTTTCTTTTACCATACAAACGAAAACTTTCACTTCATACATATTTCGCAAATATTAGGAAATCCGTGCATTTTGAACTACGTTTTATTCTATCTACATAACCATGAATATTTGTACTTCTGTTTAGACCAGTCGTTCGCGCGTTCTCGCCAAATCAGAACTTGCATGTTTTTCTAAATCCACATATCAGTCAGCTTAACACCGGAAGGTTTGATTACGTATGTAAATATGCTTATTATCGTTAGGTTACAACTTGTAAAAGAATATATTGAAGTTATTTTAAATACTGAGGAGTCACTTTGAATGAAAGATGAGTAAATAAGTTTGATTTTATTATTATCAGATATACTTAGGTAATTAAGAATAAAATTATAAAGGGCCCATGTTCCTAAGTCGATGGCCCAAGTTATGATAAAGAAACGACTAACATATATCAATACAATCAACAAACCGAGTCCAACTTTCGTTTCTTTCCAAGAAACCAACTTCTATTTATAGCCAAAATAAATATTATAGCTCTATAAGCAACCACAGTAAGTAGTTGATTCACCAGCGTGACTATAACGCTACCTATCGTGACGCCCCGTACCTTAAACACGTTCATTTTGAACTAAACGTGCCATAGTCTTCAAGAGAAACAGTTTCACAAGCAGTATAGTGATTAATTGAACATATATTTGAAAGAGATTGGAACATGAACTCGTGACTTTACGATACCCTAAACCTTTAAGGGTTTACACTGATTCAATTTTATGTCCTACATCTTGGTATATATAGTTCTCAACACTACTGTTGTCAACTAATTTAAATAATCCTATAGCTGTTGATGTAAGTGACATTTACTCAACATTGTTTTGGTTTATTGCTTAAGTGGTCTGATCTTTTAGGTCTATCTTGAGTCCATTATACGCAGCTAGTTTTTTGGCTCTTTTATTGATTTCTAAGACATCTGAAAATAATTTATTGGCTTGTTAAACCTGTTGATTAACAGTTAAATTTCTACATTAGTCCTTCAGTCCTATAAACCATATCTTATAAAATCTCAAAAGAATTGTGTAAGCTAATCGTAATATCTACAGTCTCAATGATGTTATAAATAATTATGTAAGCATAGCCTATAGACAAAGCCTCATACATTCTGCTGGTTATGCAAAATTTTTAACCGCAGCAATGGTAATTTGTTTTCTAATGAAATCCTTGTTCTTTGTATTTTATTCTTATTGCATCCGTGATCGTAATTCTTAATCAAAACTTCTTTGTGGGGAAGTTCGCGGTTTCGACTGTACAGCGGAGGACTGTTATGTGGTTATTTGCAGCTGCATGATTTTTTTGATGTGCCTGGTGAAAATTTTTGGTAGCTGTATCAATACATATAGGTCACCTAGTAACCTACAAAGGTGTTGAAATATTTCAAAGGTTAAATGTGTAGAAAGTCAATGAGGGCCATATCTCCACATACTTAATGCATCCTTGCTTAAGTAACACTCCACGTGTCTCCAAGGATTACTTAGTAAGTTGGATGTTGAAGTTGGTTGGTTTGATTGGTTGAAGGACCAAAATCTCGAAAGAACACAGAATAGAGTATCACCATCACACTCTAATTTTCTATTTCATATTAAACTGTTTCAATTTGATTTTATCTCTCTGTCTAGACAATTTTCTTTAAACAAATCGATCGCCTCATCAATTTTCTCCGTAATTCCATTATCAGCATATTTAACAGTACAATCACGACCATTGCTATTATTTCTAAGTATGGATTCCTCGTTATAAATGTTAACGTCTATTGTTTTTTGTTCACAGGTATGTACTGGTAGTGTATTACTGTACTTGGACATGTTTGCGTAAAGCTAGAATTTCAATTTTCTTTGGCTGGTAAGTAACTGTGTATACTTAATGTTATAACTAGTGGTGTTTATTTTCATGGTATTTTTTATGCTAAGTTTAAGCCATTTTAATCTCATCACTCATGTTTTCAGAATAAAATAACAATTTATCCATGATATGTGGTTTATTGATTCTAAAATTAGTTGCTAGTTTTAATTAACTTCGTATCCGGTTGATTCAGCATCTTCATTATCCTTTTCGATGGCAATAGTTTCGCTATGGTTCATTTTACACTTATAATGAAGTCATCCGATAAACAGCTTGTTATTTTTACGATTAGTAAGTAAATTGTTCTCACATTTCTACTTTCTGCATCACGAACTTCAGGTTACAAAAATACTATTAAAGTAGATTTTATACTACGAAATTAAAAGTACTTATACAAAACATTAAACGTTTCATAAAAGCATATAAAAGCCCCTACTATTTACCCTAGAATCAGTCACCATGTTATCTCAAGTTTATTTCCCGCAATTGCCGACCTTTACCATAATTCTTCGTGTCCTATAGTCTGTGCAATAAGGTTTATAATCAAATAACTATTCCAAGTGTGTTTGACATCAAAGTTTATGTTATTTGCTGTTGATAAGTTAATTTGTTTTACGGTATTTTGCCCCCTAGAGTGAAGTTTAAGGTGTCAGCAATGTAGCAAGTTGAGTGTTACTTAAAATACTTTTATGTGATAAAGGAACTTAGTCTCTTCGGCTACCGACTGGCGTGGCGAAAGGATAATACGTTAGTATTTCTGTAGTATTAACATAAAAGGGAATACGAGTCTTTGTTGACTATTAAGGAACAAATGCAAGATTCCTTGTATCTGAGGTATATACAAATAGCCATTGCCAAACATCTGAAGATCCGGATTTGGATATCTTGAAATAAACATGATTGGAACCAGTGGGTGAATGGCAGATGTTGGTACAACACATAGTAAGAAAAATCTGTTGTATTTGTCCTTTTTGAGTGTATATTTTACTTTAATAACCTTAGTATATTTTCTACGCATAGTTGACTTATGCAGCATCTTTATCATTATGATTTTTTGATACGATCTTAATGAAATTTCTTCAAATATTTTTTTAATTATACTATATGGACCGTGATCCTTCTTCTTTTTACCTATCTTTGTAATCTCAATCTAGGTCTTCGAAACCGCTTTCCTCTACTCCAGAATCGAATTAACATTTAATAATGAAGTGTGCGAACAGATCAGGTCATAAATCTTCGCCGTTGGGGAGTCAGCACAGGTCGTGACTATAATGGCATCTACGTTCGTGTTCCTGATAATTTATTATCCAACACTTTTAAGCCGTAATTGTAAGTAAATGATTCTTTGTGAACTTCACACTCTTTTGTTTTTGTGCGAAAGTAAATTAATTGTTTTTGATTATTATTTAGCTGACTGCTGACAGGGTGTTTAATAATGTGTGGTTCGAATAAAAGATGTGTTTTTTTTTGTTATCTAAGTAACTAGCCAGTTTTTATTTTTATAATTATGTAAAAATAATGATAATTATCCAACACCTGTTTGAATTTTAGTATGATTAATAGGTAGGTGTTAAAAGAGGAAATCTAAATGGTTATATTAGCACTGTTACGTGATAAGCTCATTCGCTAATCATCTGTGAGAAAAAAAACTTTCAAAAGAATAGCGTATTCGTTGTAAAACTAATAGCATTGTAAAACTTAATGGCGGAAATCGATCCAGTTCTGTAAGCGAAGCATAAATCAAAGCTAAGTTTAAAAGCATTGTAAAGCAATCGACCTCGTTGTATAAATTGTATGGGATCACTTTTATTGCTATTTTCTGCTTAGGTATATATTAGTTTTCTTTGCATTAAGAAAGATAGGAAAGCAGATGAGATATTTAGTTTTATTTAAAACCTTTAGAGTCGACTTTATCACGAAGCAAATTCGTATGTTTGTCCTTAAGGTAATGTACTTATCTATAAGCATTACGGCTATAAACAATAAAACTGCTCACACGAAATCAACTAGACCTTCAACTTAACCATAAAATAAATCAATCAATAGCACTCGGCCAATTTGCCGACATACATTATTACTAACAACATTACCATCCATAATACAATCGAATCGTCATCAAAATCGAATCACATCCAAAAGTTCCTTATCATTATTCGCATCATACTCAAACATAATCATTCTATCATCTAGAAAGCTAATTAGTTATTCGACAGCTGATGACATTATCAACAAAATTATTCAAATAAATACCTCTACACGGTTCACAGACTCAAAACAATCGTATCTGAGATCTGGACCAATGGCAGAGTTTAGCGACCTAGCTGTGATGTAATAGGTGTTTTTATTGGCCAGTGAAGATATATCGGATTTTTTCTTCGACTTTTTGCTGTAACCATTGATGTAAATATCACGGTCACTTTAATCAATGACATACAAAAGCTTGGAAGTGTTTAGTAGAGGTGAGGAAATTCTAGCGCTAATGAGAAAAGAATTTGACCCTTTACTAAACAGATATTATGATAGTTGATGATAATTACACATTTATGTAACGAAAGACGAAATGTGTCAACTGTTTACCAATCATATTCGAATGTTAACACAACCACTGTAAAACTGAAATACAATAGTAAGATTTTCAATTATTTTCAAGCTAAAACCCAAGAAAATTTTACAAATACTTTCTAAAATAGTATAAAGTGCTATTGTTACGAAAACACTGGAGAGAGAGAGGTCATGAGTTCAAATTCTATCCCAATTGAATCCATTTCTAGAACAAAGCCATTCAACAGATCGAGACATTTACGAGGGCCAGAAATAACTTTAAAAGATATCTAAGATACGTTAAGGGAGAGTTGAAAAGTCTCAAATTCTTATCTCAAGGTGGCAATATGTAATAAATTGTCATGAGTTTCTATTCTACATTCCACGAGTACAATAGTAGCCCTTTAACCTTTATATCTGGAAGCGATAAGCAGCTGACACCCTCAATACTTATCATTTCTAGATCTGTATATAGGTATACCGTAACATCGGCATGTATAAGTCTTGAGCTTAACATGGGCCGGCCTGCAGGTAGCTTTAACAAACGATGTCTGTAGTACAATACCTCAGAGGATTGCGGAACGAATTAACGATTTGATGTAGAAGTGCCTCATTATAAAAACCTTTCGTCACCTTAAAACACCTATAGAAAAATATGTAACAGTTTATTAACTTAGTCCAACCAAATATGGAACGAAATAGCTATTTACTCGTGCTTTACGAGAATCCGGAACATCGATCGCCATCATCAAGAACATAATAATATCACAAGTTTCTATCTAAAAACGTCATAGTTCAAGTAAAAAACTGAACTCGTGCCGATCTCACATCATCTAGTCCACGTATTTAAATCGGCCATCTTAATAGGCCGTAGCTTTCACAAACTCGACGATAAACAAAATCACAACAACGCAGACATGAATCCGCATAAATTCCCTTGCATTCAATACGAAATGTACATTATATCTGATCAGAGGTTGTCAATGCGAAAATGGTGGAGCACTCACAATATCAGGACTGGTAAATGCCATCGGACGCACTGCGGGCGTGGTTGGCTGGACGGGGAGAAATCGAAAAACGTATAACCATTTTGTTATACACAATGTATAATTTAGATATCGTCTTAACGGTCAATGGTGGATTAGTCACGTTTTGCGATCGAGATGCTTCTGTGACCTCTACGTACTTATATGGGGCTGTAGACATGCAAATAGCTTCAGCGTTTCTAATAGTTTCGTTATTGTCAATGATCATCGTTTATTGTTATTTATGATTCAATAAAGATCTGAAATTAGAATTTAGGCCTAAATTATGGATGAGTTGTCTAAGATTGGTAATAAACATTGCCATATATTTCTGTCAATTGATTTGTTCGTCATTCTTGGAGTATATTATTGTGTGTGGGTATTTTCTTATCGCTTTTCCCTTGTGTATTGAATGAAGTCAAGCACTCAGGTTGATTTAATGCGCCTATAACCATAATAACACGACGCAACAATGTCGTTGACTTTGAAAATGGCAATGTGAATGAATTGTGCAGGTTACGGAACATAACTCTATACCTAAACGGCAGTAGTTCATCATCTGCCTGCCTTTTCCCAACTATGTTGGGGTCGGCTTCCAGTCTAACCGGATGCAGCTGAATACCAGTATTTTACATGGAGCGACTGCCTATCTGACCTCCACAACCCAGTAACTGGGTAATACGATACCCCTTGGTTAGACTGGTTGTCAGACTTTCGTGCTTCTGACGACTCGTAACGACTGTCAAAGATCCACAAATGACAGCCGGGACCAACGGCTTAACGTGCTTTCCGAGGCACGGAGGAATCTCGATATGTGAAAATGGTCACCCATCCACGGACCAACCCCGGCAAGCGTAGCTTAACCTGATTGATCGACCCGAGCGGCTGTTATTACTTAGCCACGAGCTCCTCGCCTTGCCTTGTTAAACGGCAGTAGTTGGGAGGTTGTTATTTCTTAATTGTGTACCTTTAAGACTTAATAGTTCTACACTGGAAGTAATTACAAAAGTAATTAAATAATTTTTCTCTATTGCCACATGCTTCTGGTCTATGTCAACATACATGTCAGTTAGTTACTTTGTTAGGATTTGATCTTCATCCATCGCAAGACATTTTGCATTTTGTGGAGCCTACGTCTACACTCAGTTTCCAGGATAAAAGTTACTCATTTGCTCTCTAGATACCAAGTAATGTTTCCCAAATCAGAAGACTAGTTCTTTGGTGAAGACTTCCTTAGCAGACGAACACACTCATGCATTTACAATTACAATTTGTTTGAATGTCTCAGAAACTTCATACAACTCTGCAGCACACACATGAATGAATTCACTGAAATTAACATTTTCCAACATCTTCCTTAAAAAAAAAAATAACTTAATAAAGAGTATTCTATTCTATTCTAGTCTTCTTCTCATAATAACGAGATTACTATCAAAAAGGAGCGAATAACAAATGAGAACTTTTTGTACCGGTCGTCAAGCGTCACTTTCGATTTTAGTTAATTGATTCTCGTCTAGATAAGAGAGACGTGTCGGACATAAAGAAAGCGATCCATATGTTGCGTACATAATGTAACAAAGTTGTGTCGTGTGGCCAGTTTTTTTTTGTTGGTCTTACTAACTTGTACTTTGTAAACAAGATGGTTACTTTTGGGTAGCTTCCTTATTTGATTTTTCGTTTTATATTTTCCGTGGAAGGTACTAAAGTAATTAAAGGAATCTGAACCTTACGGTTGAGCTTAACATTTTAATCATTAAATGATGAAAATGATTAAAATGTTAAGCTACTATTTTATTATTGTATAGCTACTATTTTATTATTGTATAGCAACTATTTAATGATTAAAATGCTGTGTCTTTTGTGGGTTGTAGAAAGTAAAGGTATGACTAGTTCGTTTATCATTAGTGAGTTATAGGAGGCAGCCCATTGTCACTCACTAGCCAAAAATTCCGATCCTGGTCTCCATAATAAACACTAGGAAAATCCGAATACCTATGTGCACCATCGAATATCTTGGCAAAAGCGACCGGGATGTGGAGATCCTAAAGCCCTGCTGGCATATCAATGGATTTAATGCTATTTTGCCCTTCGATATCTCTACGTATATTTTAATTTCATCGACCGTACACATTGATCTTCTAAAAACGTTTTAAAAATCTGGATTACAAATCTAAAGCCGCACTGTCAGGACTTTCTTTCTTTTAAAATTCTAACCATAAAATTTTACATTGAAAGAAGCCATTACCACAGGAACAACAGCTTTCTCAAAACTTATCTGTCCATCAAAGTAACGGCTGCAATAAAACAAACCGGAATATATTAAGATGATGAACTGCACTCAGTTTGGAGAGCAACACACAAGACACGGAGTCACGAAAGTAAGAGCACGATTTATGATTCTCGAGCGAAATATGACTTTGTGACAAACGTGGGGCGAGAATTAGGCTGGTCTGTTGTTTAATTGAAGTGTCAATGTAGTTGGAAAAGGCTGACGGCGTCATGTTCTTTGCTGAAAGCAAATCATCTGTCCTGAGTACATTCTACGTATTCTTCTGACGTATTGGCACGAACGTTGTTCAAAATGTCCAAAATATTATAAGCTAGTCAGCAAGGTATTTATGGGTCGTGTCCGAGGAGGCTATATTAATAAGTATTATCCTCATCATAATTTCAGCCGAAAGACGACCACTGCTGGAAATAGGCCTACCACAAACACCGCCACTTCGGCCGGTTCTGTGCTTCTCGCATCCCTCGGATTCCTGTGGCCTTCACCAGGTCATTGGTCCACCTTGTGGAGAGCCTTCCAACACTACGTCTAATACTAATATGTATACTGGTAAAGATCTGGAATTGCTGGAATAGTGTTGTTTTTTTTTCTTCTTCGTCTATACTAATGAACGGTATTCCTGTCACTGTTTCCACGCAAACGCTAAAGAAAAGGTTTTGGGTGAGACATTTTACCTACTCCTTTTTAGATTTAAAAGAAACCCACAGGATAACATCTTCCCACGTGTAGATGGCCGTTATTACTGTCGCGGCCTGCAACATGGGCATTGATGGAAGATTGTGAAAATGTGGGCCGAGGCGAAGCTGAGGCACACATACGTGAGTCCATCAATGCCTGATTGCAGCCAAGACTTGTATAGTATTTTTCTCAAATATTGCGCGGAAATTCAGAATAAGGAAATTAATTAAAAATTATTCCAGTCAATGGCGAACAACGATAATTTTTCAACTAATTTTTTTTAAAACACTGTCTCCTTGATTAAACAAGCCATCCTTTCTAACAACTTATTCTTATCACGGTAGCAACATCTACCCATAGTCCCAAGCCGGTAAAGTTCAAAGCCTCCAAGCATAATGTGTTGCATTTAATGATAATGATCGCGCATAAATAGCACCGAGTCGCTAATTCATCGCCCACGACGAACTTCACCATTTCCAAAGTCGTGTTCTATGAATAGAAGGCACAATCACTTCCAATAGGTCATAATAGGTGACAGATGGATTTTTTACACAGTTTGAAATTTTTTTGACTATTGTTTTTTCAGTAAACCATCGCAAATTCCCAGATTGTTTGTTGTTCTCAGAATTTTGGAACTTATGTTCTGAAGAGGATTACATTGCTGTTCAATAACAGTATCCTCTTACTTTCTAAATTCTTGTGGTAGGTATCATGGACAATGGTAATGCTCATGATAATGTTACAGTCATTGTTTATTGTGCATTTGAGATTTCATGGTGCTCATTTTTACAAGCTTTATATTAGCTTGCTCTGTTCGTATGTGTTTCCGGTTACTCCAATTGTCATCCATTTGTTCACCATCGTGTTTGGACTCAATAGCTATGTTTTAACATGTGCTTTGACACTTGGTGGTGTTCAGGGTCTGATGATAGAGCCGAATGGTGGTCCTGGGAAAACCCTTTTTACTTCATTAAAAGCTTGTTTTTCAAAAAGATTTTTACTTATATTTTATAATTTTTACGTTCTTTAACTTCTTTATAAATGTTTGTTACTTACTTTGTTATTTCCTGTAGCCAGTTCACAACTAAGTTTTCCATATATAAAGATTTTAATTTTATGGTGATCTGTTTTTCTTTTATAGTATTTTCTCCACAATAATACCATATTTCATTTAACGCTAATGTTCTTCAATTTCTAGTCGTTCCAATATCTAACTAAACAGTTCATTGAAGAACCATTTTTTATCTTGTTTACACACAAGAAATTCTTCTACCTTCCTTATGAAGAACTCGAACTACCAAATAAAGCGCGGTCTACATTGACGTATTAGTGGACTAACGTTACTTAATGACTACTTAGCTTAGGAAAAGAGTTCCCGTTTTACAAATATGGTAAAGGATTTAATGTTATTGATTCTTAGGGTAAATTGTGGGGGTCTTTCATTGTTTAATAGGTTGGTGATGGTTCGAGGATGGATGGTCATGGCCGATGACACTAATGTGTGTATTTAAAGGTTAGAATCGCAGCGGGTGGTATGCTCTAGGCTTTAGATGTATTGCTACTTAAGGCGTAGTTAGAAGCTAAAAGGACATGATAGTAAATAAACATATTAAGCAGAGGCATTATAAAATAATTGCACTGTGTCATTCTGCAAATGTGCTTGTGCCCTGCGGCTTGTAAACATCTTTATGCAAGTTGATACAGCCTCTGCTTGTTAAGAATGAATATGGCTTGCTTAGTTTCTGATATTTTGCCAACCATCTAAAGTTTTAAGTCAGCTCTCCAATGTTTCAATAAAAAAAAATGAAAACCCAATTTTCCTTCCTTTTTCAATTTTTTCTTCCTTTTCATTTTCTTCTTTATATTCCATTTATTAAAAAAAAATGTATATTTGCATCTTCAATTTCAAAAATATACAGTTTACAAATAGAATTAGCTTTATGATAATGTAAAGGTGCTTGTTAGAGTTACAGCCAATGTGTCATAAGCTAAGATAACTTAATATCTTGTAAGGTATCAGCGCCTACCCTCTATTTATAAACAACCTGACCCGTAAAATACACCTCAGTATCATAAACCTTATTTTGCAATACTATGCAAACACCACCTAACGATTCCTTCTTCGATCTAACAATGCTCTTCAAATAAATTTTATTGCCAACGTAACATTTATATACAAATTGCTATCTCAAATTCCATGACGCATAATTAGACCCTTGCTAATTACAATTTCCCATGTTCAAAGTCGAGTCTCATTAGAGGCTCAATTAAGTTCTGACTACCGTTATGCGATAGTCGCTATCAGATGCTATCCCAATGACATTGATTCACTTTGATTTATTTCTTGCTGTGAAGGAAGTTATGTGTTTTGATTAAGTTGCTAATTAAAAGGATTTTCTATATTCGGTATTGAGTATGGAAGTACCGTTTTAAATTAAATATTGTAATCGTTAATTGGTATTGAAAACGTCGACAATTTCTTGACCTAGGATGACGTGTTAATCAGCAGTGACTTACGATGTTTTAATACAGAATTGCCATATCAACGTCATCACGTTGATAAATTAATTCAAATTGAGGGTCAAGTTTATGAAAGAGATCTCTTTCATGGGACATTATTTTCTTTACAAAATAATAGCAAATCAGATGTTTCCTCTGATTGATCACCAATGTCACAACAGACTAAAAACCTATATAGAAGCCGACCATCTAAAACATGTTTGTGTGTTTCACTTCGTCCCAAAAATAGCCCTCAGACAGACACACAAAAAGTAAAAAACGTACGAACAAACATAGCTGCGGCCACAGGGACTGTTTGCATTGGATACGTGAACAAATCTGAATATAATTTAGACAGACTTGATGATATTTTGAAGGTGAAGGTCAAAATAGATGACAGTAGTTTTGAACAAGTGAGGATGATGGTGAATGATTAAAATTGACATTTAACCGCAAATAGTGATATTCTAGATATAGACTTGATTCGTGTAGATGTTACACGAATCAAGTCTATATCTAGAATATGGAGAGGATAATGAAAGAAAGTAAACTCCTAAAGAAGACTTGATTAAAAGATATAAAGTGAGCACTCTTAAATTTAACAACCATTTTTTGTTATTATAATGCTTGCTTTAGGGATTTCGGAAAACAGGTGTGGGGAGAATTTGACCTCATGCATGACTTTGAAACGTCTCAAAGTGCACCTGCTGTTGTTCCCACTTAAGTTTCATCCCGTACGATAAAATATAAAGATAAATTGAAGAACGTTTCACATGTATATTCTTGGGCTTTACTGGCAAATGTTAATTGTTGAATTATGTATTCTGTTCTGTCATAATAAACGGTTGTGGGAAATAATAAAATTATTATGAACAGAAACAATACTTTATTTACTGTTTGAATACGATAATTGTTGTTATCCGAGAATATTATGGGAATATGTACTGGTTTCTGTAGCAGAACTTATTAAAATTTGTTTTTTCGTAAAATAACCATTTTTTCTTTGGGGACTTGGTGATAATGATTAGATAGGATAGATATATAGGATATATTGAGTTTAAAGTTAAAAACTCAATATATCCTATCTGCGTCATAAAGATATATGAATGAATATGTGTGGGACGTAGGTAGGTATAATATCTTTTCCCACGTTTTCGAATCCTGATCCAAATGCGAGATCTGCATAGTTTTTAGAGAAACGATTGTACGCCTACAACGTTTACCATAAATCGTTTGTATACTTAGCTTCTTCACCTTTCCTATCACTTAGACTGCGGCTTGCGTCAGTTTTTCTCTTTATTTACGTTGAATAGCTTACCGTTGACTATAAACTTCATTACCTTCGCAACTTAATTCTATCTCAACTTTTTCGCATCTGAACCTGTCCTATAATAATGTCACTCAACCATTTTCCCATTTACCAAGCAATTACAAGAAACTTTAAATATTTACACTATCATAAACTAAATCCTTAGCTATGAGGGTACTAATGGAAATAACGTTAAGAAAACATTATTAGCTGATAAAGTAACTCGTAAATCTGTCCGTCTGTGCACTTATCTCAGTAACTAGAGTTTATCAGGCAGCATGTGAAAGCTTGGAGCTAAGTGGAATTACCTATTGACCAACTGTTTGTAATGTATTGGAATAATGTATTTATCGGTAATGTGTTAGTGCAGTTTGGGATAGGTTTGGTAATATACATTTGACGGTAATAGTAAGTGTAATTGAAATTATACTAGAAGAAAAAAAACGTATAAAACCAACACAACGCCACACCTGTATTCTCCAAAGAGTAAGATAATAGGATATTCACATTTCGCCAGACAGAACTCACTGCATGTAGAAAAGTAAAATCAAAAAATGTTGCCGTAGCCACAGTAGAAGTTAAAATGTAAAACACTCAAAGAACATTTGCAGAAGTCAGTCATTACAATATCGGAGTATGAATAATTGGGGATAAAAGTGGATTGGCAGCAGCATAAGGCTAATAAATGTTACCATTAGTGTCTTCTCAACTATTATAAGCTGATATATTTGCAGGAAAGACCACACTGACTGCTCATTTGATGTTAAGATTAGCTATTACCATATTCGATCCGAGAACGATAGAAAACCAAATGAATCTTCACTCCTCAGTCGTGAGGAAGCTGAGAGTAATTATAATGACTTCTATTTTTGTTCACAAACAAAGCTTGTCAATCAGTTATACAGATAATTTTCCATTTATAGAAAAATTTTCGATAGTTATATAAACTTAATATTTAGCTCGAAGAAAAAGTAACCTTTTTAATTTGCTACCAAAATGCTACCATCACACCTGGTAGGTATTCCTCAAAGAGCTGGGCAAAGATGCACATCTACTTTTCTGAAAAAGTGTTTATGACGGGGCGAACCAAACATAACAAAATAAAAATATTTTTAAATAACCGCATCAGTTTTCAAAATCAGATAAATTATAAAGCGGACGTAGATGATACCAATGTTTTTATTATAATTAAAAACAAAACAAAAACACAGGAACCAGTCACCGTATTGTATAAAATGTGGTGTTTAAATCGTGTTATTATAACATAAGCCTAGCTACTTGTCGCGGTTTATGGCTTCAAGCGGAACCCCCTTCATTGTTAACGCTTGGGGTCACTTCTACCCTAAATAATACCAGCGTGACAATTGAAACAGGTGGAACTAGGGGTCAAGGACAACGAGCATTAGGTAACCCGTAACAGGCTACTATTACAACAGTAGACATATAATTCTGTCTGAAATTTCGTTCGGACAGTCTACTGCACGTAAAAATTTGACTGACAACGCCTATATTTCGTAGCAATAAGGTGCTATTACGAAAGCAGCTGTAATGCCTTACTCAGTCTTAGTAATATAACAACGGTATTGAGATTTTTAAAGTTGGCCCGAACACGTCTGTTTGTGCTTCTAAAAACGATTCTTAGTTATTTTATAGTTGTCAAAGAACAGAAAGCGTTAGCATTGGGTGCTTATAAAATACCTTAAACTAGTTGATATATTTTTACGTGTCAATTTCATTTCCCGTTTCAAAATTACTCGGTACCTTTCATTCATATTTACTATCGGAAGCATCTTATCTAAGTTCAATAAAGTTCCCTAACTTGTTCCCCACATGTAAGGTGCCGCTCTACTTCAAGATAAAGAGTACAAATATTAATAATCGATGCGGTGACCGTGTAAGGTTAACCAAACGTGTTGGTTGTTTTAGGTTGCTCGTAAGCAATGTTGGTTTGTCTTATAACAGTTCAGTTTTTTTTGTCATGAAGTAGGTAACCGATAAAGGGATTTAGATATACGATAGATTTCGATCCATGACAAATCCCTGAAAGGTCAATTTGAGTAGAATATTGTTATTATTTTGTTTGAAATCAGATGAAAACGAAAACGATACTGAGCATTGATAAAGTCTTTAAGGTACGTAACTAAATTAGTATAAAAGCAATGTTGTTGACCGAATGGCACTAGTAACCGAACTGAAACAAAATGTTGATAGGTGCAGTTCGGTGGAACAGTTTGACAAAGTAAACAAAATGCATCTTGGTTGTCTTTGAGTTGAAAATACAAAAGATAATTCAGACAACGCACTGTCTTGTCTTGTTCTCAATCAGTTGCTAATTTCTCTCCTTGGGCTTTCATTCTATCTATCTTTCATCATCCATCTATCAGTTGTGGGATCCTGATTTCAAGCACAACTATTTAACAAGACCAATTCAAATAAAATAAATGCAGTTTTTATCATTATCCAGACAGTTAGACCTCAGAATCGTTATCACTTCACATTTATCACAATTCATCAAATTAATTGCTTTATTAACGACTATAAATCATACCACCGTTATACGGTAGCTGTATAGTTATTATAAATTCTAAGTTTAGATATAAATCATATGCGTTAAGATTTGGATAACACTGGGAGGCGGCGATTCAGATTTTAAATATATTATAAGTCTAATTTACTGCCTTGGATATCTTTATGATATCTTATTTTAATTGGATGCTAATGGATACAGTTTAATTTGAAAGTAAGTGGTAAGAATCTCATGCTGGGGTCCTTTATGAAATGAAGCAACGAGAGCGTAAAAATCAACTCACATCTTGTCTGGAGGTGATACTATTTTCTCATGATAGCAAGTAAACGTATTTCCAAATAATAGAAAAAGAAACTACGTTATGTCATTAGTAGGTGTAATGTACAGTATAGCTACTTCTTCATTTATTTCCACATGCAGAAAATCTGAGCAGTCATTCTTAAGAACATTTATAGCTCTGCACTATAAGACATTATTAATTTCCTTCCTGCCTGGCCATCACTGTTTTATATCCGAATCACCATTAAGTTTATCGATAAAAATAAATCCCTTTACATCCGAAACGAATGTTCAAAATTAAACACCGACATCGTTCGTTCATTCGTTCGTTCATTCGTTCGTTCATTCGTTCGTCTGCTGAGTACATCAAGACACATCGGTCATAACGAAATGCAATTTTATTACGATATCGTATCGATCGCTCATTGCGTCTGATTGATAGTGCCCTACGCACATGGCCCCTGGCTCCGTGCCATTCAATTGGGCAAAAGTTTTTATTTATTTGCTTGGTAAACTGGGTGGAGGAATAAATGGTAAAATGTTGGTTAATGCGGATTGGTCTGTGTGGTCTCTGGAATAAAATCAGCTACACACGAGTCTTGTAAAGGTTTTGTAAGACCAGGAAGGATAGATGAAGGCTGATGAAAAGTGCTGTCTGTATAACAAGTAAATGAGATAAATAAAACTAGTTAATGCCATCGACGTGAATGGCATAGTAATATTTGTGAAAACATGAAGATATATAAATAAATGTCATAAAAACAACTTATTAACATTGATCAATATTAAACGATCTGATATATTAGAAGCCAATCATAACATAAGTAACAGTATTAGACAGAACATGACTCACAATAAAGATCAATTTATATAATGCCATACTGAAGTCAGAAATGCGAATAACAAATCAATCTGCAACAATTAACAATCGACATCAACAATTCCAACACCGCATAACTGATTCTTAGAAAAGATCCCCGATTGTAGAACGTAATTGTCGTAAAGAGATCGTACATGGATGGTAATTGAGCCTATTGAAGAAATACAAAGTGTTATGGAACATTTTGCTGTTAGAATTACTGGGTTTTGATTTATAGCTCTTCCCTGAATTGTGGAAAGTTCCATTTTACTATTGTGTCCAATATTTCTTCTGTTATCATAACAAACATGATAGAAAATTGAAAAGACGGCCCAAAAGTGACAAGACAACACAGACTGAAAATAAGATAAAAACTTTTTACAAAAAAAAAACAACCGATGTCCAAAAAATAGTGAAAAATAACTTTAATTTCGGAAGTCGGTGTCTTTGCTTTTCAATTTTCGTTTTTTGCCACCGACTTCCGAAATTAAAGTTATTTTTCACTATTTTTTGGAAGTCGGTTGTTTTTTTTTTTGTAAAAACTTTTTATTTTTCACTTTTTAGTTGTGGTAACTACCCCACACAAATTCGTATACCGTTGTCTGCTATGTGACGGAGTCAATTAACATGTCATCAACATCGCAAAGTGGGAAAACTACGTAATTATTGAAGCTAACTCAAAAACTACGCAAGCAAAATTAATAAAACTTATATGGGACCACCTCTGAAGCATGACCTACCAAACAAAAAAAGAATCATCAAAATCGATTCATAATTGGCGGAGTAATCGGGTAACATACACACAAAAAAAAAAAAAAAAAAAAAAACATACAGACGAATTGAGAACCTCCTCCTTTTTGAAGAAGTCGGTTAAAAACTGCAGAAACTCGACAAACTACGAAGAACCGCTACGATCCTTAACTAGCAGCTTTCCCACCACCTGACAATTGTCAAAGCCTCTTATAGATAGAAAAATACAACCTCAAAAGCTCACTATTCCAAAGAGAAAAAAGCAACATAAACCAAACCTGCCCCAAACTATTTTGTAAAGCAAACATCATCAAGGTGCAGTAAGGAGCACAAAGAAGAGTACACACGAGCTCAAACAAACACCTCGGTCGTGACGAAGTATGACGGCTAGGGAGAAAGAGGCTTTAGTATAGTGTAGACAGAGTATGTAGAAGACCAATAGATGGACAAAACGGTTTTTAAAATTGGTTTTAGGAAAAGGTTTTGTAAGGGTAGTGATTACAGCTTAGAAACTGTTTTCTACAATAATAAACTTACTAATACAAGCCTAGCTCGCCAGTAAGTAGGTAGTACTACTGTTTTCAACGTTTTCTAACCTAATGTTGCATTTGACTAAAAATGGTCATAAATTCCTCAGGACAAAAATCGATGAGATGACGTCAAAATGTATCGGCATTAGTCATCATGTCTGCAGGCGCCGTAATTGTTGCCTCAAAGTTCACAGCATAAAACTAGAACATAAATAAGCACCTATTTAAACAAGCTTCTAATTTCATGTCTAAGAGGTATCAATGTTCAAGAGCATATTCATGACAAGATACAAACTAATGTTGTCACAATAAATCTCAATAGACTACAAGGCGATATTAATAAATGCATCGATGCAGTCGACTTTGTACCAAATACTATTACTATTCATTTGTATAGTTCAAAATGTTCACCAAAACTGACTGTAAAACCTGAGTATGTATTTAATGAAGTCATTTCTATTTTATTGGATACTTTTGTGTCCATAATTACTATAGAAACATAATATTGTTTCCAACTTTCTATAGCCCTTTGATTTCATAATAATTTGGACATTAACTTCAAAACTATTATGAGTTACCGCTCCAAAAACTAGCCGTACATTTATCAATGGTAGTCATTTCGAAACATGAATCAATGGAATCATTACATTGGACCACCATACTAATGTTGTATCGACGAATGTGGAAGAATTGATTCCCTTAATTACTTTTAAGGCCATGACAAGGACAGTAAAATAAAATATAGATGTGCAACGTGCAACTTATTAAAAGTTTAAGAAATGATGTTGAAAAACAGTAATAATTATATAGTAAATAGAAACTTATACGTTATGATTGTACACCATTTAATCAGAAGGACGTGAAAATGTAAGGTGTAGATAAAGAAAATGTAAGATCACTACATAAAAGTTAATGAAACAAAAGAAATTTGAAAATGGATAAAAAAAACACGTGAACCACATTGGAAAAAATGCATAACATCGCCTTAATATTTTAACAATGTTAATGAAAGTAACGCGAAAGATATTAGATTCAGCCAGCATAACTTCCTCCCTGTATATGAAATAACAAATGAAAACCACAGCTCAAGTTACAGCAGTTCTTTAATAACCTTTCATTGCATTACGCCCAGTAATTACAAAAGTTATTATAACAGCTATAATTTAACCTTATTTTGAAGATACCATTGTTATAGAGAAATTAATGATGCAATTTAATGTAATCATCTTTAGTTAAAGAAAAAAAGAAGATGCTACAATTATTAGAAATAAAAAAACATGGTATATTGAAGTGGTGCATGGTGGTCTGAAATTAGTTTGAAATCATACGGTATTTTGATCAATAGCGTTGGCTTGATAACTACCTACATAAGTCACATTATCTTTAATACATTGTATTTTTCAGAGGAAATTTATGGTAATTAATTAAATTTTCGAAATTAAATTAATATATAAAATTGCCAATGAAAAAGTTACAAATATCAATTGCGTCAAAAATGGACCACAATCAATAAATGATAAATCATATTTCTTTAATTAACAAAAATAACAAAATCGTGATGGAAACGTTAAAATCTATTAAAGTTAAATAAACCTGCACTATTATTAAAGCCATAATTATGATTGTTTGTTCGTAAATAATTGCATTTAGCCCAGTTCAGTTCTAGATTCACGACAGTAATTAAATTAAACGTGAAAACATAAAAGTGTTGGTATTAAATCTTTTAGAACTCGACGTACAAATTAGTGGTTTGATTTCTATAGCTTTGTCTGACACATTTCTCTTGCGGTCAAACCGAATGGCGGAAGACGGAGAAAGCTAGGAAGAAAGACAGGGAAGTCTGTATCATAATTTGAAAACTCTTGCCTTATGTCACAAAATCTCAAACGTGGTGTGGCCAATCTTTCAATATTGTAGATTTATCTATGTATATTAATTCTTAATTAAAATCTTCTTGAATAAGCACACGACAGTAATTTCGGTGTATGTAACCTCACAATCTATTTTCCTTATCATTTTCTATTTTTGATCATAATTCATCATATATCATCAATATCATCAGCAAATCATATGAAAAATAATAATATATTATGACAAAGATCTGCTTCTTTAACAAGTGCATGCTCTACTTCACCACTATGTTTTCTTATAACAGCTTTTGTAATGTTCATTTTTGCAACATAAACATTATAATTATTATCAGTCATAAATTGCACAGCAAGAAAACTTATTTTAATAATCTTTAATCGACGTTCTCTATTCATTATTGTATTCACACATACATAATATTATAGACCAGATCCAGTCTCGAGATCAGATCAATTTAAATTAAAAAACAAAAAAAACCCTGAAACTCTAATTAAGTATTCGAATAGACAGGAGAAAGCAAATCTGCATAATGTAAACTTAATAAAATATCTATTAGCAGAATAGGACATCAGAACGAATGACTGGACAGTTTCTAACAAAAAGTTTCGATGTCATTTATTTGTATTATCAGCACATTGTTAAATATAGCCTGTGGGTATGCGATTTTTTCTTTGTTTAATTTCATGATAACAATTTTGAAATGGGTGTCTGTCCCAGTTTGTTTTTTTTTGGAGATAGCTTGCCATATCTTTTGAGGTTGTTCAAACTGTTTGGCCCAGCAAATGTTATTAAGCAGTCTGCAATATCTCATAGGCCACACGCACCTGAGCCCGTCAATCTCTTGCGAAGTCAAAATGTTGCTGATACATTTCAGATGTATTGTGATCAACCCCTGAGGCCCTAGACAAAGTGACATTATAACAGCGATAACGATGATGGAAAAGGCAAAAATGTATAGGATTGACATAAGCTATTGAGAAGCTTATGTATGTAAATCCTGTTGGAAGTCGTTGAAGAAATACGAAACGCTTTTGAGGCGATAGTCACTTGTCTAGGCCCTGTGGTGTCTGCCAATGCCAATATCCCACCAAAATGAAGTGTCTGCTTCCACAAACAAGTCAACTTATATTCTAACACTAACTGTAAACTTCTAAATACATTATACGTTTTCACATTGACGTTTAGTCGTGCGATTTTATCATGCGACATAAATGAAAGACAAGTCGACTGTATCTTAGAGTAAACTTTCTAATCTTTGACGTATTCATTACTCATATTATACCATTTCAAGTACCTACTTACTTGACTTATGCGCTTCGAGGAGTAAGTAAGTGTTCAGCATATATTACTGGCTAATAAGATAAAAGATATTATGAAAATACAACAAATGAAGCTTAATATCTAACAAACCCTATGGTGTGTGCGTTGGCCACTGCTTAGAGACGACAGTATTGACGGGAGTATTGCTAGTGTTACAAGAATCTTCTGGCGCCTGAATGATATTGATAGGGGGTCGTTATTTGTAAATATTAGTGAAATTATTACAGACATTTTACAAGATGGCGGCGATAGTTCCGATTTTGGACACGCGCCATAAGATCCTTGTAGCATTGACGATAATTCTGACGATGTTTGAGAAGAAAACTATAGGCATATATATAATCTTAATCTTTATAGACTACCGTGTGAAACAATTACGTGATGCACAAAATAATGACAAATTAATGACACATTTCACACAAGGAAAACCTCGTAAGGAAATCCGCAGGTCTTTAATAAATTCAGTACGTATTGCCAATAGAAATGCGATACAAGCGCCACCTGTGTGACACAGACATGACGTGCTAAGCATTAATTACTTTGATTGATATTCGATTAAATACACATCATGTTGCGTCAAAAAATAACGTAGTTTGAAAAATGAGCACGTAGGACAGAACAGCGAAGACATGGTTTTGATGTGCTTGGAATTTATAAAATAGTGAATAAACATGACATGCATGGAACCAGTTACAAAGAATTTCTAAAAATATAGAAGACATGCTCTCTCAAGTATGTATGAACATCATTAGTTTAGCCGATCACAGTCCAGTGTTGGCCACAGGCCTTTTACTAGATGCACCTAGACCATCCCAGCCTCCTTTGTGAGGTCATCAGTCCATATAATATATGGCTGGTCTCACGTTACATCTGCCAATTCGTGGTCTCCACTCGAAGAGTTGTCTCCCACGCCGATCAGACCTTCGACAGAATGACTGAAAATATATCCGTGTCTCTTTCGAACTCATTTTAGTTGCTTCATAATGTAACACAACATTAAAATTACTGCTCTCAACAAATAGACAATATTAACCAAGCTAATAAAAAATATTTTTACTTTTATTTGACCCTAACGAAGGGTTTACAAAATCGGTTCTAGAGTCAATAAACTAGTGATTTACGACAGGTAATCTTAAAAACGTTTACTTAAAAACAAATTGCCTTTCGGTACAGGATGTATAGAGGAGCAGTTTGTTAAAGAAATTATAATTATTCGTCTTTTTAATGGGTTCGATAAATGAAGATCGGTTTAATCTGAGTTTATTTTCGTCTTGATCTGAGGAGGAATTTTATTGGAGTTTGTGAGTGGAATAAAAACGAAGGATTTGATATGAGGTACTTAGCATTAAATTTTAAGTAGTAAGTATCAGTCAACGTAGGACCGTCTCTGTATTGAAGATCATGCCTAATTAAACTGAGAATATTATACCAAATCATTTTACCTGATTATTGCCAGAGTTTATTATGATTTACCAAAGATCGTGTAATGATCGTGCATAAGTATATGGCCAGTACCTTCATGGATGATACAGCGTGATTTCTTATTTAACATGAGTTTGAGCGATATTTTCATAGCACTTCACTTCAACATGTTTTCCTTATGTTATGAATCTACAGAATTAAGTCAGTTTGATCTACATAAACATGTCTACATTTGCATTCTTCCGTAACTTCACGCCAATAAATCCCATCATTGATCAACGTCAACTAACGATGATGAAGCAATATATACGAATAATAAAAGCGCCAATTTTGAGCGAAAACCGACAACTCAACATAACTCGGTCACTTATTAAGTAAAGATTAGCTTATCTTAACCTACATAAGAGTGTCGTAAGCAAATGAACCAAAAATCTATATAAAACGAACGGCAAGGCACAATTACCTTAAACGGTGAAACTTGTCGCGACGCAGGCGCAGTGACTGTGGCGCCGCCTGGTGAGTCATACAGTCAGTAAACATACGTGCACGGATTGCACCGTGTTGATTTTATGGTTCGCGGGTTGCATAAAAAGTGACGCGTCATTGGTTAAAGAAATTTTAATTGAAAGATGGTGATCTACTTTTCTGATGGACTGTGCCAAAATCTTTGTAAATACCTGATACCTGTCATACCGCATCGACTGATAAAAAATATCGATTTAAATTTTTAATATTATTTTAATTATTTCAGTAATAATCTGAACTTACCTACTCTAAAATATGGTCTGACACACTTTATCAGAAGCCTTCGACGAATCTTAAACAAATAATGGCTTGTCAGGAAATCACTAAAAGTACAACATGATTATTAGTCACTTAGTGCTAAAGCTAAACCTAAGTGATTCACACATCCTGTTATACATTTTTATGCCCAGAAGCCGGGCAGGTACCGTTACACATTGCACACAGTGTTGCTTGCTGAAATACTTACACTATAATATGAACACGCACAGGGTATTGCAAAGCTGTAAGTCCATAAAATTTTTCACTGTTATGGCAAAACATTTTGATGTCATCGTTGAATGATGATTATGCTTGTCCCTAATCTTATGATACTACAAGATTAATAGATACGTCTTATGCAAACTGTGTTTTCTCAAACACATATTTTTCAATTCTGCGGATCACTGTCATCTCAGTTTTTGCGTCTGTATTACTCATTGTTGTCTAAAATTCGGCATAAACGTCAGCTCAAATTGTTGGTGTCTTCAACTAATAACGTAATCAGCCTCAGACGTTCGCACTAGTGGAACATAAGCCTCCTCTCTGTGTTAGAGAGCGGGCCATAATCCATCAAGCGGGTCCAATGCAGGGTGGTGGATATATCAGTCATTATCACCTATGAATCAAAGTAAAAGCTTCATCAGTGATCTAATACTCCATTCCAACTACCTAAACTTCAAACACAGTGTCGCATTGGAATACATTATCCTTATGAAACAAGAGCTTTGCACTACCGCATCGAATTCAAACCATCAACGCATGCACGGAAATGCTAATTTTTCAATGCGTGCTCGCTCACGCGTGTGAGGCGTGGTTTAGTGATGTCGTTTTAGTAACAAATGATTCAATTAAGTTTGTGGGTAATGATGGGAAAAAGGCATGACGTGTGGAATTTTTTGGTAGGGTTAAATGTTGAGTTGATGAGTCAGGTTTATTTTAAGTCATTTTTTGTTTCCCCCAAAATTTCCTTCCGTTGCGCGACGAAATACAACATTATTTTTTTTTTATGCTAAACCCGAAAATGGGTCATTGTACTCATCATTTTGAACAACTTTTTCTATGGGACCAACTTGGAAATCGCAAAAAAAAAATCAGCCGTTCCATATATTTGTGTTCACTTAAATCGACAAAATGTAGGGAACAGCTGATTTTTTTTTTGCGATTTCAGGTTTATCATAAACAAAAAATAATGTTGTATATAATCTGCATTATTTTAAAGGTTAAAAGATACATTTTGTGCAACAGAACAAAAAGTTAAAGCCCTTTCGTTCTTAAACAGGATTAGATTACCTAAAATGTGCTTTAACATTCTTAACATCTTCATAAATCTATTCATTAGCTTTTAAATTCTTTTAAAGTCGTGAGACTACATGGTATTTTTATACGGAAACACGACACATACATCGATTACCATAATCTTCTGTTCTTAGTTAATTTTCAAATCTACATCTAGGATATCCAGAGGATTAAACAAACCTAACACATTTTCGTCCTACAAAACAAATTAACATACCGAAGCCCTTTAGCAAGAACAATGACCTCTTTACATCCACGCTTTTACTGAGGCCACTTTACTGATGATGTTAATATAGAACAATTGAATAAGTAGTTTGTGGGCGGCTATCGAAATACCAAGGGACTCTTACTTTTAGCTCAGTTTTTGAGCTTATCTGTTACATAAATGTGAAGAACGAGTTGGATCAAGTGGCTGTTTATTTTACACACGGCTACACATCAAGCTATACATTTCCAGTGTATATTATGCTGATCTCACATTGCATAGGATTTCAGCTTATACTGGAAATGTATAGCATGATGTGTAGCCGTGTGTACCACAAAAAAAAACATTGCAAATAATAATCCAATATCAATTGAGAACTTCTTCTCGTAAATGTTGAGTTAGAAATTAGGACAGAGGATAATTTGCAGCATTATCTAACCCTGTTCTTATGTACTTATAAAAGAAGGTAATGCTTAATAGATTTCTAAGTCTCCATTTTCTTTGAAGGTTTCAAGATGGTATACCTTGCTCCGCGCTTCTGTGTTTATCTATCAGGATTAGTTTATTATTCTATCTGTATTTTTTTTGTCTGTATTTTTCCATGTTTCATTCAGTCTCAATCTTCTCGGGAATTCAAACACAAATCTTTCAATCTTATGTATTAATAACAACCTGTCTACATTTATGATACTTACAGACATTTATGAATGTATGTAGTGTTTAACAACATCTTGGATTTCATTAACCTGACAGATTTCTAACGCCCACGACCATCATTAAGAAACAGGATACTTTCTTTACTTCACTCTCACAACTTACTCGCGACGCGGTGACACACTTAGAAAACTCAGTTCCAGAACAAAATGGTATCTGTTAATCTAAGCCAGTTTGCTTTTTCAGTAACATAAATTAGCTAAACATCAAACCTGTAATTATTATCCAAAAAGGGTAGGCAGATATTTATAAATAGTAGACAGACATTATCACCAGGTATGTCTCATTTGACTGGGGGTGAGTCTATTTCCATTAATCTGAACGCAGAACTCTACCCTACCCTACCTACTGAAAATTCACCAATGGAAAAACCAATAACTCTTTGCATGATTCGAGTCAAACAGGATCTAGTGCTCTGCAGTAACACTTGTGGCTACTAGAATAAGAGGCTGTTTCTGAAAGAAAATAAATGGCCTCAAAATAGTACCTTTGGGAACCCCAATGAATATCACTTTGTGAAACATTCGAAGACAGCTTTAAAGACTCTTTTGGATGTCGAAATGTCATTTCAAAGCCAAGTTACGAAAAACAAAATTTACAGCAAAACTCACTTGGCTTCTCGGCTATCATCGAATTATAGGAATTCCAGTATCTACCTTAACTCGTATAATTCCTTAATCGAACCCTTTTTGCGGGTCATTTAACGTCTAAAAATGCAGGTCGTTTCCTAAACAGGTACAAACAGGCAGCAAAACAGCATTTTTGTGTGATTCATCTACACTTATGTTATGAATCATGTGAGAAAACTCATAAGTTGTAAAATGTTGAAAGTAATCGTTAGTAATCATAAAATTTATGGGAAATGTGTAAGTACATTTTATGGAAGAAAGATTGTAAATGAAGTGTTGTTTGTCGTTATGGTTTTATTGCTTTTTTTGTTGTTTACTGTTTTTGTTAGCCTGAATCGTCCCACTACTGGACAAAGACCTCTTCCCATGACTTCTAGCTCTTTCTATCCAGGGCTACTGTGGACCCCTGGTCATTTGTTTTCTACATTTCGTTCTGCCATCATAATCGAGTGCAACATTTTGTTAGAAATTATTATAGATTCCCGGTACCTTGGATAAAATAAACATTTAAAAAAGTAGAAAATAAAACACCAATGTATTCCAATGTGTATCTGCCAGGCGCTTTACTTTGTGAAAATAAAAAAATAAAAAAACATCGTGAGGAAACCGGCATATCTTAGAACCAAAAATTCGAAGACATGTGACATCTACCAACCCGCACTGGGCCCGCATGGTGGATTACGGCCAACTCCCTCTCATAGAGAGGAGGCCTGTGTCCCAGCAGCATTATAGGCTGATTATGTATGTATTATTACAATTTGAAAAGGTTTCAACAATTTAATCGTAAAATAAATTATCGCGAAGAATTCACACTCAATTAAATAAAAAGCTGAAAACGATAAAAAAACATTTGTAAGATGACATTGTAATAAATATTACAATCATGTTAACTTAAAAATAATCCTTAAAAGGAGATAACTTGTGATTTTACTAATAAGTTATGGACATTATTATCACTTGCAATTAATTACTGTCAAATGAAGTACACTTCAATCCCCAATCAACTATATTTTATTATACAGTTTATTTTTTCAATAAAAAAGAACTTTCCAATCGATAACCCATAAAAATATCGATATATTATCGATAAAAATAGCAATAAACGTTTAAGTAGCGTTTTTAAATGACGCAATCTTAATTGTTAGCTGGATTTTATTAATTCTGTGACACCTTGAAAAGTAGGTGTTAACTTATTACCAGTGTCATGTTCTTTGAATTTTTTCCACATTTTAAAGTTAACCTTACGGCTGCCTTTCACGAAAACGAGTGCAGTGTTAAATTATTGTTATTTTACGATATCGACTTATCGATAATTTCACAGCACTAAATGTACAATTTAAGAGCATAGGTAGTGTTGTGTGTATAAAATTAGCAGTAATTTTAAGTGATATCTGATGACCTTTACAGTTAACGAGTAGTGTAAAACCAGTAAACTGATTATTTTCTGACGATTACTTCCTGTCTGCGGACTGCCTCCTGGGTATAGTGGTCCCAAGCGTTACTGCTAAGCATGAGGGTATGGGTTCGATTCTAAGGTCGAGTAAAGTGTTATTGGGTTTATTAACCGACCTCTTCAAAAACGAGGAGGTTCTCAATTCTCAAGTCGGTGCCAAAAAACGTAAATTGAAAAGCAAAGACACCGCTTTCCGAAATTGAAGTAATTTTTCACATTTGAGTGTTCTTTTTCGGAAGTCGGTAGTTTTAATTTTTTTTAATTTTTCCATTACGTATTTCTCAGTAGCAGCCTGGAGTCTGGATTTGCGCCCGGTTAATGGCAATAGGCTCGCCCCCTATTACATGGGACTTAAACATAACTGACGAAATGTGTGTCCTAACCCTTCGGGGATTACAGACGTGTTGTTATGTTATTTATTTTCTGTTTCAATTTCAAACATTAACCGCTCTGTTATTTCCAATAAGACATGCATAAGTACCGTTGAAGCTAACAAAGGATAGTTATGGAGATCACGACTTTGCGTCATCACCTACTAAAGGTTCCTAAGTAGGTACTAACCTAACACCGGAATATCGTCCTATGGACGCTTTCATCGTTTTAACTATAACGAATGGTGCTTAGAATAGGCTCTTTATTGCTTCCTGTAATTCTTGAATAAACAGAGGCTCTAGACAAAGTGACATTCTATCAGCGTTAACGATGATGGAAAAGGCAAAAATGTATAGGACTGACATAAGCTATCGAAAAGCTTATGTCAATCCTGTTGAAAGTCGTTGTAGAAATACGAAACGCTTTCAAAGCGATTGTCACTTGTCTAGGCCCTCAGATCACTAAGGCATAAAGTAATTAAAGAACTTATTAATTACTAATACTGCTTGGTACAGTGAAAGCGTGGATATCTAAGATGATACAATTTAATTAGGAGGTAATGAGGGCAAGAACTATTCAGTCATTCGAAAATATTTAGTCCAAAAATATTCAGTCATTCGAAAATAATCAGTTTTGAGGTAAATAAGCCATTATTAAATTAAAGTTCAAAAATTTTGAGGGATATTAAAATTTTAAATTATCTTGAATGAATTTCAATGAATTTCATTAATATAATTGATTAATTTCATAGAAGAAATTACGCAGTAAAAAGTTTTCCTAAAATTTTTATTTTTTTATTTCCCGCTGCTGTCCTACTGCTGGGCAAAGACTAAATTATATTTATATATTTTAATAACTTAAATTATTAATTAATTGAAATTAACCAATTTAACGACACATTTACCAACAGTTAACGAATGGATTTAACGACAGATTTACTAAAAACTGTGCTTTAATCAGAGATAAAACTTGTGTTAATTGCACGGCAATTTGATATTTCTCTTAACAGAATCGACATGTTTATAACTTTGATTACACTCTATTAATATTCATAGGACATGTTCGGTTACACTGATATCTTAAACCGTTGTAATTAACTTCTAATTTGAGTAGTTGATCGTAAAAATAAGGAAAGTCTAGACTTTATGGTAGAAATTCATTACAAGTTTCCGTTGTAGATAAGCTCTCTGCTCTGAGTGGAATACCTCAAATATTTTACTATCAGATGAGGGGAGTGGTTAGTTTGATTGGTTAACCTGTCTCATTTGAGAATTAAGTAAAACAGCAAATTTTTGGATCAGACAAATATTGCAGAAATGTGGGGGACCACGATATATGCCTTTCTTTTACGGATCTACTTTGACTATCTACTTTGACTCTAGTAACTTTTTGAATAGTTCTCCTGCATCGGAACCAAGAAAGCCCTTCTTTTTATCAAGCAGTAGTGTAATAATATTATGTATTTTTATAAAAATACAAAATGCATTTCCAAATGTATAACCTAATCTATAGATTTCGCTATTTTAAATTTTACACGAAGCGTCATCTTGCTCATAATTACAACACTACGACTGGCAAGTTCTGTTTCAAGATGGCCCCACTACTACATAATTATAAAGGCATTCGTTTTAGTAACGGGTTGGTCCTTCGGTGCCGCAGACACAAAAATTCCCCGTCCTACCCTCCCACTTAACCGATTGTCACTATTTACTTATTTACCCAGGTGAGCCATTACTGTGCTGTGTTTAGACAACAGTTTAACGGGAGTTTAGACGTGATGTCTTGTTCTTGTTTTGTTTTGTTTCTTGTGGTGTTACTTTTCTGGTTATTGGTAGTGGTATTTCCAAGAGACTATTTTCTTGATCAATCTAAGCCATATTCAGCCTATAATATTCCCAGTACTGGTACACATTCTTCCAGTATCTATGAGAGGGTGTGGGCCGTATCCTACCACGCGGGCCCAGTGCGGGTTGGTGGATGTCACATGTCTTCGAATTTTTGGTTCTAGTATATGCTGGTTATGCTTCACCATGTTTTTCTTCACCGTTTTGAGTATTATCAATATACTCGTAAGTGCTTCGTGCATAATATTAGCTGCTTCTCTAATCCTTCGTTTTTTAAATCACCTAAGCATAGATATTATAATACTGACCTAACTATCTTCAGTCAGCCATAACTTTTCTTGCATATAACATCCCTCACATCAAACAAACAGATCAGGATGCATAATTTATTTATCTACAACTTTAAATAATACTACATTAAAGTCATACCTTTGTATGAACTAAACCAAATGCTAACATTACCTTTTACATCCATATTATTATAACAGGCCAAGAATAACCCAAATTTCCATTACACAGTGTCTGTTTATTATAAAGTTGATGATTAATGTGCTCATACACGAACCAGGTTTGGTCCTTTGAGGCATATTTCTTTCAATGTTTGGTAATGCTACTATGAAACTGTCGTTTTAAATTAAAATTATGTTTCGTCGGAGCATGCACTGACAATGTGCAGTTAGGTGGATTAATTTTATAAATTATATAAAAGCTGAAGTATTTAATTTTTATGTTATGTAGGGTAGGTATGCGTGGCTGTCAGAAATTTTATGGAGAATTTTTTGACGTTGATGTCAATGGATAAAAATTTAAGGCTGCTGTTGCATTGTATCCTCTTAAGCAATGAAAGAGAGGATATTTCTTAATAGTTATTTTTTAGTTAATCCAAATTATAATAATCTATCGTTTTATTAAACTTTGTACTAATAATATCTGTTTTTATTGTTACAGGTAATTATTGCGCACAGCTACATAAGAAACTCTGAAGCTAAAGTTAGGTCTTTTTCTTTTCTGGGAAATAAACAACATAATAATATGTAGATAGAAAAATAAAACGCTCATGCCACTTTATAACTGTTACATTTAGAATACAGATACGTGTTGTCTTATCTTAAATCAAATTAATGATAATAGCAAAGAAATCAATAAGATTTATCTGATCAAATCTGTACCCGAATCTTAAATCTCGAACTTAAGAATAGATAAAAATGCAAATCAATCGCTTATCGTCCTCAAAATCGTTTTCTTTAGCAATCACCACAAACATCAAGATTTTATCGTTGATGCTAAATAATACGATTTAGATAATTCTCACCTCTATGGCGAAAATTTGAGTGTAAATTGAGGACTGAACTTTGTAATTTAAATTACAAAATTTATATGTTAAACTTTGCACTTAATCTGATATTTATTGCAACAAGCTTCAAAAGTGGTTTAATACTGAGTAGCTGTAGTTTGACCATGTTTTTAGCTAAATAGCTCCTTTACTAGGTGTGAATAAATACTATTAATAGTCCATATTAACATTACATGCTCAAACTAATCTTGTAATGACAGGAAAACGTTCGTTTTAACGGTTGTCCAAGAAAAGTAATATGCCACCTACTTTGTGAAGGCTAATGTTACATGACTCTACTTAGTACTGTCATACAACCTCAATGTTTCATACGAACAATTGTGAGGAGTTTTTCGCTGAAGCTGGATGAGGAATCGTCTTCAGAGTCGCTGGTGGAGCAAGAGCTTTATTTATTTTTAGATTAACATTGATTAGCTGAGCTCGTGGCTAAGTAATAATAGCCGCACGGGTCGATCCGTCAGGTTAAGCTACGCTTGCCGGGGTTGGTCCGTGGATGGGTGACCATCTTTACATATCGAGAATCCTCCGTGCCTCGGAAAGCACGTTAAGCTGTTGGTCCCGGCTGTCATTCGTGGATCTTTGACAGTCGTTACGGGTCGTCAGAAGCCTGAAAGTCTGACAACCAGTCTTACCAAGGGGTATCGTATTACCCAGTTACTGGGTTGTGGAGGTCAGATAAGCAGTCGCTCCATGTAATCATGTATTCAGCTGCATCCGGTTAGACTTGAAGCCAACCCCAATATAGTTGGGAAAAGGCTAGGCAGATTGATTGACATGGATTAGCTTTGAAATAGGGGTTCAGAGTACGGTCCCTCTTACTCGACCTTTTTACTCTCTTCTTTAGATGATATCTAACTTTCTGACTCCATCGTTCTTGTCAAATCAAATGAAAATATTTTATTTCACATAAACCTACGTGGGCACTTATGAAACGTCAGAAGGTATGTGCACGTCAGACTTATGATTGCTCTTCTAGTCCTTAGAGAGGCGGCGTCCAGATAATTTTTCGAAGGTCCCACTTCCTGTCGGAGGATTTCATTCTTAGCGACTGCCATCTTTCCTTTTTTAATTTTTTTTTCGAAATTCTTTTTGACTTAACGCTACACAAATTTTCACAGATTGCAAAATATAATTCACACATAAAATACGTTTGTTAATAGGTTGTTCTCTTTTATGGTTTATAAAAACTTAATTTTATGATACTGTCATACTAGCAGTGCTACAATGTTGTGTGTTGTTACGTCATTAAAATCATGTTGAACATTATTGGCAATAAAGTAATACCTTTTATGCTCACAAATTTTATTGGTGCACCCATGTAAAATTCATTATTATCTACCAATTGTAAGTTCATAAGTTACTGTTACTGTGCCTGCATCATCCCACTGCTGGGCAAAGGCCCCATGACTTCCAAGACTATCGGTCCAGCATGCGTAGCATGACAATCATAGAAACGGGTTTTCTACGGGTTTTATCGAAGGAAGAATAGACAAAATGACAGATTGTCATTGTTTATCTGTCATTTTGTCTATTCTTCCGTCGACAAAACCCGTTTCTATTGTGGTCATGACAAGCGTGCTGCGCTACTGTAAACCCTTGTTCGTTTGTTTTCTTCAGCTCGTCCCGACATCTTTTATGGAGGTGCCGCGACGCCTTCTGTGTTAGGTCTTCACATAGTGGTTATTCACTCACAGCTTGGGCATTGGGCATATAATGCAATTCAAAACATTGCCTCTAGTAGGTACTAAGCTTTATAAACGTAACAAAGATTGATCAAATGTCTTGAATTTAAACCAGCTCGAAATAACTGACAGCAAATCATCTATTTATTTCATTTCCTTAATCTAATATACGAACATAATGCAGTCCAAGTGTAATGTTATACTTTCAATCATTTTAATCCAAACACAATAATTGAATTTACATTTTATATGTAAATAGATAAGGTTGATAATGCTATGGTAAGTTTATCAATTGTATAAACCGGGGTACAGCTCTCGCGTTGGCATAATTGAATAATTCGCGTCTATCTAGAACAACGCTACCGGGAGTTGTCGTTAAAGAGTTAGCGGATAGAAGTTTAATAATAAAGAGACAAAATATTAACTAACGATGCTCTAGCTGAAGATAAACTCTAGTAGTCAACTTCCATGTACTTATAAAAAGAGAAAAATTTAGAGAATAATTTAGTTACGGCTCTTTGAAGGTTACTCATTGTAACCCCATAACTCCAAAGACCACTAACGGTTCTAAACAAAATAACCACATAGTTTACGAAAACGATTGAAAAAAATTGAAAAAGTAGAAATAATCCATCAATAATATAACAAGGACTACATAATTGATTTTAAAAAACAACATAAGAAAATTAAAAAGAAAGAAACGTAGAACAAGAACAGAGAGTATTAGCACTCATTACAGGCCATAGTACACTATCCATTATTTTATCCCTTCTGTTTTCAAAAATCAAATCAAATCATTTTCAAATCAGGAATACACCCATATAAAATTTACAACAGATTACAAAATACAAATATCTTAAGGAACAAATACTTAGCTGATTCTAATCCCCTGCCACAGCCACCAGGTAATGGTATTTCTGTAAACTACCTGTGTTACACACAAGTACTTTAGGAATACTTTCTAGTAGAAACTGGCTGTCTAGAACCGCAGGTTGTACTTCCGACCTCGTCTGTCACTCTGATTGAAGTATTTTTATTAATTGAAATGTTACACAAGATTGGAGAAACCTATTTACTTTATGGTGGAGGAACAACAAGCTCTAGGGACTGATTTTTACGTCCACTGCTGCACTGCGCTTCTTAAAACTTAGAAATTATAGAAGTATTTAAACAACAAATTCTCATACAATTTGTGCTAATCTTCTCCGATAAATTAAGTATTCCTTTATTATTAGCTGAAAACCTAAAAGCCTTTCATTACCCTAAAATTTAAGGACATGTGACATCTACCAACCCGCCTGGGTGGTAGACTGGACGTGGTGGCCCTCTCGAAGAGAGGCGTATGTCCCAGCAGTAAGAACATTATAGGAAGTAAAGATCGACCTACACCAGGCTTATTTCCATATGCGTATCGCGGAGACTCGCAGAAGATTTTTACGGTTTGTTTACGATAGAGAAATCCTTCAGTGAACAGCACTACCATTTGGCCTGTCCTCGGCATCCCGTGCGTTTGCAGCAGTTTCAAACTGGGTGGCTGAAATCCTTCGAGATCGGGGTATACGCCTCTTAGTAAACCTAGACGACTGATTATGCATACCTCCTTGAATTTACATGTCCAATGCTGGAATTAGTCTTTAAAATGGATACACTACCTCATATTTTTATCATAGGGTATACGAGATACTTCTTAAAAACGCGCGTGCAGCCTTGGCAGCCAGCCTTTCTTCCGATCGAGCTGGCTGGGAGCATCCGTTTATCTAGTTTCCATTGTACGGATCTCCGGACAAGAGAAAAGAAAATGAATCATCATAACAGCGAATAATAATTTACGATAATACGTCTGTTTTGTTCGCAATATTCATAGTAATATTTGCGTGTATACTTAACTTATCCGCCATAAGTACTCAAAGAATGTGCAAACACAGAGCCTCGGGACAAACTATTAACATTTCTGAGTAAGTTAATACTGTATTGTTAACTTTTCTTGAAACAAATTGAATATAATCATATGCACTTGTATCACCGGAGGGTTGAAAGAAATGGCGTTCAGAATCGTGTTCTGAGGTAATTGTGTGGAATGAGATATATTAAAATGTGGAGAATCGTAATTATGAGGAGAAATGTTGTAATGTGGGGTGAATAAACAAGAAATGAACTTAGTGAGAAGCGACGAAATGCCGATAAAAGTAAATGAAAGACACATGCATTTGCAGTAAAAGTAGATGCAGCTGTTAAAGCTACACACATGATTGTTTCCAGTGAACTTGGCCAGTTTCAATGTTTTCTAATATTTAAAACTAGTTGTAGCGGAGGCACCAGTCAATTATCACAAGTACTCCTAGGCTCTACTTTTCAAAGTAACAACTCTAAGGGTGTGATTCCTGCTAGTTTTCGCTCAGCTCCGCTCGTCTTCGCTTTAGTGGAAAATCATCGTAAAGCTCTGCCTCGCATTTCATCAAAATCGGTTCGGTCATTTAACGGTAAAAGCAGACTCACTTATCGGAGTTAAACTTTGCGAAATCCATTGATTAGATCAAGCATTTTTTAATAATAGAGGTGAGGTGACGAAATAGTTGCAATTAATATTCCAAATTCCTTAATTCATGATTAAAGTCGCAATTTGTTTAATCGCAACAAATCATAATAATTGACAATCAACACAGCTCCAATTACAGACAAGATATAGTAACTCGTTTGAGAATAAATTCCATTGATATTAACTACATAAGTTACTAAGTATATCCAACTTGTATCTCAGTCTGTTTGTCTACTCGTAACTTATAAACAGCTAGGTAGAAACTGATGCAAATGACGCCGAACAGTCTAGTTGTAACAAACAGTACTTTAGATTGTTTCACCTTTGCAGCCCAGTTTCCAGTCTAATCATCGTCGCATGCGACTATTGCACATTTGACATTTTGCTCTAATAGCCTTTCGATCAAATAAAATCTGAAATGGTCCTAGGAGTTGGCGTCGAAATAATTGGTCCTCTGTCAAAATGTGTTTGTAAAACTGGTCCTAAGACTAAGATGACGTAACTGAGAAGGTGAATGTTGAATTCATTAATACAGAGATTGTTCAATATAAGATTATTCAGGCGTAAAGACAGTCCACATTCAGTTCGAAACTAAAGTTCAATGAAACTCAATACAAATAGATGGAATTATAACGCATCTGTTACTCCTACATGCAACAGAAGGGCCGAATCGTGACCACATACATCATTAATAATCTTGATAATACATTCACCTGTATTGTACTAATACCTAAATTTTAGGGCGTAATTATAGAGCATATTAGAAGAGGAATTCGATTTGATTGATTCTTCCGATAGAAAGTATTGATTACGGTCATATACTCATATGACCGTACTAACACAATTTGTACGGAGATCTTTGCAATGGCTGTGAAATTGCGTCTGATTTGAAAAACGTTGATCATAAACTATTAGATTTGAAAGTCTAATCACAGCCCCGCTTTAGGATCTTCGATAATTTCTAAAAGCAACTCAAAGGTTCTATCTTCATCAAGCTGAAGAACTTTTGCAGTGTTGTGAACAAAATATATTGCTGCATCTGTTAACTCTTCTTCTGCATCTTTTACTAAGGCGTTATCTTTATTCCTAGATCAGCTTATTCATTTTCAACTTGTTGTAAATCACAGTTCAGCATATTAATTCCTATCTTGACACTATTTCTAAGCATATCAAGTGAATCGGCCTTCGTCAGGCTTCATCAGTGCCCAACTGGGTCAGGGCCTGCCGTAATCCATGCTGTAAGGTTTCCGTTTATCTGATCATCAGGACATGCGATTCATACAAACCATACATACGCAACTTTGTTGCCATATGTAATTGGGAAATTGTTGGAATGATGGTTGAATACTAATTGAAGATTATGTTTAGGTATATGAAGCGTTGTATATGTGTGTGTATATGTTTCGGTGTCCGCAGTTTGGGTATAAGTGTGCTCGCTCATATAAGCAGGGTGCAGTGAACTTTTGCATTGAAAATCTAAAGTTACAGTGTACATAATAATGTATGTATATCCTGGTTTGGATACGTAGTACATCATATTGGGAAAACCTAGTGTAAAGTAGCTAGACTTAGATAAATTATAGGAAAGAAATGTCGTGTATATTTAAGCTGGCATTCAGTAACTGGAAACCTCAATAAGTAGCAGACGTTGTATACAAAATAGATCCTATTGACAGGTCGGGAAAACCCTTGGATAACAAAGACGAAAGTAAACTGATCACTGACATCATCTGTAATCGAGTTGCATTCGCAAGTAGAATACTAATGAGATGAAGTGTAATGTTGACACTTGTCTGTTACCAATGTGCATGTTTGCATCAAGACAGTAAAAGTGGAAGACGCTATTACACGTCTATAAGGCATCAATTCAGGCAAAAAATCTTATCAAAAATCTGTGACGATCAATGAACAATACGATGACTTTTTGGTTGGCGTTTTGCCTGCTGCCAATTGTGATTTTGGCGTTTAAAAATATTCATTCTCTGCCTTAGGGTCAGCTGTCGGCGTCGTTCTTCGCCAGACGTATCAGAGGGCCTAGACAACTGACAATCGCTTCGAAAGCGTTTCGTATTTCTACAACAACTTCAACAGGATTGACATTATGCTTTTCGATAGCTTATGTCAGTCCCATACATTTTTGCCTTTTCCATCATCGTTATCGCTGATAGAATGTCACTTTGTCTAGGGCCTCTGTTATATGTAGTCGAGATAATTCTTTGCAAATGAATAAATAAAAATGTCATATATTGTTTCTATTGCCAAATTGGCCACCATCACGGAATGAATTTAGTGTACCTAATTTAGGGTTTATCATCTATGACTCACTGTTTGAATAATGAGGTCATCATTGTACATGCCTGGAAAAATCTAAAAATGCGAGTAGAATACTAATCGATGTTTTTATTTTGTATGTACTGTGGTACTTCTTGTACAGTGAACTCTTACTTTGAGTGGTTTAAGTTTTTAAGTCTGTTTATTTTTTCTCGTAAAATTAATAACAATTTTGGCACAAATACATAAATTCTATTTATATTGGTACCATTTTCAGGTCCAAAATATATGCATATGTATAAAGATAATATATAATAATTATGTACTATTTTATGTGCAACAGTAAATACAGTGTTACCGTTAATGCCTACCATGGTCTTGTCAACCCCGCCTATCACTAGTGTTGTACCCGCTCGCTTAATAAGTGTAATCGATAGTCGATACTTGACAAGTAGGTCGCTAGTAAATAAGGTGGGAGCGGTGATTTCGCGCCGAGATTCGGTTTCCAAGCCATTAACAAGTATCCAGTTCAATGAGAGATTTTATCGATATAACGTTTTTTTTATTTGCATCCTTAATCCTTAAATGCAAGATTATATTAGCATTGTAATTATTGTACATTTTAATTGTATAAAATAATAATTTAGTATATTTTATTTTATCCGTCCGCTTTTCTTAGTCAAGTATGTGGAATAAATATTGATGAATCGTTGTTTAATCCGTCGATTAAAAACACAATAATTGTTCGTACATACATAACCGGTTGTTATTTTCTACCGAACATGGCTTCTGTTTATAATCACCATGCTTCGCAAGCGGACGATCGCCGTTTTATTAAGATTATAATGGTTAACGATCTGTTCTTATCTTCATACTTAACCAATCTACTGATTTCCGAAGCCAATCAATTCTATCAGATGAAACGACACTTACATCACGGCTTGTTTCCTTGAAGGGTTGGGCAGAGGTGTCCTATAGTATACCCACATTTCGCCAGTTATGTCTAAGTCCCATGTAATGGGGAGCGAGCCTATTGCCATCAACCGGGCGCAAATCCAGACTCCGGGCTGCTACTGAGAAATTCCAGATAGAAAAACCCAATAACACTGCCTAACCTGGGAATCAAACCCTAGCGCTTGTGACCACTAGACCAACGAGGCAGTCTTCCCTCGAAAAAACACTTTTGAATCTTTATTGTGGACACGTATGACCCTACACACAATAGCACATAAAAATATACAAATAATTCGGCCGCATTGCCATTTAGAAAATGAGCGGAACGGAACGGCAAAATAGAGTATTCATTTTGATCGCACTGAATAACATATTGTCACACAATAATTATGTCCTTTGTAAACGGCGCTACTTTGGAATGCAAATATTTAATCTGTAGGTACATATTATTAAAGATTCAAGTCGCTTTTCGGGACTGTCTGTGTGACTGCGTTATTCTTCTAAACTACGCATCAGCATTGCTATTCTGAAACTATCTCACAGTGAAAACTTAGGTGAAGTGAGCGTGGAGTGAGCTGTCATTGTCATCGATACCTACTAATGCTAAGGCAGTGACAGTCCACTCTAAGCTCACTTCACCTAAGTTTTCACGGTGTGATTTTTACAGAATAGGACAACTGATTTTAAATCTACGGATGCGATTTTCATCATTATTTTGAGGATTTATTCCGGAAGGTTTATGTGTATAATACGTTTACATTTAACTTAGATATAGCACAGAATTCTCGATGTGTTGACATGTCGCCAGTGAATCCGTGCGAAGTAGAAAAAGTCAAATAAAAAAAAATTCTTTCTCTTTAAAGCCTTTCCTATATTACTAAACCAAAGATAAATACTAAGAACTATCCATAAAACAAGATCAAGTATTTCTTAGAAGCATAACACGTACAGTAAAGTGAGTCGGATGGTTTTTGCAAGAAAAACTAAACTCCGGTGAAAGGCAAGGATCTATATCTGGATTAGTACGGAGATGGAAAAACTGCGGAGAGAAGTAATCGCGTTGTAGTTAAGGAGATTTACTGTAGAGGCTGGTTTATGTGCTATTTTAATGTATCCTTTTGTCAGAAAGCACTAAATGCGTAGCGCTAAACGTATTTAAAACATCATTCTGTCACTGTCAATTTCAAACGATTGACAGAAATGGAATTATGTTTTAAATACGTTTAGCAATCAATGTATTTAGCTATTTGTAGTGCAAGCGGACCTTAGAGTTCGTTTATGGGGAATGGAATGCCTCAGCGGTTGTAATTTTCGGCTAAAGGAATTTCTACCTCTCTCACCACGAAATTTGGCTCAGCTCTATAGGCAAAATCCTTTGATTTTCCAAGATGATAACCTCATCTTGTGACAACCAGTCTTACCAAGGGGTATCGTATTTGCCCAGTTTCTGGGTTGTGGAGGTCAGATAGGCAGTCGCCCCACGTAAAATAATGGTATTCAGCTGCTATGTTGGGGTCGCCTTCCAGTCTAACCGGATGCAGCTGTGAGTGATTGCCTATCTGACCTCCACAACCTAGTTACTGGGTGACACGATACCTTTGGTAAGACTGGCTGTCAGACTTTTGGGCTTCTAACGACCCGTAACGACTGCCAAAGATCTACAAAATATGACAGCCGGAACCAACGTCTCTACGTGCTTTCCAAGGTACGGAGGGGTCTTGGTATGTAAAGATTGTCACCCATCCACGGACCAACCACGGCAAGCATAGCTTAACCTGATCGATCGGCCTGTGCGGCTGTTATTACTTACTAATACCTATTGGTTGCATAATATACCTAAGTCAAAGGCCTCTGACTCTGCAATGACTATAATTATCAATCTTAAACAATAGTTCAACCGGTAGGGTTTGAACTGCAACCTCTAGTGCAAGTCCTTAGTCACTGCCCTTTTGGTCTTAAGGTTAAAAATATCTTGTTACGCAAAGTAAACGTACTGATTTTATGTAATAAATGGGCTTGCTCTTTTATTGGTAATAAAATTAGGTACAAACTATTTTATTTGACAGATAATTTGATAAGGCTAATCTACATTATAAGCTCTTCCAAAACATTTTTAGAAGAAATAAGTCGTACGACGGGACGAGGGGTGCGAATGGCATGGGATGCCCCCCCGCTAGATGGACCGACGACCCTAAGAAAGTGGCTGGAACAGACTGGATGCGGAAGACCGAGGACAGGGTGTTGTGGCGCAGCTTGGGAGACGCCTATGTCCAGCAGTGGACTGCGATAGGCTGAGTTGATTGATTGATCTACAGGTCTGGAATCGCCAACCCATCTTAAGCAGGCGTGGTGATTAATCGCGCCTTCTCTTTTTGAGAAGAGGCCTTTGTTCTGCAATGGGGCAGTAATAAATAGGCTGTAATAGGAAAACAGCATGAAAATCGGTGCAGTCTTTTTGAGTTTTACGCGAACAGAACGACAGGTAGACGCGGCGGCGGACTTTGTTTTACATTGTAAGGGAGAAAGCTCAGCACTGTAAGATTGCATTAGCACGGTAAGATACACCGTAATATTGCAATTTTATTAGGCAAAGAATAAACTTAATCCAACATTTTTTTATTCATGCCAAGAAGACCACACAAGGAAAGAAAGGAATAACAATTAACTTAAATAGAACAACAAAATACAACACATAGTCGTGTACCCTTGACTTAAGCTCCAACATTCCTATGAACCATATTAATAAACAACAGTGAAGCTTATTAAACCGATTTTTAATTAGTTGTATTAAAAACAAAATATTTTCTCATAAAATTCTTTTAATGGATGGTTGCTTGTATACATACAGTCGACAAAATCATCTAACACGATCATCATTTAATTTAAATCTTCTTTGCGCGCCAATTAGTGTCGATGGCAAAATAGAGTCAGGCCAGAATTTGGCTACGATTTTGGCACCTTCACTCACGTCCATCAGCTCCTTTATCGTGCACGCTAAATTAAATTATAAGAAAATCATTTAAATTAAATTATATAAATAGTCCCTCATTGCCTAAACATTTCCTAATTTCGTCAAGACAAACTATTATTGCACCTAAAATAAAAATAAACCCTTAAATTGTATTTCCCATCACACTTACACACACCCGTTCAAAATTAAAAGCTTTCCGTCCCATTAATTTGAAAACACGTCGTTAATTTGAGCGCTCATTTCGTCCCAAACTTGGTAAAAAAGTTGGGGCTAAAAAAGTGCGTGTTGACTGTTGACCGTTCTTTATTGCCGTATGTCATACATAAAAATGGAGACGGTATGCGTGCTCTTAACGATGTGATTTTTTTGTTTCTAGTAGGAAGGTACTGTTTATCGCTCCTGTCAATGATTTCAATGAACGAGAGTAAAACATATGTAGTATCATACTTATGTTTCCCTTGATCCCCTATCAAATGTCGGTGACGTGACGGTGGAGTGACATGTGTGACATTGCGAAAGTTAAAAGATCAGTAGTGCAATTCTAAAACATAACATTCTAACCCTCCCCAGTATTTACATCTTAGAAAGGTGTAAATTTGTCCGTAAGCATCAAGAGTTCTACAGAAAACGCGAAGACATCCAATCACAGTACACACTTAGGCACCGATCTAGGCTAAACATACCAACATCCAAGCTAAAAATGCATTCTACAAGTCCCTACGTAATGTCTATAAAAATATATAACAAACTGCCTGACATAATAAAGAAAGAAGATAAGTTAAATATATTCATAAAAAAAACTTAAAAAATTACTGTTAAACAAATGCTATTACTCCTTAGATGAATATTTAAATGATAAACACAAATAATAGGGAAAAAAGGAACTATTAACAATGTAATTTATATAGTAGGTTAAGGAAATTACTAATAAAATAATAAATAATTTAATAATAAATAATATAATAATAAATAATTTAATAATAAATAATACAATATAATAATAAATATTGATATCAATAATAAATGATAATCACGCAATATAAAGGTACTAATGTTTAAAATATATTAATGGTATGGTAAAAATCAATAAATATTATAATATAATAAAATAATAATTAAGAAAATTGCAATAATAATAAATAAATATTATAGCACTATCAAATTATTCAAAGAAAAACAAACTATATAAATGAATAAATATAATTATAATAAAGAAGAATAAGAAGTACAGGTAAAAATAATCTAAGATATCTGTGTACATTTTTGTAGATTAAATAATACTTAAATATTAAATAAAAACTTTTTCCCACAATAACAAGTAAATGATCTCACAAAACAGGGCTTCCTCTCTTCTACCCTTTTGCTGTGCCCTACAGGGTCCATAATGATCTAAATTATATAGTTACCACCTAAGTACACATTATGGTAAAGCAATAAAGATATTGAGTATTGAGTATTAAAAAATGTCACCGTGAAATTCTTTTAACGTATTTTTTTAAATCGATTTGTACAGAATACACCAGCCGTGTATAAATACCGCCATGTGTTTAGAATCTTGATTTTATACTGGCTAACTGGTCATCTCCTTTTTCTATTATCTTGTTAGCCAAATCCATATTTCCCTAAAAAAAAAATTGAAAAAAAAAATGGTACTTCAATTATATCTGTATATTTTATCTGTAGGCAATATAACATGTTAGCTAAAGCGACTGATTTAGATATCTCGCAAGGTATGTCTAAATACAACAAATGTTTAAAAAGTTAATTAGTATGTAAGTCATAATTTTATGAAAATGTTATTTTGAATTTTTTTTATTTCACTTTTTTTTAATTTTTCGCTAATTTAATTTAATTTTTAACTTTTTAATTTTTACCATAATTGTTTATCTTTTAATATTTTATATGTAAATGTTAACCTTGTTAGCTTAGTTGTACTGTATTTCTTTACATGCTGTGGTCTCCTGTAAATGAGGGAGTACACTTACGTAATACCTATGGTACTTATCATAATATTTGTCATGTCCTATGTACATCTTTTGTTGGAGATCCTAATAAATAAATAAATAATGTAGGTAGACCGTACGTGTCGTCCTCTTCTGGCATTGTTGTGATACCCATAGACATAATATCAAGCAATTCCCATCCTATTAGTCCAGCTGCAGAAAAGCCTACGCAATATCTAGATATACTTATAAAACAGCTTCCTTCCAATACTGACTGTGTATACTCTGTGTACATGATCACGATAATCAAACGATTATTATTCACAAGAAGACGCTAATTATCATCTACTGTAGAAATATCAAGTTACCTGTATATTTAGATTCAGTTATATAACTTAGCTTTTATAGCGCTGTTGCAAGCCGCTGCAAAGATGTGAAGGATAAACGTAAAGTTATGATGGAAGCGCTGAATGTGAATATAACTGCTGTTAATGTTTTCCGGTGCATCACAGTTATTAGTTTTAAGAATGATAATGAAGTGTATGATACTGTTCTATCGTTTATATACTATGTATAAGTAAAAAAGCAGGCGCTTCAAATAGCAAATAAAATACGTTCTTTTACGATCTTAAATAAAGTGACCAAAGGCCCTAGACAAAGTGACATTCTATTAGCGATCACGATGATGAAAAAGGCAAAAATTTATAGGACTGACATAAGCTATCGAAAAGCTTATGTCAATCCTGTTGAAACTCGTTGTAGAAAAACGAAACGCTTTCCAAACGATTGTCACTTGTCTAGGCCCTCTGGACTTTCAAGTATAAAGAAAATGGTTAATAGTCTTAGCATTAATATGAACATTTTTCAAAGGATATGAGGATACAAAATACTGCTCTAAAATAATGATGAAATGAAAAATGTGAAAGAAAAAAATGCAATCGTTTCTCAAAATGATAGATTTTTTGTATAAAAAATCACGGAAGATAACACAAGTTATGCAAGTGAACATAATCTCATAATAATATGAATAAGCTCTTCTCAGCAGATTAAAACATCAACAAGTATGAACTTACGAAGTTAACAGTTATTTTTATCGGATCTAATTTCGGCCGGCTTTCCGCGAACTGCACAACAACGCCGAGATTGTCAAGAGAAGCCTTTACAAGAGCTGATTCTACACGACCGGTCGTAATTCCACACCTTGAGGGATGGGACAGGTTTATATCGATAAAATTTTCTCTAATTTCAACATATTTTTAAGAAAAAAAAGGAATACTTGACATTATAAAACTAAACTGACTGACTATGTTACGCACTTAGAAAATAAATTAACATTTATCAGGAGATGTAAACATTTTGCAATTACAAAATCAATGTAAGTTTGCAAAAGTTATTATTTCTCTAAGTAATCAATTTATTCAAACGTCAAACGTTCTGTTTATCTAAAAAGTAAACAACACAGTTTTGCTTACAGGAATAACATTTACCTCGGAAGAGACACACAATTTAATTGGTCCGTCCCAATTACACTGAAATGATACCACCATTCTTGTCACTTAACATCGAAACAAAGATTGATAACACCTCCAAATTTTATTGATCATTTGATATTTATTACCACAATAAACCCTGACAAATTCCAATTGTAGTACTAAATTATATCTTGTTTAACAACAAGATAGATTCAAATGGACTGTTTGTATGTTTATGTCGGCGTTAGTAATAAAACAATGAAATATAGTATTTTATCCATACTGGTTGTTGGTTAAGGCACAGGTTGTCGACTCTATATAATGGATAATAACATTTGCATTTGACTAGCTTCTGCCCGCGACTATACGCGTGAAGTTTCTTGTTTTATAATAAAAATATATCCTATGACATTCGGCAATACTGCAGCTTCTCATTAATGAAAGAATGGGATCAGTAGTTCTGAAGATTACCCCCTACATACAAACACACTTACTAGTATAGACTAGAATTTAGATTTCATAATTATACTTTTCTATAATCTATAAGGTGCTAACAGGTCGTGTTTGGGAAATTTGTCACAACAAGGCTTCAATTCTATAGCTCCGCGTGTAAACTTACGACCAGAACAATTTATCTTACTTATTATTTCAACATCGACAAACCAATCCCATAGCGCATCCAATCCCTTACTGCAAAAAACTGGTTGGTAACGAGAGCTCTCGTTATCGACATCGATAGTCTATCGCACATCACTAGTGGCCAGACAGGTATTATTAGGTCTTCCTGCTCTCCATTCGCAGGCTAACACGACAATTGTAAGCGTACTCGCTTCCAGACACAAGATGGAATGATTTGTTAGTTTTACCGTTATGTGGTTTGATGTTGACTTATGTCTACCTCTCTGTATATATAATTCCGCTATAGCGATCTAGGATAGTGCCATAATCATTGCGGCACACTTGATGTACCTTCAGATTTAATTTGTGATTGCTGTTGAATATTACTACGCTTCATGGCATAAAGTTTATGCAGTCTAGATCGTTATAAAGGTGTCAGTGAGGTTCACAATCATTGGATAATGATGTTAATGACATTTGATAGTAGAAAGTTTAAGTAGGCAAAGAGGTGCTCGTGGTTAAGTAGTAATAGCCGTACAGGTCGATCCATCAGGTTAAGTTACGCTTGCAGGGATGGAGTCCGAGGATGGGTGACCATCTTTACATACCGAGACTCCTCCGTGGCTACGTTAAGCCATTGGTCCCGGCTGTCATTCGTGGATCTTTTACAGTCGTTACGGGTCGTCAGAAGTCAGAAAGTTTGACAACCAGTCTTGCAAAGGGGTATTGTATTACCAATTTACTGGGTTGTGGAGGTAAGATAGACCCTCCATGTAAAATACTTGTATTCAGCTGCATCTGGTTAGACTGGAAGACGACCCTAACATAGTTGGGAAAAGGCTAGACAGATTAATTGATTTAATATTAGAAGAGTAAGAGAATGACAAATCCATATATGCTAATAAGACTATTGTACGCACACGGCACACACAGTTTTAAAGCTAGCACAATGCGCTAACACCAAGTCTGATATTCATGAAGTCAATCAATTTAAATGAAAGTTTGTGTTCATCGGCAGAAATTCATAGACATGACATAAGACATAAAGGGCGTGAAGATAAACATATAGTAGTAAACCTAATACTCACTCATTAAATCAAATAGCCGGTCCCTACTACATAATCAGAATAAAATAATAACAATCGAAACGAATCGCTCGAACATCGATTACAAAGTATTAAAAATAACACTAGTACCCTCGAGCCAAACGATACTATCTAAAATAAAAACCACACATAATCATACGGAATCGATTATAATCCGTAAAGCGCCCGAAGACAAAAACGTAAGTCGATTCCTAAAAGTAATAATCGTTATGAAATCTTGATTCTCGATTCGCTTCTCGGATCGTATGAGCCTTATCGAGAACTCGCCTTTGCTAGATGTGCTGATTAGTTCCGTATGTGCTAAATAGTGGTTTTTCTGTCAAAATCATCAGTTATGAAGTGAAGACGACGAACTGCGATATTGATTTGATGAAACCAATGAAAGATGTAACGACGACCTTAATTGAACATTAACTTGAAATATTTGATGTCAATTTACAGATCACAATGATACCATTTTCACCTACAGACAAACCTTAGTACTCTCAAAACGAAATCAAGCAAATGAGGGGTGACAGAGACACTATATAAAGGCCAAGAAAAATACTAAAATTCAATTACAGCACTCCGTAAAAACTTAAAAATGTAGAAGCATCAAGTTTTTACGCGACCATTTTAACTAAGAAACTAATTTGCGATAACAATGGCCCAGTAACAACTTCCGTGCAATTACGTCATTCTCATAACAAAGTGCAACGACCTCAACTATGTTGCTTGAACTTGACAGCTGACTTTTATAACTAGCTTCTGCTACCCTGGCTTTGGCGAAAAATTATGTACCTATCTATTTAATATAGGTATGTAACTGTTTGAGTTAATAATTTTTTTTCTTTGCGAAATCATAATCTACTCTTATGTCTCCCTTTTCTGTTATTTCATCGTTATTTTTGGTGTCTTTAGCTGTAAGATTCTGTCTCATTTCCGCTTTGATAAACACTGTCAATACAATACTTATAGACTCTTGTCTGTCATTTAGTACATAGTAATAACCCACTTTCAGGTATTCACCATCCATTCGACGTACTACACCTACCTGAGAACCGACTTTTTCTATTAAAACATAAACTGGTATTTAGACTACAAAGTGAGCAAACTGTCCAAGCAGGCAAATATATATTCGCACACCTAGAAGGAGACACACCCCCCAATCATACGAACCTTGGACACAATTCCTAAGATCAATATGCCAAGTTGACAACAGACTGCATACGCCATCAAATTGATCATACGTAGGCTTGTCATAGACGGGATCAATTAAATCAATTGCTTGCGTGCTTTCGATCATGGCGGGTCCAAATTCCGGACAGAAGTATGTCGTGCCAATTGATGTCTGGGGGCACGGCTGTATCCCGCCAAGTCATAATATACACTAAACGCATAAACACGCCCATATGTAGGAGTAAGTCGTTACATCTAGCCTCTTAACTTCACGGAATTCGAAACCTAAAATCAAGACGAATAAAAATGAAAGTCCGGACGCCCAGCCCAAACCCTTGGACCTAGAAATCTGAAATTTTACACAGAAGATTCCTTTTAAAATGTAGACAAGAGGCCGAATTTTCGAAATTCTTGGAACTTCACGGGTGGACAACGTCCCTGGCAAAGTACTATTAGTCATATAAAATCTAAGTTCTACCTAAAGATTTTTATCAAGAAATTCTCGAAACACCGATAAATAGCGGAAGGCTTGCTCCTTATCGCCTTCAAGGAATATGAGCGTGACGGCTGCATGTTGTTCATGCGTGTCGATATTATGTTAGCCCCTTCATATACAAGTCGACAACTCTAGACTCCCTATATACTAGGAGCTAACTAGTCTGTACGACTGGTCTCTGAGTGAACAACACAATACATTTTGTCCGTAGATTTGCAAGAAGTCCCGTCACCAACATGTTAGAGTGGTACAACTCTAACACACATAATTTTGTAATTTTAGTGTAGCAACACTTGTGTTACTTTCTATTGACCGGAATGTTTTTACACTCCTGTAACAAGTAATTTCAATAGAAGTAAATTATTACTTGGATGGCATCCAGGAAGAGGTGGCGAGACGATCTAGTCCCGTACCGCAAGGGTTGGATCGAGGTAGCCCTGGAAAAGGATGCTTGGAAGGATTAACCTACCAGTGAGCTTCATATTTCGTGACCCCCGTAGATGTCCCAAGTACCTATAGCCAGTATTAATCCTGCACACGACCATGTTACACAACATAAGGCTGTGCCTTTCCTTTCCTGTCTTTAGACACACTATCGCCACTATCGCTCTTTGTCACTAAAATGAAAAAAAATGGCACAAAAACATTTGTTTTTATTTAAAAAAAATACTTTATTTATTTCTGTCAAACAATCAATACTGTTTTGACTCTGGTCTGCTGGTCTGCGTTCTGTTTTAGTTAAATGTTAGTCGCTAGAATACAAAAATCCTTGAGCTTTGAAGCTTTGAGTAGGATTGAACTTTAGATAGAATCATGAACGCGAGACTTAGTTTTACATGAAATCTCACACCTCGTTAGATATTAGCGAGTCTAAACATTTTTTTCTACATAAGTTGGTTTGATGTGATCATATTTTGTGTTCAATGTTTTCGTTTCTTTTTTATGGTGTTAATAAATCTTCGTAATGAACTAGCCAGTATGTGGTTTGATTTGAAAGTTTGATTGCATTTTGATTAGCGGAAGTGTGAATGTTTCACGGTTTTCTTTTATTGGTTGGGAAGAAAGAATCAATGTGATTATAAATGTTCCGATTTCACACTCGATTTGCAATTAACTGGATATGGCCCTACCACTCTATAGGTACCTAATACTACTATACTCTTCGTACCTTATATTATGTATGAAAAGATTTCGTTCAGATTAAACAAAAAATGACCCGATTTTAAAAGGTACAAGACAAGGTACAGGACACTGCTGCCTATTTATTAAAAAAAAGGAATCACTTGGCCTGCGGTTGTCTTGCCAATAACCTGTGCTGAAGTTAGAAGATAATTACATTGTTTTCAAAATAACAACAGTTTGAAGGGATACCATGCTAAGGCCACGCTAAGGGATGCTATGCAAAGCTCACGCTAAGGGATGCTATGCAAAGCTCACGCTAAGGGATACTATGCAAAGCCCACCCTAAAGGACGCTATGCAAAGCTCACGCTAAGGGATGTTATGCAAGCCCACGCTAAGGGATGCTATGCAAAGCTCACGCTAAGAGATGCTATGCAAAGCTCACGCTAAGGGAAGCTATGCAAAGCTCATGCTAAGGGATGCTATGCAAAGCTCACGCTAAGGGATGCTATGCAAAGCTCACGATAAGGGATGCTATGCCAAGCTCACGCTAAGGAATGCTATGCAAAGCTCACGCTAAGAGATGCTATGCAAAGCTCACGCTAAGAGATGGTATGCAAAGCTCACGCTAAGAGATGTTATGCAAGCCCACGCTAAGAGATGCTATGCAAAGCTCCCGCTAAGAGATGCTATGCAAAGCTCACGCTAAGGGATGCTATGCAAAGCTCATGCTAAGGGATGCTATGCAAAGCTCACGCTAAGGGATACTATGCAAAGCACACGTTGACGCGGCTTTGAAATAAATTTTAAAGAATCTAATGTTGTACGGGTTATTTGAGTGTATAGGCGGATTAAATATATATAGTTTATTGTACACACCTTTATCTGAATCTTATAAATTATGTATTTGATCCAAATCTGTATGGTGTAGCTAATTTGTATACGTAATCGCACCTACACAGGGACAAGCGACAACTAGACTAAATAATAATGTACGAAACAGATTGAGTATTTCTACAAGCATCCTTGAAGTAGTTACAATCAATCGCACATCAGTGGTAGCATTTGCATTACGAAAATAACCCTTACAAAATAAAGGTGCTGTCAATGTCAAATTGTTACCACTGATAGGCATGTGGTTAACAGGTACCTATAGGTACAATGTAGCAAAACTTTCTATTTTCATAAAATCCATCACCCTGTCAATTTTAAGGAGCATTTTATTTGAATGCAACCCTTTTTTGCAAAATAAAAATCTGCCAGCCTTTTCGGCCAACTTTTTTTGCAAAGACCAAAGACATAAAATTATTTTTTACAAAAAAGGCAGCTGTAATGGTGTGCAAAAAAATGTAGCAGTCGCAGTAAGTCTTATGGTGTACTTACACGGGCAACTTAAATTGCTCAACACTGGGCAATTTGGTGACATGACGACATCGAGCAGTTGACTGTTATCCTATCAACTGAACATGTAGCTATTGTTGCTAGCGTTATTGTCACACCATGTAGAGCAATATGAAGCAACTTAATATCTTATACCACCCTGTTTCACACAGTCCCACTGCTGGGCAAAGGCTCTTCTTATACAGAAAAGGCACGACCATTGATCTCCACACAGGGATTAAAAATTAATATACAGGGAATACAACCTTATTTTTTGTTTATGCTAAACCCGAAAAGGGGTCATTGTACTCATCATTTTGAACAACTTTTTCGATTTAAATGAACACAAATGTAGGGAACAGCTGATTTTTTTTCGCGATTTCAAGTTTGGTCCCATAGAAAAAATTGTTCAAAATTATGAGTACAATGACCCCTTTTCGGGTTTAGCATAAACAAAAAATAAGGTTATATAAATTAAATTTTTAGGGTTTAGCATAAATTAAATTAAAATGATATTGAGGAATTTTCGTAAAAAATTAACCCCTAATTATTGAATGTGACAACCGAGTTTAATCCTCCCCTACAATTAGTAACTTTTGCCGATCATTAATTGCTAAAGAGTTGCCCGTGTACGTGTAAGGTTGTAAGCGTAGGTTTACATCTGGCGCAGTTGTATAGAAAGCGTTCACATTGTGTGATCAGCCCGCGGCCGCGAAAGTGCCGACTTCAACGTTTTCAATTGAATGCTCACTTGTGGCGAATTGTATGGCCGGTGTATCTGAGCTTTGTGAATTATTTTGGTGGTTAAGGTTTATTCAGCGTGTGTATTGCCTCAAAACGTTACCGTCCTTCAGTTGGCTAGCGGGTAAACAGCTTAGGATATCGTCTAACAGCTTTGTAGTGACTCAAAATTGACTTGTATTTGAGAACCTGGCCGTCAGTATTAGGTATAATTAAAATACACAAAACTACGAATAAAACGAGCAAAGAATGTAGGTTAATCGCAAGGAAAGTTGACTGAAATTGCACCTTTTTAAGTAGTTTTCTTTGCTGTAAAATATTACCAAAAACAGCTTTTGATTAGTTGTCCTATGAACTGATGAAGTGCGTTGCATAAATTACCTACATAAAAAAAGTTTTAAACTAAACCTTATAGTAAATAGATTTCTCTGCAGTAAAATATTACCATCTCCAGGTCAATTGCCATTAAATCAGTCAATTTCTACATGTCCAATACTTCACTTTCCTTCCGAAATCGTAACTCAAACTTCCCAACGATGGATACGAAATTCCGATTTCATTTTAATGTTTTCATCAATTAATTCGGATGCCCCATAAATAACACGCACAAAATTACAGCTTAGCAACCTTATAAAAATAATAATAAATGATCATCATACCGTATTGACGAACCGACTGGTTTGTATCAGCTACCGAACTGCGATCGAAACTTTTTATATTAATTATTGACTATGTTAGTACGGTTTATAATTAAATTTTGAGATAGATTGATTTGGTGGAGGTATGTTAAATGGGTGTTCAATAGATGTTGTGCAATCTGCATGTTGGCCAAAGAATTAGCATTGCCATTCAACGTGGCAATGCTGCCAGTCTTCTGGGCACGTTTTCGGATGACAGCGATGCGGACGAATACTTCGACGCCTGACGCCCCTTTGTTTTTATATCTATTAGTAAGTCCTTTTAGTTTTTTTTTTTTGTTAATAATGAATTCAACTTGTCATAATAAAAAAAAAAAAATCAATACCATCTGGGAGTAATTTTGATCGCATAGTTTATCGACTGCATCTCTTGGATACGTCCCACTGTCTAAATTCAAACTCAAGGCATTTATTTCAATTAAACCAATATATCAATTAATGTAATATTATTTCAGGTATATTTTATAACCTGCAAATTGCAATAAACTAAGTAAGAATTTGAATTTCGTGGGATATGACGCTTTCACCTTAAGTAAAACTTTGGTTCTTACTCAATGAATAGGCACTTTGGCAGTGTTAGTGGCTATGCTTAAACCGATTGGAATTACCATTAAAGTGTATTTAATACTCCACTCAAATACAATTTTAAATTCGGTTCAGAAAAAAGGTGCGAAAATTTCAATTTTTAAATGTTTCTCAAAAACTTCCAATTAAAGTTCATCTAACTCGAATTACGTTGAGATACCGAATTTTTACCAACCATTTCTCCATCACTCAATTTTGAACCCTAAGTATTTAGTATTAGAACTGCAATTGCATTAAAGATGACAATAATATTTCGCTTGCAGACAGTGCTGACCATCCCGGGACTGAACAATCCCGGCACACATTCCCTGACACAAAACACGGAATGCATTGTTGTACTAATGAGTTTTTAAAGTATTTTTAAAGGAATGCCACTTTTAAACTGGTCGCAACGACCTTTGAGGATTTCAAGATTGGAATCCCGCACTTAAAAGCGAAAATGGTTTCAATTTTAAATTTTATGGAATGAGTTCTTAATTTAAAGTTTATATTTGCAATTTGAGTTCTGTGGCGCAAATTTTAAGATTTCCGTCTTATACCAAAGTTGCCTCTTTGGTTCTTTTATGAAATTAGTGCTTTGTTAAAATGAAGTGTTAAAAAACCATCAACTTTACTAATTCTAAAATAAGTAGGCACAAACTTAATATACACAGACTTATCACCAATAGTCTCGCCCCCTATTACATGGGACTTACACATAACTGGCGAAATTTGTGTGAACTATAGGTAAACCTCTGCTTAACCCTTCGGGGATTAAAGGCGTGATGTTGTGTAATGCTATATTCTCACCATCTGGCAAATAAATAAGAAATAGGTTTGTCTTCACATTGTATTTCCAAAACATTCCAACTATTCTCCACATCACAAATATTTATATAATCATAAGTTATTCTAAATCAAATCAATACTTCTCAATAATCCGCCTCTTCCGCTACTAATTAGCTAGTTATAAAACCAAACATTTATCTAGTTCATGTCGTAAATAACTATAAAGTGTAAATAAATATATCAACCTCATTTAAATTATGTATAAATATACAACTTCTAAGGCATATGAATAAAATATCTTGGTCTATAAAAATTTATAAAATGTTAAAATATTTTGATATTGTTCGCGAAAAATTTCATATTTTGACACCTCATTTTAATAAGTCAGGTTTAGTTATGGCTTGTGATTTCTTCTCACAGCTTTTATGATAATTTAGAGTTAACGAATAAGTTTTATCTCCCCAATTATTGTTTTAGGTATCAAACAGACCGTAAATAATATGACATTTGACTAAATTAACGCCTTTTTAAAAACTGTCAAAACGAAAGATTTCATCATTATCCTCTCCTATGATTTGATATATGAAAAATGAAAACGTAAATTTGCACTAAGAATAATCGATCATCAATATGAAGTAACACAAGATGGCAAATTCTATTGCATACTCTGATAATAGAAAGACGACCTTTAAAAAAAGTGCCTACTTTTTTTTTAGAAAATATGTTATTATGGTATGTGTTGGTATGGTAGGTATGTTTTGTTCCAAAACCAAAACCGTATAAATCATAGTAGTTACCATTCACCTCTCTGCGCCTCCACAAAAGATTAAACGTAATGATACCAAGAACATCTGAAGCTAACGTATTTCATCCAAATACGGCAAAACTAGGAAAGACTAGATGCCTAGACGATTTTAATCTACATACATACAGCGAATTATTGAGTCTGAAAATGGCCAAAATACATTTAGCAATATGAGTCTGGTTGTTAGCTTGTTCTACTGTAACCTAGTTCTCTGGATCTACTTAAAATTCTATTAGGGAAATAAATTACCTCTTTACTTCCTTATTTAAGTAAAAGGCACAATCTATGAATTGATTTTAAATTGAAAGGGTTCTAATTTTAAATTCTCTTTAAACAATTTTTTTAATAATGTGATGCTAATTTTAAATTCTCATAAACTGTTTTTAAAATAAATGTTCTGAGTTCTTATTCTAAAATTCGGTAATTTATAAAAGGTGACGGAGCAGTCCTGTCAGTCTTTTGAATGCAGTACTCATTTGTTTTGTTTTTTGTTACAGGTAATATTTTGTTTTTGCTACCACAACATGAAAAGTAAGGTAACCTCATAGCACGCAGGCGGATGCAAACTACGAGTTAATTTAGTCATTATTCATTACAGCAATATTTCAATGTCTAGAAGAGGGCAAACATGTTAATAAAAATACTTTTTTCCATGCTAGGGATTAAGGAAATAATTCATACTCAGAGTCTTTATATTAATCTTTACATAGCTATTTATTAGGTGTGAAATATTATTTCTTATTCTGTGTATAGTAATGACTAAGTAAACTGGTATAATATCCGTTATTAAGAAACATATACGGCAAACAGTTTTACAAGTATGTTAATTTAAGTAGTTTAGTCAGTCTCAGTTATCTTGCCATCTGTTTCTATAAACAGTAGTTATTTTCTTTGTTTGGCTATAAAAGGCAAAATGTAATAATAAAATTTAAATGAGTAGTTTATGTTCACGCTGATTTATGCATGGAATATGGAGCAAGTTTAGAAGGTCCAATTTAGTTCGTTTGCTTTGAATATAAGCTGGGGAAAAAAAAAACAAAAAAATAGGCATTTTCTAGCTATACCTATTAGTTTTACGAAATAATTGTTAAAAATCGATTTTTCAGTCAAAAAAATTGTTCGTTCGTTTTCAGACTTTTTAGTGAAACAATTTATTTATTCGAAATTTAAAAGACCAGTATTGCGCATAGAGTTGACTTTTTCTACAATGACAGTTGCGTTACGCCATTGGCTCAAATTACCAGTTAAGTCCATTGTCCACTCAGGCCCTTAACTAAGGTCAACTAAGGGAAATGAGCCATCATAGAGTGTACAATTCCACTTGCAAATTGCATGCGACCACCATCTTGCTCCTATTTCAACAGTCCTTTTTATACAGTTACGAAATTATTAGTGGTGACAAAAAAGAAAAAATATCATCAGGCTTTAGGCCTACAATAAATCAATAAAAATATAATATGCTAATAAGAACCTAATTCGATCATAACTACAATGCAAATTCGGCCATAAAAATCGTTCTTTAAATATTCGATGGGAAGTCGAATAATAATTTATTTGCGAAGGTTTAGACACGAATTATACGAAGCCCCCATGCCTCGGTTATGATAAACGAGTTCGTTGACCATACCCCATCAAAACACCTTGTGGTAGGTATACCTACATATTTTGTAAAAATACATATTTATATTTAAGGAAGTATCGTTTTTTAATTAAAACTTTTACACAATTTTAATTATTTCTTTAAATTGTATTTAACATTATGTTCACTTTATTAAACGTTCTAAACTTTACTCTATAATTTAATCATAGTTTTAAAATATAATTTGGGAGCATGGCAAAAAATTGATCATTGTTTTACTGACACAATATTATTAGCATATTATTTTAAATCTAGACAGGATCATAGCCTTAGGGTGGTCATAAAGATTAAACTAAAATACCCGAAAACACGTTAGTCCAATTATTAAGTATAGCATTAAACGTTGATGATCTCAACTAAATACCCTAAAATAATCTTTAAAAGCAACAGTAACTTGGAGGGTAAAAAGAATTTAAAAAAGTGTTGGCTTAACTGTATTTTAATTTAATTTAAATATTTGCTTAAATGTCAGAAACATTAGTAAAGTTTAAAGAGCACTTGTGTCAGCGCATATTTAGTAACGATATTTATTTAACTTTAATGGGTAAGTAAACAGACTTCTTGTCGCAAACCGGTAGAATATTTTGCGACTAATTGCTACATACTGGCTACTAATAAAATAAATAGTACCTATCAGTGACTGTTTTTTTTTTTCTCAAAATGATAAACCATTCGGTGGAACCAGAAAGAAATAAAAAAAATAAAAAAGAAATTGACCAAACCTTTTGACTATTTCGTCCCAAATATTAGGTAATAGTGAAAATAAAACCAATATTCTGCTAAAAATTATCACAGAATTTCAAGGACAAAATGTTTTAGGTAATTAATTATTCATCATTAAGTTTAAGCAGACGACGTTAATTTTAAAGTTTATCCATCATTTAAATAAATTGTTCAAATTCTTGGTCATAGTAATCAATTTTAAATACCTACCTATCCAGGTGTTATTTTAACGTCATACATTTTAAATAGCTTTTCGCTAACTCGAATCACCAATAAGCAATATTTTTAATAGGTTTTTGCTTAGAAAATTAATATTTTCTAGAACACTATGGGCCATAAAAATACGTGTTTAAATGATTTATGTGTTTCCCAAGTGTTTGTATAGACTGGTGTCATGTCGCATAAAAATCTTACACTTTTTATGCCAAGGAGCTGGTTAAAAATTTATTTGTTGATTGGCCAGTAACTGTAAATGTGACATGTGATATATTTATTCTTGGTGTAATTCTTTTTGAAACTACTTCTTCTTTTTTAAATACCTATAGGTCTTTTATTACCTAACGTACCGTCGACACCTACCGGTCGTAGTAGGTACCTACTGAGAAAGAACCCATCCTTCTTATTAGGTACGACCAGTAGGTAGGGTAGGTAGATATTTTTACCGACTTCAAAAGGAGGAGGTACTACGTTCGGACGATTGGTTTTTTTTTTTTTTATGTATGTCCACCGATTACTCCGCCGTTTGTGAACCGATTTAAAAAAATCTTTTTTAGTTCGAAAGGGTATACTCCCGAAATGGTCCCATATAAATTTTATTAAGTTTGCTTGCGTAGTTTTTGAGCTAGCTTCAATATTACGTATTTTTCCCACAGTCTATGTAGACGATATAATTATTAGACTCCTTCACTGTTATTTACATAGCAGGTAGTAACTTGTGTGGGGTAGGTACCACCACTAAAAAGTGAAAAATAAAAACTTTTTACAAAAAAAATAACCGACCGAAAAACACTACCTATACAACTATTTTAATAAAAAAACTTTTTACAAAAAAAAAACAACCGACTGCAAAAAAAAACACTAAAAAAGTGAAAAATAACTTTAATTTCGGAAGATAGTGTCTTTGCTTTTTAATTTTCGTTTTTTGCCACCGACTTCCGAAATTAAAGTTATTTTTCACTTTTTTAGTGTTTTTTTTTTATGCGGTTGTTTTTTTTTCGTAAAAAGTTTTTTTAATGAAATAGTTGTATAGGTAGTGTTTTTGCTGAATGTTACATAATAGTTTATCTTTACTATTCTTTAAATTCAAATACTTAAGTAGGTATGTGAATCTGACAGTTTTTATTAAACCTCAGAAAGGTTTTATTTTTCTAACTTTTGAACGAATAGTTCTTGAATTAGTATCATAAGCAATTTCGACTGTAACAAAACAAATGTTGTAATTTCTAAACAAGTTAATTTATAAAGCTATTAATTTTTACAGAAGACAAAAATGTCATAAAATACTATTGTATTGGTCACTACAATATTTACAATACCACATAAAAAACCATATTACAACGCTATTTTCTCAAAACAATAAGTTTTTCTTTTCATTATTGAACCGAACCAGTCCCACACAACTGCGGGAACCACAATCCATATTTATATATCGAATAACTTCCATACCGAAGATCATTTATAAATTGAATGTCTGACGAACTTCAAGTGACATTAGAAAAACATTAAACATCCATATTAATTAGTAATTTCTCCTAACGACCTTAATTCTAAGAACTCAATTAAAACTCAGTGTTTTTTACCCTACAGTAAGGACTTAGGGCTACATTCACAGATCTCATTTTTGTCTTCGCTAAGTAGAGTTAGCGTTTCATACGAATATGAACCTAATATTAGTGTATCTAAAACTCAAACTCATTTATGTATACTAATATTAAAAAGAGAAAAGATTTGTATTTTTGTTTGTAATGAATAAACTCAAAAACTACTGGACCGATTTTAAAAATTCTTTTACCAGGCGAATGCTCTATTTTCACTGAGTTACAAAGGATAATAATTTGTACAGATATCACGGGTGAAGCCGCTGGCTGTAGCAGGTTTCAAATAAATCAATTACAGGCACTATTGAATTGTCAAGGGGTCGGTCAGTCAGAAAGATGAAGCTAGTTTCCCATTCCAAAGCGTAGCAGGTTCCTATAGAGAGGAACGGGCAAGAAATTTCACTTCTAAAAGAATAAGGTTCATATTCGTATGAAACTCTAATATTCAGCTGCATCCGGTTAGACTGGAACCCAACATTGTTAGGAAAAGGCTAGTCAGACCCAGAATTAGTATGAACCACTTGCTAAAATTCGCTTATTTGAATGTGAACATTAAAAATAAAGTTGAAATTCGTATGAAACGCTAACTTTACCTACTTATCAAAGTAAGATTAAAGTTCGATCTGTGAATCTCGCCCTTAGTGAATTAATACGATTGCCCTTTCCCTTAGTTTACCCTTCAACTTTTTATGGTGTGACATTTGCTTTAATAAACTAAGTTGATCCCTCAATTGCAGTCGTTACCACGACCTTTCAACTAGTATTATTTATGGGTTTATGGCATTAGATTATCCATTATGGGAAGGGCTCCTTTTTATAGGCGTATGTGTCGTCACGTTTCAATTACATGGAGGAGTGTACTTACAACGTTTTCCCTTGTGACTTTTATGCAATAGTTTCTGGCTTTGCATTTGTCTAATAATTCTGCACATTGTTTACCTATATTTGCAAATATGTAAATGATTTTGAATTTATGAAATGTATTTATGTCCAACCTCTAATAATTCTTATTTTGCGCTTCTAAAAAATACAATAGACGTAGATATATTTAGTAACCTATTCCGCTTGACTATTCTTCGAGTCATAAAATACCCTGTAAGAAATCAGATTTCTTACAGGGTTTTTTATTTATTTAAGTATTTTATAATGGATTTCACAGTCACGCCTATCAATTAACTATAATAAAAGTTTTGGTAAAAATAACAATGATAGAGTTTTAATCAATCAACTTAACACAATGTAATCTGCTGATTATAGGCTAATAAATTTTGAACTTTCTTTATTTTCTATGTAAGAAAATAACTAAATCTCTTCTTTTTTTTTTTCCCAAACAACATAACTATTATCTTAGGTACAGTCACGGACTTTAATTGATGAGCCACCTGGCACTGTTCGTATTTTAGCCGTGTAATGCAAATCGGGTTTATTCGGTTCCCGACACGCAAAGTCATATGTCTTGGTATTAGAAGAAGAAAATTATATTTCATATCTTTACCGGTTGGCTAACCTGCCAGAACAGCCAGAACTACAAACCTGACAGCAGAGTGACTACCCAAAGCCGGCCAATTGCAGGTCTAGCAACAGTAACCTAGCAACGATTGTTTATCGTTGCTAGGTTACTGTTGCGATAGTAATGTTAGCTTTCGGAGAAATATTAAAGTCATTTCGGCAAGTTCGACAGTAACGTCTCTGTCTCTGACATCGATACTTCAACTGTCACTGTCTTCAGTTAGTTTTCAGAATTGTCGAATGAGCTATGATTTAAAGGAGGTCGGTATCAAATAGATTGGATAAACTTAATGCAACATTGTATTTTTTTTTATCATTGAGAACTTATTATTCAACCTCTATGGATAAGACTTTTTCCGATTAAAAGTAATTTAGGTATTTGTCATCTTATTTACGAGCGTGCGATTTGAGTTCGTGTTTAATCGTGTAATCTCGTGAATGTTTGAAACTGCAAAATTGAAAAGTTTGAAGGTGGCTCATCAATTAAAGTCCGTGACTGTACGTATAGATTTTGATTAAGTTTGAGAAAAGACAAGACAACGTCTGTCAGGTTAGCTAAGTCTGAAATCAACCGTCTTGAGTGAAGCTAGTGAACAGTACTCGTGCCTTCTGTGTATGCGAAGAGGCTTTTGCCCTGCAGTGGGAAATTAATAGGCTGCTTATTATATCCACTCAGGTCTCGAGTTCGAACCCAAGCCACGCACCTCTGACTTTTCGTATTCATGTGCGTATTGTATAATTATCACTTGTTTAAAAAATAGTGAAGGAAAATATCGTGAGGAAACCGACATTCCTGAGAGATATTTCTCGCTGGCATGTGAAGCCAAGTCTATGGGTGGTTTTAAAACTCTGACACCAAGTTAGTCACTAGCCACACAAAAAGAAGAAGAAGAAGATTATTTCCAAAAAGCTCTATTTAACCTTCTAAAAGCTGTTTACAATGTACCTATTACTATAATGCCCTTCATAGGTACTCACCAGGAAACTAAAGTCGTATTTACATGTCAACACCGTAATATCATGTCAGTCAGAAGTGCTGAAGGAAGGCGTGCCTCATTACCGTTTACATTCAATTGTGTTTATGGCCCTATGAACATATGGTACAATCAACCACACTCCATGGTAACATATCGACGGCGAAGTGTCAACACCTTCTATCTGACATATTTTGCGATTATCACTTTTTATGGTTTAGAATTTAAATATCAATTTCGCATTTTCTATTGAAATTTCTGAACTTCATAACTTTAACAGCATCATTCAAAATTTAGAAATACCCTCTAAATAAACCACCTATTGCAATTCGATTAATCAATTTAACTCGTCAAAAAATTAAACGTAAATGTAAACTTGTGTAATTGTGTACTTTGTGTAAATTGTTAACTTCGCCGGTTACTTCGCCGTCGATATTAATAACAGTGCCTTAATTCCCAAAAAGTTCTAAGTTGAGCTACACGAGAACTAACACATCATGCGTGCAGTATCTGGATAGGTCCACCCCAACCACTGGATAGGTCAAAAATTAAACTGCATAGTCTTGATAATTATAATCTGAACATATCTACACTTTTGGTAATTGTATGAACATTAAAACAAACTTTGTCCTTTGTTTGTTTCGGTGTTTCTTTGCAGAGTAGTCGGCTAAGGAACACTGATTTGGAAAGTGTCGTGCAAAAGTGTTATTTTTAACCAATTTTCAAAATAAAAATCATAAATTGATGAGCTCGTCATCACTAAAATAGTCTTAAATAAATTTAATAATTCTAAATATGGACAAATTCAAACTATTTACAAAAACGTTTTTTTTTTAAGGCAATATTTGCTTCTTTGAAGAGTGCTTGACTGTACATGGTACTAAAGTTGAATGCCACAGCTGATTTCATTATTTACGAGCATATACCTATTAAAGAGGACCACACGCGTTTGTAAAGAAAGTGTTGTCATGACAACCGAATAGTGTTTTAACGGTTCTGAACTTGATTAGACGAAAGAAATTAATAAAATAAGAAATGTAACATAGTTATGCCACATAATCCTTGAGATTTATGATGATATTCCGGAAAAATCTTTTACACTTTTCTAACTTAACTCAAATCGTTAGGGCATAGGGACAGTCAGTGTAATAACGCTCTCACATCGATTTTGATAACAATTTGCTGTGTAAAAGAATCGTTTACAATTTAAACCATTTAAAGTATTAGTTATGGTACTCTATTATACTAAGCATTTGACATGTTGTGTCATGCAAATTATCATAATTATTAAATGAGTAAGACTAAACCAATTAACGCTTACATTTTCAAATCTTATTCGCAAGTCAAGTTATGATTAAGTACCTATGCTTTACAAGTAGATCAAGATATTCTACCGATCAATTCTTATTACTGCATATATAGTGGCAAAAACATAACGCTACATGGACAAAAAATACCTTGTATGCATATTAGCATAATCAGCCTAAAACGTTCCCACTGCTGGGACACGAGCCCCCTGTCTGTGAGAGTGAACGTGCCGTATCCACCACAAAGGCCCAGTGCGGGTTGGTGGTTGTCACTCATTTGAATATTGGTGGATGTCACTCATTTGAATATTGCTGGACGTCACTCATTTTAATATTGATAAATGCGACTCATTTGAATATTGGTGGATGTCGCTAATTTGAATATTGGTGGATGTCACTCATTTGAATATTGGTGGATGTCACTCATTTGAATATTGGTGGATGTCACTCATTTGAATATTGGTGGATGTCACTCATTTGAATATTTGGTTCTAGGAACCGTCGGTTTCCTCACGATATTTAAAAAAACAAATTGAGATGAAATAAATTACTTTAAGTAAAGTCCCGCCAGCCTGTCTGGGTTAGAACTCTCGATCATTGATACGTCACTACTTAATCCATATCTCTTCCAAAACTAATTCTCTTTACCAACAAACAAACAATATTACGCAATAATTAATTACCCATAGACGCGTATCTCCGCCTACGCGTGCGCATACCCGAGGGGTATTATTCCGTATTATGGGATTAACTCCCGATACCAAGCTATGAACGAGAATGATATGAGAAAGCGTGTAATTGAATGTGTATGATCGTTTGTGGTGTTTTCATGGTGATTTGGAGACGATAATATGGATGTTTTATTTGACATAGTAACATAATATTTAAAAGAAAGACTAGCTCTTATTTTTTTGAAGTTCTTACACACAGTTACATCACATTTCAATGTATCAAAAATGAAATCATTCTTATTTTTAAATAAAGTTTGAGAGCCATTTTTTTTTTTAATGGTGTTTAATCTTCCAATGACTTCTTCGGCGGGCGTGTCAGACTTTTACTGACTAAAACCATCCGTGTTCCTTCAGTTGCCTATTGCCAAGGTCCCGGTATCCCTTTCGGAATTCCCGCAACCCTGGCAGGTTTCCCGCAACCCTGGCAGGTTTCCCGCAACCCTGGCAGGTTTGCGGGAAAGATTGAAAGCCTGTATTTCAAACTGTGGGCAGGAGCAGTGTTGGCCCAGTAGTAACGGCCGCGACTTACGAGTTTTAGGTCGTAGGTTTGAACCCATACAGCAACTTTACTTTGCGTAAATTATTTCATCACCACTACTCTCAAAACGGTGACGGAAAACACCGTGAGGAGACCGGCATGTCCTAGAACCAAAAATTCGAAGACATGTGACATCTATCAAAAAGGACTGGGCCCGCGTGGTGGATTACGGCCCACTCCCTCTCACAGAGAGGAGGCCTGTGAGAGGGAGACCATTATAGGCTGAATAATAATCTTCAAACGAGTAATTCAATAAAAGCCACAAAAAACCACTTATTGTAGTACTTTTAGTGTTTTCCTAAAGTTCTTAGTCACCGAAGTTAATAACATCCTTTACTAAAAGCCAATGAACTTAACGTGATAATTAATTATGAAAATGTATAATGAAATGAATTAATGACTTAGAACGCTCTTCACCTCGTAAAAAGTATAATAGCTATAAAAAAAAGAATGATCCAACTGCTAAAATAGTAATCATAAGAAAAAAAGCTATAAATTAACACCACACATCAACAATTTATTTTAAAAATAAAATATAACTTCTATTTCTCTAATTTATTCGCCAATTTGTAATTAACTGTAACATAAAAATGCTAATAAATAAAACACTAGACTTAGCCTCAAGGCTTGAGAATGTGCGCAAAGAATTTTGGTTAAAGAAACAAATTATAAGCAAGTTTTGGTGAATAATATGTGTCCTTCTTTGCCCTTTTCAACCGACTTCAAAAAAGGAGGATTTCAATTCGTCTGTATGTTTTTTTTTTGATTTTTTTATTGTGTTTGCTACGCGATTACTCCGCCAATTATGAATTGATTTTGATGATTCTTTTTTGTTTGGTAGGTCATGCTTCAGAAGTGGTCCCATATCAATTTTATTAACTTTGCTTGCGTAGTTTTTGAGTTAGTGGGAAAAATACGTCTATATGGATGATGTTTTAAGTTACTCCGGCACTGTTATTTATATAGCAGGTAGCGGTATTCAAATTTGTGTCGAGTAGCAGGTAGCTACCAAAATTAAAAACTGTAAAATATAAACTATTAACAAAAAAAAACACCGGACTTCCAAAAAAAATACTAAAATGTGAAAAATTACTGTAATTTCGGAAGTTTTTTTTGGAAGTCGGTTGTGTTCTCAATTTAAAAAAGTTTTACCATCTCCTGAGGGCCAATTCTCTTGCTTAAAAAACGTTCACATTCAAGTCGCAATCTGTCAAACTTGTCAATAATGTTGGTAAATTGATGGTTTTTTGACAGATTGCGAATGCGATGCGAATGTGAACGTTCTAGGGAATTGCCCCGCTGGTCTTGGCCTGCAGGTTACAATAGCATGAAAAGAATGTGTGGTCAGGTTGTTCCAAAAACATTAAAATAAACATATTGATATCAACTTTTAGATCGCTCTTTTTCAAGATTTTTGGCGTAAGAGTTATCAACATATTCTGTCTCACCAATTGCACGCTATTTAACTCGACACTCATACATTCAAGTCTCATCCAGCTGCTACCAGCCACCGTGCAAAAATCATCGCTCCGCGTAGCCTGAAGCTCATTTCAGACTACACTATAATATATAGCATATAGTTCATAGCACAACAATATCGCTCGCCATACATTTCCAATAATATATATGTAGTATAACAAAGTGTGAACGTGTTCTAAATAAATGTATGGCGAGCGATATTATTGTGCTATAAACTTTATGCTATTATATTAAAGCGTAGTTTTAAATGAGCTTGATTTGAATCATACTACCTCAATACTACCAACTCTTTCTTTATAAGATAAATAATAAATCTAAAAGTTAATTTCAGTTCATAAAGAGCATAGAGATTGATTCAATCAATAACATTAATTTGCAAAGGGGACGAGCCATCTACATCTGTCCAAAATACCAATGTATCACAAATGCCAATGTATCAATATCATGAATACCATATTGCGTCCATTGGACACTTAACCCGCTATCGCTCGCCAAATTAGCACGCGCGTTGAGTGGCCACAATACATAAATGTTATGTGGACCGCTGACCGGTATCAGTGATTGGGTTATATTGATAGCGACAAGCGATTTTAATTTATTTCTATCAAATCTTTTTATTGATTGAAAATATTTTTTTCTGTGTTAGAAAAATGCAAAGAATCAAAAATGTAGATGAAGTATAATATGAAAACGTGGTGTCCATTTCCAGTTATAATATCTTATTATTTGCGTACCTTGTTGCATGATTACCTTTTACCATAACTCGGCCAACATCTATCTTATAGTATCAAGTATTTTATGGAGTCCTGCAATTCTACTTTTAATGAGTACAACTTGAAATGGGTAAAAACCAGCGCCAAACTTTTTGGTAACACTTAAAATAAACTTAAATGGGTAGGTAATTAAATAGAAGTCTTAAAAGCTCGCTACAGCAAAAAACTATTCTACTCCTTGGTTGTAATCTAGTTTTGACACCAAACGATATAATTATGTATATTTTTTTAATCGACACAATAATGTATTTTGGTCGTTTATCGCTTACAGAAGCACCTCGCCCTCCAATGAAATATCATATTTCTCCAATGAATTTTTATTCTTATTTCTTATCATTTGGCTTCCGTTTTACATTTTAACGATCCAACAAATTATTATTGATATTTAAGTATTATATTTATTATTTAAGATAAAAATTATAACAGTTGCTAACGGTAAGTGACTTATATAATAACTTTATTAATTTAAGTAATAAAATAATGCAATGCGTCTGTTGTATAAGTTAAATAAATTGTATGCATTTTAAGTTGCTTCAGCTATTAAAAATGTCATAAAGGTTTTATTTTCGATGTTATAAAGTTCTAAAAATACAGTAGCCATAAACAATTAAATATTTTTATAGCAAAAGGCTTTTTGATTGAATCCAACTTTATTCCAGTTTGCTTTTATTTTTTCCGAAAATAACTCAACTTTTTTAGGTTTAAATAATTAAAGGGACGATTTTCAATATTATCCCGACAAACGACGGTAAATAATCGTGAAAACCGTTGAGCGATTATAATGCAAACAACGACTGCGTACTAAATAGAAGTACTTTAGGGTTAATAATTACACTCAAATATTTGGGTACCTTAAAATTTAAGTACAGTAAATAATTTATTTCATAACCGACGAAAAAAAAGTTTTATCCAAAATGGCGCCTTTCCCGCCTAAACTCCATTAAGAACTGCAATGGATGTCGACTCTCTTTCACAAACAAATTAAATGTCATTTAGTATCGTTTACTGTCAAATTAAATTAAATAAGCATCAATATTACGTTAACTTGCTGTTACTTAATACGTACTTATACAGAAAAGGAAAAAAATATGTTGGTTTTTACTTTTATAAACAGCGGGATATCCGCAAATGGCGTAAGTGGGTACAGCAAAATTGTTCAATTTTAAAACAAATTCAAATTTCCTTTGCCTAGAACCAATTTGTTTTTAAATATCGAATACCTAAAGTCTTTTTTTTAATCTTGTAGATTAATTTGTCATTTCAAGTGATTTTTTGTTTTTTCAATTTGGTTTTTGACATTTGCATCTGTCAAATTAGTCTACGAGATTAAAAAATAGACTTTGGTGATCTTTGACAGTCGTACCGGATCGTCAGAAACCCGTCTCACCAAGGGACGTATTAGTCAGTAATATAAAGCAGTCGGTTCATGTAAAATACTGGTATTCAGCTGCAACCGGTTGACTGGAAGCTGACCCCAACATAGTTGGGAAAAGGCTAGGCAGATGATGACTAATTTGCCACTTATAAATATGAATTCAATATTACCTACTTCAATTTTCATTCTTGAAGATTTCTACCAATCCTTTTATAAAATTTTCTTACACAGAGAAGTAAATTTGGATCCACAGCCCTAAAAACCTGTAAAAGCAAGTGCTATACTGTTGATGTAAAATCGAATTATTATGGCTTTAAATATACCAATAGTTTCCCGGAATGGTCCAGTGAATGGTCGAGTTTGATGCTTATCAGCTTGAATTAGTACCTACCTTGATACCTTGGTCCTTTTTAAAGTCTTTTATATCTACTTCTCCCTAAGGGCATTATAAGGGTTATGTATATTGCATTGAACTATATGTAAGTATACAAAAATGTACTTATAGGTAACCAGCGACCCATCCCTGCTTCGCGAAGTCCTGCGACCGAACATCAAAATTTTTGGACTATATCTATAATAATGTATTATACCTTCAGCAATAAATTCTCGAAAACCTATAGGTACCTACTGCAAAATGTTAGACATTCCACTTTGTCCCAACAGTGGGGCGGCTGGGTGGAGGCAAAGTGGAATAATTTCATCCAATGCATTGTATGGATAAGGAAGAAATAAACGGTGACATAGAAAGACAGAAAAAGCGGCTCTTTATAGCATGATAATATTCCTTTATTTCATTTTATTAACAATTACATTTTCTTTTTGTTTACAATTTTTAATATTTTATAAAAAAATCATTTTAAAAATATAAAAAATACTAACCTGCATGTTTATTGTTAGTTGTGTGATTTTTGGTATAATCACAACACTGTCTGTTTTCTAAGAAAGTGGATTTTCTTATTTATAAGATATTAATAAAAACTGACAAAAACTCGTTAAATTATTCAACACACAGTTATAATTATCATGATGTAAGTATTTCTTTCTTAATTCAACTTACATAACTACAATAATAATTGTATTGAGGTAGATAAAACTGCATAACCAAATTGATAATCTCGTTTGGGTACCAAAAGTAAAACAAAATAATGCTAACTGAAACAACTCAGTTGAGAAAGGCACAAAAATAACGGCAGTATCTTTTAGGGCACAAACATAAAATTAATGCAAATTATTTGTTAATTTTCAATGAAAACGGTCAATGCGTATGTTTCGAGTAAAACCGTTTTGTATTTACGCAAAAAAGTTACAAAAATATGCTAAAGATTCATGTTAAGTGCGTTTTTCTTGGAATTTTTAACATTTTAAGAAGATGTATTCGTTTTATCTGTAATGGACGTTCGATCCTTTAAATATATACGGAATTTATCATGTTTACATACTGTTCGTGAAATAAATTAAACCTTATTTGCTTAAGGATAAGAGTCGCTGGAGTGTTCTTGTTTTACATGAAGATTGATCACACTGTTTGTATCTTTAAAAAGGTCCGATGCATAACTAAATAATTAATTTATTCATGATGCCTTTCAATTTTGAATATTTTTTGCGTGAGCAGGAGTTTTTACTGGATTTTTAATAACATTTTCAGCTCCATGTTCCACAATCTACATAATATCTTTCACCTAAAACGACGCTCCAACGTCTTTCCTTTTCTCTTTTCATTCAAAGGTACCTTTCAACTCAGTCTCTCTCAGGCTGCGCCACAACGACTTTCTGACTTCTTCCGCTCCGCCCAGAGCGGGAGAAGTAATTGGATGATTTCCCACACTCAAAAAAAAAAAAAAACTGCCCCACAACACCCTGTCCTCCGCCTTCCGCATCCAGTCTGTCCCAGCCACATTCTGGAGGTTGTCGGTCCATTTAACGCAAGCGTCCCACACTACGCTTGCCGAAACGTGGTCTCCACTCCTCATCTGCTCCACCGGCCATCGCTCCATAGACAAAAAGCCCAGCTCACTGCTGCTTCTGTTTGCAAAAGTATCTTTAATGGTTTTTAAGAGAAATTGTAATAATAATGTCTTTGACCAGGCTTATATCCCCAGTTTTTACCATCCTTATACCACAAATGTAATCAGGAAAGTGCATATAACTAAAACCGTTATTCAAATTCAAATTATGTTGAAAGCCTGTTTGTCAGAAACACTTGTGGATTGTCGATGTGTAACATAATGTTTATCTATGCGTGGGCGGCGTAAGCGCAGAGGTGCGGGAATCAAGTCGAGAGTGTCCTTATAGTAGTTTTGTAAATGTTGGCAACTTGGTAGATGTGTGATAGATTATTGCTCTTAAATGTGGAGGGAAATGCTTTTAGCCACTCGTATTTTTTTTCTTCTAAGACTTATTGCAGAGACAGGCTTGATACCTGTATCAAGCCTGTCTCTGAGAGACTACTTCGTTAAGCTACGAGGTCTAATTAAATATTAATTCAAATGTGTAAATGTGTGCTTTTATTAACAAAAAAGTCTATAGTAACAAATAATAATAACTATAATATTTATTCTTCCACCACACAGGTCTAGTCGACTTCTTAAAGGTTCAATGACAATCACAAGAAGTCACAAGTCATAAAACGACAAGATCTATTTTGTCTATGTGACAGTTACATGATAGCAACCGTAGTGTTTCAATTTACTGGGGATTGTTGTCAAAAGTGCTAAAGCAATCACTGGGTCACTCACGTGGGTCAAAGTAGATAGTATTATCTACTTTGACCCACCCACTATATAAGTATCATGACCCTAGCTACAATTTCTAAGCTGCAGCTTATTTTATCAAATTCCCATAAAGCGTTTATTACGTAACTCGCGCCTGTAAGCGTAGTGCGGTAATTGTAAAATTATACAACCTTTACACAACGGCTACATATATTACTTGTTTTTATAATAAAGCCCTTTTCAACGGCTCGTAGCTTGCGACAGCGCAACTATTACTGGTGTTTTGTAAAGAGAAACAAAAGAACGTTAATTTGGATTTGAATTTAGAACTTAACGGCTTCCTTTTTTTATTTAAACTTCGACTGCTTTTCTATATGTGATTCTTCATCATCATTGTCCATCCTGCCAGTATTCTTGCTTATCATCCTGTTTGCTGACCACAACTTTTAAGATTACAACGTCCATGAAGTTGCCTAGCCATTCGTTTCCAGCATTCCATAATAATTATTTTCTTATTTCATCATGATCTATGGCATATTGAGCATCTTTTAAAGTAAAAATGCAGCTCTTATAAAATAATCTAAAGCAAAAAGGAGCTGAGTGTGAACTACGGGTGCTTGTCATGTAAATAGTACCTTTGCCATACTTAATCTTGGTTACCTACATCTTTTATTAAAATTCAAACACTATTCAATTTGAATGAAAGCTCTAGGATAGGTTAATAGGTAAAGATTGTGGTGGTTGAACATGGACTAATCCATGTTCAACCACCACAATCTTTACCCATGAACATGTTAAACCCCAAAATTTTGCCCATGTTCAAACCCCAGGGGTTTTTGTTATTTTTGAAGTAGGTGCAAGCTGTGGTTTTAAAACAAAAGAAACTAGGTAACCTGTCAGTAAAAAGCATGATCATATTTGTCACAACTCGAAATACTGCACAATCGTGTCCATAACATGCCCAGCCTTACTTCACCCACAAGCACATTACCCCATTTCTCAAGACTGACAGCTCACAAATGACACAGCTTTTAAATTTAAATAATCGCCACTACTGGAACCATAATTGGCAGCTCTTATCTACCAAAAATAACTTCATATACCCTTCACATCAGTCACTGTGTAACCTTAATTCAATAATTACATATCACGATTATTTTACAACATGAAGAAGGTTTAATATTCTAGTACCGTTTTTTTTTACTGGTGCACTAAGTTTTAATAAAAATAAATAAATAATATTCTTACAGTCTCTAAGTTTGTTAAACAGGATTTTCAGTGAGCATTAAAGTTAACATAATTTATATAAGAAAGGAATTATTTTAAGGGTTGATTTTTCCAATGTCAGAAATGTCCGATTTTTCTTTTTTAATTTTTGGCAGTTTTCGGTATAAGAAACCTGTAAGTCAGACGTTCATTATATTCAACACATCATAGATATCTGTCGTTGCAAAAATCAGCTTTAACACACACAAAATTGAGACTTGAAAGCATTGCCTGTTTGAAATTCAGCATATTTTTAACTGTATTACATTTTAATTTAACGAATGAATCGTCAATGTTCATCAGTATGCTAAACCGAATTTCCCATCGATTTCGATTCGATCAATCCAACTAGTTCAACAAAATAATGGCTATTTATAATTTCTCGATCCACCACAAGGCTCCTTACTCGCAAAGAGCCAAAATCCTCAGTAAATCTTGGCCTGATAATCAAAATGGCGTATGGTCAAACTGGTTGTTGATCAAACAAGACGGAGGAACCCAAAAGGAGTAAGACTAATAAACGTGAACCGAAATGAACACGACGCGACGGCGACCGATAATAATTGGGGAAAATAATATCGGTATAAGAGCAGTATGTTTAACGAACATGTTGGCGAATTTGTTGGGTGTATCATGCAGCTCAAGGCGTTGCGGTCACAAACTCACAGTAAACCAGCCATCATTGCCTATATCGGATATCTTTGCCCGAACCCAGAGACAGAAATTTCGTGTAAATTCGTGAATTGTAAACAAAATTTACAATTCAAGATTTTAGTTATTTTTCGTGTAAATCAAGAGAATTTTCGTGTAAGTTCATGAATCTATTATTCAAGATTTTGTTTCGTGTTCGGGCAAAGATATGGGCAATGATGTCCGGTTTTACGCTGCCTGTATTCCCCGAAGGATTAGGCACAGGTGTACCTTATAAGATCCCCCATTTCGCTAGCTATGCTTAGGTCCAATATAATAGTGGGCGAGTCTATTGTCATCAACCGGTCACGAATCTAGACGCCGAAGCCCTAGGAAAATGAAGTTTTTCGCACTAGTGTTAGTAAAACTAGCTTGATTTTTAAACCTATTGGCGTTTTCTGCAGTCTGTCTACGTTCGTAATAAAAAACCAATAAGCGAAGGATTTTCTAGTAACATTATATCAAGGGAAAGCTCAATAAAATGGTAAAATGAGTTCTCTGTATCATCTAGTTTGGATGTATTTCTTTACGGAAAAGACATAACTGTTCCCAATTCTGTCCGCCCGTATGTCACCATTGTAATACTTAACATAAACTTTATTGGGTGAAACTTAACTTTTCCCTTAACCGGCGATTGTCACGAGAGTAACTTAACGTCAACAGCTTAACTGCAGTTAATTGTATAGTTAATTTTAACCAAATAAGTGGTACATCTTGTCACGAAACATTTACCAAGTCTTGTCTGATTGATTGATCATTATCTGATATGTAAATGCGACATTGGTTTCTGTTATAGCAAAAGTGGAAAAAACATTGGGTGTATTTACATGGTTAACTGAAGTTCTGTGTTTTTAGGGTTCCGTACCCAAAGGGTAAAACGGGAGCCTCTTACTAAGACTCCGCTGTCCATCCGTCTGTCACCAGGCTGTATCTCATGAACCGTGATAGTTAGACAGTTGAAATTTTCACAGATGATATATTTCTGTTGCCGATATAACAACAAATACTAAAAAACGTAATAAAATAAATATTTAAGGGGGCTCTCATACAACAGACAACTCCCAGACAGAGATTTTTTTGCCGTTTTTATAGATAATGGTACGGAACCCTTCGTGCGAGAGTCCGACTCGCACTTGGCCGGGTTTTTTTTAATACTTACATAAACACTGATTTATCTGTACAGGTATTCTGAACTATTGTCAGTCGAAGGGTTAAGCTGTATGTTTTTTAATAGTTACATCAAAAACCTGATTTATTTATACAATTACCCTGAAATATACATTGGTATTTATAGGTATTATTTTTGGAGTGCATGCACCATTGCTATGCAAAAACCTCTCGTTTCTCTTACTTTTGTCTGCTATAAGACTGCCACAGGCGCAACGCGAAAGTGCGACGCAATTCTCGTAGAGCCATTTCCCTATTTCACAGAAATTGTTCTACTAGAGTCGCGTCGCGCCTGTCTGCGGGAGTTTTTAGGCAGCATGACCTCTGATAATATTGTGTACTAGCTATCTTCGCCTATATCTCTCTCTTTGTCTTGTACTTCTTTCATTTTACCCGACTGATCCTGAAGGAGGGTAATGTTTTAACAATTTTTTTCTAGCTTTAATCCCACCTACTGGTTCAGTTTGCCTCATTTTATTTCCACTTCTACTCTGTTTGCTGTCTTCAAAGACTTCTCATTCGTCTTAACAAATCCACAAAATTCAAGTTAATCATATGCTACAGACTCAGGACTCGACTCGGCGACCTCGAATCCAGTCACCGTAACTACCTACAACATACTGGAGCCGCATCACTAAGCTATTTAGGTCACAGTCGCAAGCGCATGTTATGATTACCCGTATCAAAATCATATTGACAACTAATAACATTACGGTATAAGGCAGGAACGTTTTATTTTATACACTTCTTCTTACCAATTTTGGTGAACCTAAACATAAGATATCGATAATATTTAGAATTAAACTAGGCGTTTACGATTTAATTGTTCATTGTCAATTTATCAAACAGATAAAGATAGAGCCTCAATGAAAATATAAGTAGACAAAACCTGAATACACATAGAAAATGATTTTTAAACTCTTGAAATCTTACTACAATATACCAATACATCGTACTCGCAACACCTCCCATATACGTTGGAGTTATGCCCCATCAATAAATAAATACTATTGCGAAAAAGCTTATTTTCTTCGTCAGTAACTATTACATACCCGGGAATGAACCCGAGTCGTTGCGCAAGCGTTGCCTCTAACGACCGCACCATAAACGGATACCATGGCATGGTTGGTGGTTGCCAAAGTTAATGTAAATATTATAGTGTGGCTGGGTATGTTGGCTTTTTAGGTTATGTTTTGGGAGATGAAATGCAAAAGAATCTGCTGTTTATGAGAAGATTCGATAATTATGTTTATGCAATAGTAGTTATCTCAGTTTTACAGTACTTATACCTATTTTTTGCAAGGGTTACCTTACCTTACAGGATTTTCCTAAATGAAACCATTCACAACTCATTTAGATAATGTAGGACTTCTCCCGCTCTGAACGGAGCGTGTCAGACTAACTAAAACCCACCCGTGTTCCTTCAGTTGCCTGTTGCCAAGGTCCCGGTATCCCTTTCGGGTATTTCCCGCAACCCTGGCAGGCATCAGTCCTAGCGGACCCCGCCAATTGTTTGTTTTGCGCCCCTGAATGTCTATCGAATGACTCGTTACAGCTCGATCTCCATTTTTAAATACAACTTTCTTCCGCAAAGTTCGAGCCACCTGACTGAACACAAATCCTACTATCCTACTAATCCTATCCTACTTCCTACTAATATTATAAACGCGAAAGTTTGTAAGTATGGATGGATGGATGGATGGATGGATGGATGTTTGTTACTCTTTCACGTAAAAACTACTGAATGTATTTGGATGAAATTTGGCAAACAGATAGTTTATAACCTTGATTAACACATAGGATACTTTTTATTCCGATATTCCCACGCGATCGAGACTTACGCGGGTGAAACCGCGGGGCGTAGCTAGTATCTCATATGTGTCATAACAGTGAACCGCATACCTCCTTTTTCTTCCATACTGAACTTGCCAAGACTCATATTTATTAATATATAATACTGCTAACCTAACCCATAACTTGTTCCTAACAGCCCTAACTGTCACTGCATATGGTCGTTGACATTTTAATTCGAGTAGGTACCTTTCTACATTATGTCTGAATCGCATAATATTTAGAATAACATGATTTATAACACGCTTTGGTTTCATTTGCGAGCTGTTAAAATTAGCTGTCTGAGTTTAGGGCTGTGTTATACCAACGAAGAGAGAAGATTAGTGGCATTCAATATAAATTGTCTCTTGAAATCTTTTCCCAAATATTATATTAGGATTTCTTTCTTCAATATTTAGGATTTCTTTTCATACTTGTAACATACAACAAAATATCTTTACCATTTGTCACTATTACTGCCACCATGGGGCCTAAACCGGCCACATTAGCAATTCCTCTAAAAGCAATACATTTCCTGAATTCCCAGCTGACATTTTGACACAAAAGCAATTCATAGTTTGTGGACCATTTTACGAATCTCCATAGAAAACTGTCAAACAGATGAATTATTTCGTAATATGAATTACATGCAGATCATTATGAATTGTCAGTTTGTGACATTTTACGATGATTCATATTATGATTCTGCCAAAGTGGCCGTTTTAGTTCCCCGTAACACCGATATCTAACATCTTTATCAGCTTTTAATTTTGCTAATAACGGTCAAGGAACTAATAGTACTCAACGAAATACGCGACAAGTGTGTTGCACACTTGTCGCGTATTTCGTTGAGTCTCTTCAGTCCCTCATACAATTTTAGACATAGGTATCACAATGATATCTTTGAGAATGAAAAAGCAACGCCATATTGGCGACAAATTAATTAAACTTCGGGCTCGTTAATTTAAAGTCTTCACTAACAAAAAAATGAGCCAACGACATAAATACAATGTAGTATTAATATAGCTTATAGGTATAAGAGAAACTCAGGCGATTTATTTGCTATCTGTATTAAACGATGTTTGAAAGTGACATCTGTCGGCAGCAAGCGTGCAACTTTCCTTTTTAGTTTTTATTAGCTAGCGCCGGCTGCAGATTTATATTGGTATATAATGTCTCCGCTTTGCCTACTTTTGCATTGATCTTAGCAAGGCAAGTTATTATATATAGACGTATGAAGAGAGTATACAAAAAGAGATCTGAGGGACTATATATAATGAGATTCTATCAGTGATAATAATGATAGAAAAGACAAAAATGTATTCGACTGACTTAAGTTCCCAAAAAGTGTATGTCAATCCTGTTGAAAAATACGAAACGCTTTGAAAGCGATCGTCTCTTGTCTAGGCCCCACTTAACTTATTGTATTATATGTTCCATTAAGGCCCTAATGGTCTCCTGATGGTGGCTTTATAATAATACTAAACTGAATCCTGCAAGCTATTTTGCACCAGTTTTAATAAAAACCCGTTCGCCGCTATATTTTTCAATCGGCTAAAAAACAAATCAAACAAAAAAACAATACAAAATACAAATACTTTGCCCTTGAAAAATTACTATCTTCGAACAACTAATAATTGGAAAATGGGTTCCTTGTTATAATTAAAAAGCTAACTAGACCAAATAATCTTCTTTTTCTTTTTCGTTTGGTTAGTGACTTACCTGACGCCCTAGACAAAGTGACAGTCTATCTGCGATAACGATGATGGAAAAGGCAAAAATGTATAGGACTGACATATAAGCTATCGAAAAGCTTATGTCAAACTTATTGAAAGTCTTTGTAGAAATACGAAACACTTTCGAAGCGATTGTCACTTGTCTAGGCCCTCTGGTGTCAGAGTTTTTATGCCGCCCGTCGAGAAATATCTCTCAGACATTTTCCTCAGGGATGTCTTCCTTCTCCGTTTTTGAAGCAAGTCATAATTATACAATACGCAAATGAATTCGAAAAGTCAGTTAACAAATAATGACATGAGTAGCAGTTAGTGGGCACGTTTCAAACTCAAACTCAAAGTATTTATTCCCTTAATTAAACCATTTATGGGCACTTTTGAATAGACAAAGAGTCAGTCGGTTGTTCAGAAAGATGAAGGTAGTTGTTTGATAAAGTTATACCAATTGTCTTTAGATGATTGAAGATAAGTAGAGCACTATAGAAAAAATCAAACAGTGCCCTATTACCCAACAAGACGAATTAACGTCAATAACAGAAGCTTAATGCGCACAACTATTACCATTGATTATGCGCAATTGTATTCACAATGTACTACATACATCACCCGGGCCCGCTCGCTCGTCGCAATGAGAAAGCGAATGATTTATTACAAGTCAGTATTGCCAGCCTGAATCATAACGCGTTGATTTTCTATAGACGTCATTGCTTAATGATGGTTCGATGTAGGTCTTAAGGTTGCTACGGTTTCCTAAGAGCGGTGCCGCTATCCAGCGGACCTGTAATTTTAACTTATCGGACAAAAAGGATGGTTAGACTTAGGCGTCTGTAGTTAGATATGTCATGGTGTTTCCCACAATGATTACTGTGTTCCTATAGACTTATTTGGCATGGGTAGGAATAGTGGCAGAAGTCATAAAAGCATACACGCTTAAATTTTTGATGTGTAAAATCTTGTCTCTCGCTTTCCTGCAATCAAAATTTAAATTAATTAAAAAAATCTCATACCATCATTTTATCATCTAAATAAATCTGTGGCAGTGATTTCGTGGAAAGCGACGGAAGTGCGTAACAGGAAACCCCCGAAGCGCGCGCTATTTGATTTGACCAATGAGCGCGCGCGGTACTTGAATTGGCCGTCAGATGGTACCAACCCATTTTCCAAGAGGTTATGAACAGGATGATGATAATGAATAGGATGATGGACGGTGTCGGTAACGGTGACAGTGACGGTGATCAGATGTTACGCATCCTCTGCAGCTACTGTAAGACTTGCTCATTTTTTTTGGGCTCCATACCCAAAGGGTAAAACGGGACCCCGGGATTACTAAGACTCCGCTGTCCGTCAGTCTGTCTATCTGTCTGTCCGTCTGTCACCAGGCTGTATCTCATGAACCGTGATAGCTAGTCGGTTGAAATTTTCACAGATTATGTATTTCTATTGCCGCTATAATAACAAATACTAAAAAACAGAATAAAATAAATATTTAGGGGGGCTCGCATACAACATACATGATTTTTTTGCCGTTTTTATAGATAATGGTTCGGAACCCTACGTGCGCGAGTCCGACTCGCACATGGCCGGTTTTTTTATTTTTTAAACATATGGCTCTTTCGTGTTAAGTTGCCTCATAAGTCTTAACGGGTACCAGCGATGTCATGATGATAAATGATGAATAGATTTTACATTTGTGGTCACACTCAGATCTCATAAACCACTGTACCTGGTTTTACGAGATATACTTCAAATCTTCATAATTTCAAAATCAAAAATCATTTATTCAAACTAGGCTGAGAATCAGCACTTTTCGAACGTCAAAAATTACATAATACAGTCCTCCAAAACGCCCACCCTTCACCACTTCCTAGTGCTTTAGCTGGGAAGAAGAAGTCGCGCAACAAACTCCCCAGGATTATGGAGGAATGGAATTATGGAGCCCATCGATTGACTGGCTGATATCATGCCTGAATACCAATGCAATTTCAAGGATCATCCTTTCAAATAGCGTTGACACAACAAATGTCTCAATTTTACCTCGATCATGTATTTTATTTTCGTGCGCACTCAATTCTTTGCTCACGACCAAGACCTCCATACCTCGTTTGTCACGAAAAACCTGTGCAAAAAGTCATCATTATCATCTGCCAAGCCTTTTTCCAAACTACGTTGGGGTCGGCTTCCAGTCTAACCGGATACAGCTGCATACCAGTGTTTTACATCTGACCTTCACAACCTAGTAGTGTCCGTTCGATGGACAATCTAACTAATCTAACTAATATTATAAACTTGAAAGTTTGTAAGTATGGATGGATGGATGGATGGATGGATGGATGTTTCTTTGTTACTCTTTCACGTAAAAACTACTGAATGGATTTGGATGAAATTTGGCAAACAGATAGTTTATAACCTGGATTAACACATAGGATACTTTTTATCCCGATATTTCCACGGGATTGTGACTTACGCGGGTGAAACCGCCGGGCGCAGCTAGTTATAAATGCAAGATTCCGACATCAATCGTTGGGCAGTTGCCCGCCGGACACGAAATCCTTCTGGTCGGAGGATCCTCCCTTTTCTATAGACGATGACTGAACTTTACTCCCTGTTCCTCATGCCTCTAAAAACGTTTATCTTCATTAAACCTTCTTTAGGACAGATTCTTGCACAATGCGACAGCGGCGCCATCTGTTTGCAGTCAATATGACATACTGCTCAGAATTTATTATGATCGTGTAGGCTTGCTTGACTCCATTACTAAGGATCGATTTAAATAATACGAAAATCGAGTTAATCAAGCCTAGATTCCATATCTGACGGTGACATTTTGTGGTCATTAAGTGTAATCATAGAATTAGAATATTTATAGCGTTGTGTTTAATTATTTCTTTGTTTTGTTCACAGGTAAACCAATTATCAAGTTACCAAAATCTTTGTGGGAGGTTTCCTGAAGAAAGTTTGTATGCTTCTTACAACCTGGGGCCTACCACCACCGCTTACAGCAGTATTATTTAATTTTACTTCAGTGTAGGATGTTTCCATCTCTTTCCTCCACTGAAGTTTGTTTGCTTTCCTCCCCTGTTGAATGATCAGCCTTTTAATTACTGAATCAATACAAAACTAAGTAAAACGCCATCAGTCGCATTTTCACTGTTGCTGGCCGAAAAACAGCAGCAACTTGATCATCATCAAATCTCCTTTAAAAGAGATGAAATTTAATAGGCTTTTGAAACCGGATGCTGTATTTAATTAAGTTTTCATAGAAATTCTTCCTCCACAGTCGCGTCGCGAAAGTCTGCAGGAGTCTTTAGATAACAATTTATATGAAAGCTTATAAAAAATTGATCAATACTAAAAGAACTTCTTAGTAACAAATCATTTGAAAACCTCCTTACATTTTTTACATAAAGTGGAACTCTTCAATAAACAGCCGCACGGGTCAAACAATCAGGTTAAACTACGCTTGCCGAGGTTGGTCCGTGGATGGGTGACCATATTTACAAACCGAGACTCCTCCGTGCCTCGGAAAGCACGTTAAGCCGTTGGTCCCGGCTGTCATTCATGGATCAGACAGTCGTGGACAGTCGTTACGTGTCGTCAGAGGCCCGAAAGTCTGACAACCAGTCTTACCAAGGGGTATCATATCACCCAGTTACTGGGTTGTGGAGGTCAGATAGGCAGTCGCTTCATGTAAAATACTGGTATTCAGCTGCATCCGGTTAGACTGGACGCCGACCCCAATATAGTTGGGAAAAGGCTAGGTAGATTGATTGATAAGACAAAAATACTTAGTTACCTCACTTAAGTTATTTAAAACGTAATGCACCAACCCAGGACCAAACCAGGTACCTATTGATTCAAACGTTCATTATAAAAATTAACACTGAATGCAGGCTGTCAGTTACAATGTAAGGGTTCCGGCACATTTTAGCCGCGCCTTGTTATCCGTCAAGGTATAAATGAATCGACTGAATTAAATGGTATAGATACTGTTATGCTTTTCGTTTTTACATTTTAATTGTAAAAGACTGGGTAAAGGTGTGTTCCATTTGATAAATTATAAATCTTATATACACTTTGAAACAGATAAAATAAGTATGACAGGCAGCATAATATGCAGACTCATAATATTTTATTCCTTGAATCAGAGAGACCAGACGAAATCTTGTTTCCCAAAAAACATTGCAGGTAATGAAGATTTAGGAGTATGAGGAACAGGGTGTAAAGTTCACTCATCCACCATAGAAAAGGGAGGATCCTCCAACCAGACGGGTGTTGTGTCTGGCGGGCAACTGCCCAACGATTGATGTCGGGTTCTTGTCCACTGCACGGTAAACTTGAATTTGGATGAAGGATTTTGATGCGTTGTTCGCATGTGGCGATGTAGATACCGCCACAAAGAAAGCTAGCTTTTTGACCTAAAAACTTTGTCAAAAATCAGAACATTTTTTACCGAAAGTGTAAAACTGGAAGCTTTCTCAAAAAGCACCAAAACTCGCTAGTACCGAGTATTCAGAAAATAATCATGCTAAATATTGAATCACAAGAAGGTAAACTATTGTTTCTCAATATTTCAATAGATTGGTGTTACAAAAGGTTTATTTATAATATAAATATAGGTTACATGGCAATCAGTGTCGCGGTACTGCAGTGAGAATGTAACATTTGGAAGAGCTCTGAGTTTCATAGGCGATAAGCGTGTGAACTGACTACAGGGATACTATTGGTTGTAGGTCAGATTGTAAAATATTTGAAGACTACTAACGAAAGACCGTTGAACCCCCTTGACTCCTGAGACTTGAGCTTGTTTTGACAGGTATACCTCCATGACTGTGGTGCAAAGTAAAAAAGTTATCTTGTGGCAAGATATTTTTTCGTTATTTTTTTGGGTGGGAAATTATCAAATAACTTCTCCCGCTCTGGGCGGAGCGTGAGAGCGTGTCAGACTCTTACTGACTAAAACCCACCCGTGTTCCTTCAGTTGCCTGTAAGTTGCCAGAGGCCACGGTATCCCTTTCAGACTTACCCGCGACCCCAGCAGATAATATTATGCCTGCAATCCCTGAAGGAATTTCTCAGAAGCAGCCCAAGGCTCGCCCCCTATACATCGGTTTAAAACAACAGGCGAAATGTGGGTGGTCTATCTGATACACTTCTGCCTAACCCTTCGGGGAAACAAGGTTTGATGTTATGATATGTTCAATGATATCATTTTGAGCTGTGTACAGTAGGAACAAAAATAGTCTCCTTTTAATCACGGTATAACCAAAAATACTCCACTAGTATCCTAGTTCTATCGACAGGCCTCGCTCTTTCCACATAGTGTGGACTAAACTGACGAATGTTTGCGCGGCAGTACTGCGCGGCATATTCCAGACACGCCGCGCACTTCAATTGGTATGAAAGCGGTTGCGTGTGTCGTAGTTGTGCTTACAGTTCGTCTAAACACAATTACTGACGAATGTTTCCTAGAAATGTTTGTGCGCGGCAGGTCGACGGAATCGTTCGCGCGTGGCATTTGTCCAAACAAAAAGCTCGCCACGCCTCGCGCGGTTTCAGCGCACGATTGCCCTGAATGTGTGGACACACCTTCAGGTACAAAAAACACAGTGAAAACATAAGTGTTTTGTTTAAACTTCGAGTTCCTACAGTATCCTTCATGATCGTGCTTACTTAATAGCGTCTTAACTCACAGAGTGAGCGCGATCATCTAATTGGTTCCCCGAGTGTGCCCGAGTGCGGACGATTTCTCTCACCCTGGCCCCTATTACTTATACAACATAGTAATAACTTAATAATTATTGCATTGGCTTGCTATTAGTTATTAAGTATGGTTTAAGAGTATCTTCCTACAGTTATGTCGTAAGTACCCGTTTACAAACATAAATAATTTGTGAATGGATTGATTGTAATCAGAAGCTGCTGAACTTTGCGCGTAATGAGTTCCAGTAAAGATACCTTCTCAATTTATGAGAGGAATTTAATGTTTATCAAAATAATGAGGAATATTTTTAAGAATATAATGCAACAAAAAGATGAAACAATATCATATAATCAATATTATATAGTGTAATATCAATATAATATAATAATAATCAAATAATCAATATAATATAATATATAAACAATATAATATAATTTAAAATAAAACAATATCCATTTAAATCGAAGCAAGTTCTTTTCTTTTATGCCCAAAATCCGTCAAAATCTGCTTAAAAAAAAAATGGAAATTACTTTTTAATCAAATTTCGTTTAGGCACAAAATACTAATCATTATTCCCTTGATTTATTTACAAAAATATAGCTAAACAAAGGTCCTGGGTTCGATTCCCGAGTCTGGCAAAGTGTTATTTGGTTTTAACATCTGGGATTTCTCAGCAGCAGTCAGGAGTCATGAATTGTGCCCGGTTGATGGTAGTAGGCTGCACCCATTACATGTGACTTGAACATAACTGGTGAAATGTAGGTGTAATGTGTTATATTACCTCCTTTTTTACAAAAGAGAACCTTCTTTAAAAGAAAACCAGAAGGTTTTCTTATTAGTTTCTTATCTATGTGAGTGATATTCCAACCTCTGACCCAACTGTAAAGGTACGTACAACATGTACATTTAATTGCAAAAGCAATAAAAACACGCATTTTACATATATCAAACCAATCAATCAATCGTTTATGTCAATCATAGCATCAAACCATAGCGAGGCAATGTGGGAACCAATCAACAAACGTCTCTATTAGAATTAAATAATTATTTTATTGACGTCATAATTTCCAAAATGGCTGATGTATGTAAAAGCCCTTGAACTCCTATTGCTGAATTTGGGTCTTTGAATGATAATAATAATCGCATAATTATATAAAGGGGCACATTTACAACAAATATCTTAAGAACACAGTTGCTTATTTGTATGAACTTAGTTGAACCTGTGCTTTAGGCTAGAAACTGCATAATCATTAAATGAGTATAAACCATAAAACTAAATTAAAACAAATACACAATTAGAACAATAATAGACCGTGAAAAAGGTATTTCTTACTTTTCTTTAAAAAAACATATGTGTTTCTCTTTTTATAATTTTTTTTTCATGCTTTTTTATTCCTTGCAAATAAATGATAATAGATATCATTTATTTGCAATGACACAATAGCTATGGATTTTTGACCCATACACCTCTACCAACGGTCATTTCAGTGTTTACTTTCTTTTGTTTTCATTGCCTCATACGATAACTAGAAAACAAAGGAGGTTTACCTATTATCATCTGGGAAGCATGCAGTTATCCCACGCTCATGCACATTAAAATTACGATGATGGCAATAAAATTTCTATCCGCTATGATACGTAATAGTACACTTGCAATCTGAAAGTGCAAAGTTCGTGTTTTATTTAGTTGTTCCATAATTTGTAAGTATTAGGTCCCCACTTATGAAATTGGTGTTTTGTATGGGGAATTTTAAAGAAGTTGCATTTTTCATACAAACGTTTTCTTAATTTATATAACAACCATGAACACTACTGTTTTAAAAATTGTATGCAGTACTGTTTAAAAACTAAGATAACGTATGCCACTTAGGTTAAGCAACAAAAATAAGTTTTGGCAAAGTTAAAAAAATAGTGGTCATTTCTGCTAACAAAATGAAGAGTCATTTTTAAGGTATTACCGACGATTTCACCCGCGTAAGTCTCGATCCCGTGGGAATATCGGGATAAAAAGTATGTCCTATTCCAGGTCATGGTCTACCCAAATTTCAATGTGCCAAATTTCATCTTAATCCGTTCAGCCGTTTTAGCGTGAAAGCGTATCAAACAAACTCACTTTCGCATTTATAATACTAGCTTCCGCCCGCGGCTTCGCCCGCGTGGTATGTCGATAAAAAGTAGCCTATGTCGAAATGCCATCTATCTCCTTGCCAAATTTTATCTAAATCCGTTCAGTGGTTTAGGCGTGAAAAGGTAACATACAGTCAGACAGACCGAGTTACTTTCGAATTTATAATATTAGTATGGATTAGTTAGGTTAGGATTATTTTCTGCAATAGCATATTATATTGCTATTTTATCTTATTTTGTTCTGAAAGTCAGGTTCATCAGACCTAACCCAGAGGTTTACGTAGAATCCGTTTTCGAATGAATTGCCTGATTTTATTTCCATTGCACTTTCTTCTCACAAAATCCATGACATTGCTTTTCAGAAATATTCGTCGTCACAATAAAGTCTGTATGAATATGGCCAAAGTTTCGCGTTAGCCCTGTCAGACTGCAGACACTCGATTCATATCGGTCGCTATCTTACGATCACTGACACAATGGTGGCGTCAGGAAATAGGGATGTCACATTAATAAACATCAGAGGGCCAATTCTTTAACATAATAAAATATAAGTAAAAATCTTTTTAAAAACCATCTTTTAATGAACTATGTTGGTAATTTACCAACATTTTTTGCTTTTTTCACAAATTGCGAATGAGATGCGAATGTGAGTGTTCGTAAAAGTTAGGGAATTGACCGTCAGATTATTTGTTAATTTAACTGATTTCTATTAAGAACCTGTGTCTTTCCACTGCAAGGAAGAGGAAGGAGGTAATTTTTTATTTTATTTCCAAAACATGATTATTTGTATTCCAGCCTACTACTGGAAATAAACCTCCCATAGGTATCTACCATCAGAAAGATAGTGAGCTTTTTTGCAATCAAATTTTCTGACACTGGTTTGCTGCACTAACTCATCCGTACTTCCATACTAATATTATAAATACGAAAGTAACTCTGTCTGTATGTTACCTTTTCACGCCTAAACCACTGAAACGATTTCGAAACAAGGAGATAGATGAAATCAAAATCAAAATCAAAAGTCATTTATTCAAACTAGGCTGAGAATCAGCACTTTTCGAACGTCAAAACTACATAAGACAGTCCCCCAAAACGCCCACCCTTCACCACTTCCTAGGAAGTGGTGAAGGGTGTGCTTTAGCTGGGAAGAAGAAGTGGCGCAATAAACTCCCCAGCAGCACAACTGTCTGTTGGCAACCCGGGGAAGAGCATAAGCTACTTTTTATCGACATACCACGCGGGCGAAGCCGCGGGCGGAAGCTAGTTGTAGATATACTTTAATGACTTTCTTCAGAGAATCTCATACACTTTCTCACAACACCCCCTCCCTCTGATTTTATTTCCTCTTTTTTTATTCCCGCTAAAAGAATACTGTTTTCTTCTACTTATTATACCACAAGTGCGAGAAAGTGTGAGAAACCATAAACCATACAATTAATAATACTTACGATTATGAAAGTGGAGAGAATTAGATAGACATCGTAACTTGCCGACTGCATCCACTTTCCTTGCTCGGTATAATATTACATAAGTACAAAATTCGCGATAACCCTGCTGGTGCACGGTGTGGCGTTTGATACGTATCGCAATCTGTAGAACAGTGACACTGCAGTGATCGTATCAGAGTTTAGGGTTAACATCTTTCTCTTTGTGAAATAATTAGTGGTTACCTTCTAGATGAGCTCTGTGAAATAATAATACCTGATGAACATAACTTTTGTGTCTGTGAACTATTAGCGAACAATAGACGCAGATATATTTACTAACCTATTCCGCTTCAAAAATCATAAAAATCCCTGTAAGAAATCAACACGTGTTTCACCTCTAAACGAAGCATCCTCGGGATGACGATTGACCAGTCGCGCAATCTGAAAGTAGTCGGTCCAGAACTTGGCTACCAGTTTAGCGCCTTTAGTAGCGTCCATCAGTTCCTGTAATATGCAGACAACAGGACACGATGGGGTTGATATTAAGTGCCTCATTGTTTGTGGAACAGCAGAGCACAGCGGAGTCGTGTATGAGAACCCATCTGAGCAGGCGGAGACGTTCGTTAATATGATGATTGTCACAGTCTTTACTGCATCAGTACATAACTATCCTCATGTACCCCAGTACAATCAAATATGGCCGTACATAAAACGCTCGGTTTACGCCGCGGGGCGCCAAGTGACAGTTGATACATATCTCTCGTTAGCTCTTGATTATTGACACTATAAAGAGACATCTCGTCAGGGTTGCCAGCTTTGATTGTTGTGTAAGTGATTTTAATCATTGGTCAAGGAGTTCCTCTGTATTAAAGTTATTCAATCTAACCCAATTTCAATTATCTTGGATACGCTGCTTAATTTTGATGAATGGACTTGAATTCTATCTTTATAATATACAGGAGGACTACCACCAGCTCTTTCAGCAGCATTATTATTACTTCAGTGTAGGAAAGAGATGAAGTTTTACAGGACGAATAGCTCCATCTCTTTCCCTCACTGAAGTAAAAATCATATAATTCTGCTGTAAGCGGTGGTAGTACGTCCCCAGGCCCCCCACAAATTTCTCAAATAAAATACACTTCCTATATCTAGCACTAATTTACTGACTTTATTTTTTTTAACATAATTCTGTCTTTATCAACTTCAAACAATTGACAGAGATGAAATAATCACAAGCTGGTATTTAATTAAATACAAATTTTGTTGATCGTACGTAACTGATTCTGGATTTCATCTTGTAACAACCCTAAACAACAGTGTTGCAACAACAAAAGTTCGTGCGAATTGTACGAATTTGTCGTCACGATCGTCCGTTAGATGCAGATCTTCTGGGAACAGACTTGTAACACGTCAGAAGTGCTGGGCTTCCTCGAAAAGACTCACTTTAACATGTTCCAGTAGAAATTAAACGTTAATTTTATAATATTACTAGGTTTTGTCAATTTGTTAAAGTCTGGTTGTTAAATTTTTAACAAATTGTTAAAGTCTAAATTAGTCTAAGAGATTAAAAAACAGACTAGGTAAGGTTAAACTAGCGAATGCATATTCTAACCCATACCCTATCAAATTTTTTTTGTGTAAACAGGGTTCTCAGCATTCTTTCATCTATACTAAAATGACAATAATAATCAAGAAAATAATGTTATTTCTCTTGTTCTGGGTCTATCATGTTCGTTTGGTAAAAACACACCATTACTTGTAGTTATAGTAAAGTCCTCCAGACAGTATTTCGGCCACGGCGGCAATCTCAACGGAGACTAGCCTTCGGCGCGGGAGATATTAAGTGCAAAAATGTGTTCGCAGACACAGGTGCACTCTCTCTTCCCTCACTCTCATTGTCCGATGGGACGGCAATCCGACACGACCGGAGAGAGATCATGCGCAGGACCAACGGCTTACAAGTGCTTTTCGAGGCACGGGGGTATCACACCGCCCACTTCCAAACTCCGGGCTGTTACTAAGAAATTCCTAATGGAAACCCAATAACACTTTTGCCGATCCGGGATCCGAACCCAGAACGTCAACGCTCTGCAGTCGACCACCAGAGCAACGGGGCAATTCTTGTAGTACAAATGTAGGAAAACTATAACTTCTAGCTTCCACCGGCGGCTTCGCCCGCGTGGGATGTCAACAAAAAGTAGCCTATGTCCTTCCCCGGGATGCCATCTATCTCCTTGCCAAATTTTATCGAAATCCGTTCAGTGGTTTAGGCGTGAAAAGGTAACATACAGACAGACAGACGAGAGAGTTACTTTCGAATTTATAATGTTAGTTTATGGATTATACTAAATCGAAACAGGGGGCTTAAACCAGTTACTTTGGCAAAATCATAATAGGAAAATATTATGAATCATCGTAAAATGTCACAAACTAAAAATTCATAATATGATCTGCGTGCGATTCATATTACGAAATAATTCATCTGTTTGACAGTTTTCTATGGAGATTCGTAAAATGGTCCACACATTTTGAATTGCTTTTGTGTCAAATTAGAGGAATAACTAATGACCGCTGGAAATTCAGGAAATGAATTGCTTTTAGAGGTATCGTTAATGTGGCTGGTTTAGGCCATCTGAATACCAACACGCCAAGCGTTCAACAAACCCTTACAACCGATCACTTACCAACCAATATTTAACCAACTTTCGACGCCATTGCCAGTTAAAATAGTAAGACGGTTTGCAGTATCGGTTACGCATACTACATAGTCACGATCAGGAACCATTCAGTGGAATTACGGTTATAGTTTCAGCTGAGAATTATTATTGGCTAGAAGCCGACAAGTTCTGAATGTACTTTCACCGGTCTTTCCATAGAATAACTGGTCAAAATGAGTGTTACATCTTTGTGGTGTAGCTTCAGGAGGTATTTTGAGTAGGGTATAGATTTTCTTGTTTTTTTATTAGAAGTTAATTCTATTTTTCGTGGTATTAAAATCAACTTAGGTACGAGTAGCAGTGTTCTCCCGTATGCTAAAAAGTGCCAAAAGGGCCAGTTGTGAGTCGGACTTTCACATGGGGGGTTACCGTACCACCGTACAATATTTAGCAAAAAAAGGCGAAAATAAACAGGTGTCTTGTATGAGGACCCCTTTTAATTTTTAACTATAATTATTTTTTGTTGCTATAGCGGCAACAGAAATACAAAATCTGGGAAAATTTCAACTGTCTACCTATTACGGTTCATGAGATACAACCCGCTGATAGACAGACGGACGGACAACACAGGTTTAGTAATAGGGTTTGGCACCCATCCCTTGAGTTCGGCTATGGAACCCTAAAAACTTCTGTCAGTTATCTATTTCTCAAGTAGTAGCAATTCTCTCTTGATTGTAAAGTTGAATTCAGGTTAGGATTTGAAGTCAGGTTACTTAAGCAAAGCATTTCAACTACTAGCTCAAACTCCCCGACTATTATCCTGAAGTAAACGAGGCTTAAGCCAGTAAAACCCGCCAAGACCCTTAAAAATGGAAAGTTTTTCTAAACACACTCACGGTGCCGCCGCCACCACCTAAAAATACAAAATTGATAATATTATTGGTAGCTCCTCCTGAAAAAATATCAAATATTTGTCCTTAAAACATGCGCCATCTTCGTTCTCTTATCGGAAACCGTACCTACTTTAAAAAACAAACCATTCTATCTTACCCGAACTACTTTTTCTTTGCGCTTTCTAATATTTAAACCAATATTGAATTTGGTTTTCCGTAATTGGAACAATACGTCTTGAAAATGCCGCCTTCAAATTAAGTTGATCCTAAAATGGTCAACGGGTTTCGACGTCTGTGCCTACTCAATTTATTCAGTAATATGTTCACGCCTGCTCCCTTCCGGGGAAGACAGGGAAGGGAACTAATTAGAAGGTCACTAATTTAGTGAGAATATACATGTAGAGATGCACTTTAATTAAAGTTCTGTTGGTTTGTTCCCACGTTGGGATGCGTTAATTTGATGCTGTGTTTGAACGGGGATAGTAGCTGGACTGACTTGATTTTCCAGTCGAATTTATTTGACAAATAAGTTGCGTGCATGAATGTAATAAGCATGTCATTTTGACAGTAGAAACCTTATTAAAACTATACATAAGATTTATTCTCATGCATTTTCCCAACACCTAAAATATTGCATGTCCATTTACCAAGTTATATAATTTCTTCGTGTTACGTAATACGGGAAGCTTATTAAAGTTGAACAAAATAAACATTATCGGCTTCTGAAGCTGTGAAAGCACACCGAAGAAAGTTAATCGACATTTAAGCACGCACTTAACGTCGGCGTCGATAACTTCGTGATTTACCTACTTGACGAAGAAATAGCATAAATCTGCGCAAGTACTTGAAGTCTCACACTAGAATTTCCAATTTTTCAAGTTGCATTTACCAACTTTAATTCATTAGCACAATTAATTTAGATTTAGATAAAAATTGGGTTATGCAGAAATAAATTACTACCATTTAAAAATTAATGTAAAAACACACCTTTCAAAACAGTAATATCTAATGCAATTTCAAGTCCTTGCATTGCTTGCATTAGCAATTAGTTTTAATTTATAATCATTTATTATTACAAAGTGTCCATAACGTGTGAATTTACTTATGAGTGCTGGAATATAATACAATTAAGATAAAATCGTAGAGGCTTGGTTCTTGTGTAAATTAATTTATAGAGCTTTAACTTTGTATGTCTCAGCATGCTTACTAAATGGCAATATTTCCATAATTATTATTACTTAATATTTTCTTTATGTTTTGGTTTAAAATAGAGAACGAAACAGAGACGAAAAAAAAAGGAAAAAACATTTTGAATAAATTATAATTTCCTGCAATGTAACGATATTTATTTATAGGATATTCTATTTATATCCAAGAAAACACATTTTGATGTTTATATGAAACCTGCTGTGTGGGAAAACCATTACAGTTTAACCTCTAACCCAATCATAAAATAAAACATACGCAACAGTTTTACGCAGGAATAAATTGCTAAACTACTTAAATCCGATACTTACTGTGCTATATTACTATTTAATCGCACCTACCTTGATTATGTCGTAATTAGCTGCTACTTTGAATACAAATAAATATATTATATGAAATATTTATCTACCACTTTGTCTCGATAGCATATTTTGTAGCTCTATTTTACGATGAAAAGTTACATTATTATTTATTATTATTCACTTACATCAGCCCAGACACATCCACTACTTATGTTCCTCATACATAAATAATACAACTAGAATGACCAATAATATAAACATTGCCATAATCGAAAATATTGTATTCTAACGCAGTAGGACAAAACTGCCCATCCTTTGCCATTTACAACACTCACGCAAAAAAGGCATGATCATTTCGTCGCTTAGTAACTGGATATCCAGTGCTAGCCTTCGTCCAAACAAAGCACCAAGTAACCTCGTATAAACAGAGCATCAAAAATCAACGAAGGTACAGTCGCATCAAAATGCATTCGTTGATAAGTGCACGACTGCCCACGCGCTGTCAACTTTTTGTATTTTGACGGCAAAGTACACGATCACAGCATGATATAGAAAGCTTTTGTAAATAAACATGTTTTTTACATGAGTGTGTACTGTGAATGAGTTACTTTGACCGGGTTTAAAAAAAGAGGATACGGTTAATATGAAATTTATTTAAAAGAGATGGAATAAATTGACTTGTGTGATGAGAGGATACTTATGTTAATGACATGAGATAGTAAAATAGGTATAGAACAGATACTGTTAGGAACGAAAAAACTAAAAAACTTTTTCGTTACGTGTGACGATTTCTACCAGTTTATTCCTACCGCAAGCCGCGTTAAAGAACTTCGTTCCAATAAATGCCCTCAAAAAGAACAGCGGTAACGTCTACCTATAAATATTATATTCCTATAACAACTTTATTCGCTCACCAATCCTTTGGCCAAACCTGGCAATTTTCGCATTCCTTTCTCCACCATTTAAGCCAACAATCCACAAATCCGATCTAATATTTCATTGCTATAATTTCAATAAAATTAATAAGGGACTGATTGTAATCTAGTTAGCAAGCAAACCAGCTGTTCCAAGCTAGTTAAGTTAAATCCACCGTTTCACAAAGATGGTTCTGATAAGAAGACCTTGTTTAGCCTAAGTTATTACTTGTCACTTGAAGTTATCACACCATCTAATGCCGTAAACATGGAGATTATGACATTCACGGTGTTGCATTCATTTTGCTGGTTTAGGTTATAGAATAAGCTTATTATGACATTATAGTTACCGGTTCTCCGCTGGCTAGTTCTTCTCCGCAGGAATCTACGATCGGGCAGCTTCAACTTTCTGAAAAACTGACCGGCTTCCTTGAGATAGATTGTGAATGGACCTGTTAATGATTTAATTGAAATCAATATTAAAGTTAACGTACCTAGTAGTCTCAGACCAGTTAAAAACCAAAAGAAGAGAGAGAAAAGAGTGCTGTGAACAGTAACGTGGGGGCGGTTTCGTAAACATGTGTGCACTTAGTGAGGTGTAGTTTGATTATAAATGCTTGTACAGTTTGAACAGAGCGGAGGTGTAGTTTTGGCATGCTTCACTGTATTGTTCGCAGCGCTCTGTCTTAGTTTTTTATTTGGTCCGAGGTAGTATTGTTAATGTAGTAGTGGGACGCCCCAGCTAAATTGACCGACAACCGAGGCTGGGACAGACTGGATGCGGAAGGCGGAGGACAGGGTGTTTTAGCGCAGCCTGGGAGAGGCCTATGTCTAGCAGTAGACAGCGATAAACTGAGTTGATTGATTGATTAAAGTTTTGAGTTTGGGTGGCTCATGGCTCGTACCTCATGGACATGGACATGTGGCTACATACATAATAATGTGGCTACTTCGCTTTCCGTGGTCTGACCTTGGATGACTTTGCACATATTAGCTCTTCGTGTCTAGAAGAGATAAGGTACCTACATTATAGATTTGTTGTGATAAGATTTCTATGGCAGTCGTTACCTATACCTAACCTACAGAAAACCGAAAGTCTTGCAATGTTTATTTTATTTTATTTTTATTCAAGAGTAACAACAAACAGCTACAATATAAAACATAGAAAGAAGAATTTTACAAAACATATAGACAATAATTGTAGCCCACAATGCTGTTCACAGATTAACGATAGGATACAATACAGTGAAAATAATCGCTAGGGTTACATGTACATATTTTTTTAAATGTTTGAACAATATTATCAACATAAAAAATAATAGGTATCTGTTTTACCTTGGTTTTACGCCTGGTTAGGTTAGGTAGACATATCATTAGGTATGAACTGAATCCCGAAAGACTGACAATAACTACCTCAATCGGTATTGCCTAGTCATAAGATTGAAGAGATGTCAGCTCGTGTAAAATAAAGCACCTCGATTCAGTCCAGTTAGACTGGAAACTGACCCCAACATAGTTGGGAAAAGGCTAGTCACATGCCCATTATAATTTACCGGTTGACATTGCACGTAGATTATTATGTATGTGCATGTTGTATAAATGTATGTGTTATTATTTTAATAGCTGGATATAACTCATGGTTGAATGTTGACTGTTTTATTTAATTACTAGCCGGTGGCAGGGGTTTCGGCCGTGCTTTTTATAAAATTAAAAGTATCCTTAGTTACTCTAACATCAGCTATCTGCTAATGAAAGGCCCGTTAAAATCGGTGCAGCCGTTTCGGAGATTAGCCCGAACAAACAGACAGACAATTTTTTTTTGTTGTATCTACCGTACCTATATACTTTCATATTGTAAGCATTTAGTAAAAAGCTGTTATTTTGACATAACAAACAGACACTTCAATTTTATTTGTTTGTATAGATAATCCCCTCTCGTCTGAGGAGGAACGAGCAATGCTCACTGCATGATGGCTGGTAGTTTCGTGGTAATTCCAGATTTTGTTCACGATGTATTATATCCTTACCTTGGATTCAAACTCGAGCTGTATTATATCCTTACCTATGAATTTATGCTGTTGTTTTGTGCTTCTATGTCCCTTCCACTACAAACCGATCTTTCACGATACAGTCAACTCTCGAGTCTAACATCTATTTACCGGTTCGCCAGTAGATCTTAACAATTTAACCGGCCCGTTAACTTGATGAACCGCAGTTTTGCACTTTAACGTTCAGTATAACTTTCAGGGCTAAGAGAATAAACTGTATTCTTGTGTTAAGTACAAAACTGTCGTTAAATTTTACGGTTTAAGACAAAAGGGTTAAGGTTTTGAAGTTTAATATTAATTAGGTAAGTTTGTGTGGTCTTGAATTGAAATAGACGGGTGGTCAGACTTTACTGAACTTGGGTGTTATGGTAATAACGGGTGTAAAAATATGCTTAACGAAGCCGAAAGTCACTTGTTATTCCCGTCATTGTGATCATGTTTTTGTTCCGGACTATACCTAGCAACTTTCTGGTCACGGTGTCCAATATTCCAACTTTTTCAGACGTTTTTAAAAGAAAGGAAGTTTAAAAAAACTTAACTCTTTAGGAATAGTTAAGCGGAATCCTTACTAATTATATAAATGCCAAAGTAACTCTGTCTGTCTGTCTGTCGCGCTTTCACGCTACTTTTTATCGACATACCACGCGGGCGAAGCCGCGTGCGGAAGCTAGTAGGTAACTAAATATATCTACGTCTATTGCATTTTATAAAGGATTTCCGCAAGGTCACGCAGAGCGTGAATTTCTTTTACTTACAAGTTACAATCGTTACTAATATCAACTATTAAGAGCGCAGCCTACCTCAGATTTTATCCCGCTCGCACCATACTACTCGCGACCTGAGTGAGAACGAGACGGAGTGGGGCGCTAGCGGCTCTAAAGCGTCGAAAAGTTTAGGTAATTGCTTTTTACGGTGAAAATAATGGTAATTTAAAAAAAAATGACATACATAAGACCTGCTATATAGTTAGTTCAGTTATCATGCAAAGTTTCATGATCTAATTTTTTGAATACCAGCAGTTTATAATTCTGTGCAGAGGTAACTTTGGTTTTTTTTTCTATCGAGAAAATTTTATGTAATCGTGTTGTCGCCTCACATAAGACCTAGTATCAATCCTCAACTTAAACATATATTTATTTCAAACTTAATGCTGCAGTATTTTCGGCATAACAGAGGATCATTCTAAGCAATTTGTGATTGGGCGCCCTTAAGGAAACATAATAAAATGTGTTTTACGACAATGATAATCGAATTTTGCTATTGAAATAAGACGTGCCTCCAAATGACTAGCAAACCTAAATTGTCACCGTACAACAAACAGACAACACTATCATAACTCTTAAAATATATACACAGACGCAACTAAATATTCGTCTACCCTCTAATAACGAATACATAATCGCTACAACATCAGATACCTCATGATTTCCATATGCAATTGTTGTCGGCACTGCGCGAACGCAACGGCATAAATCTTCACCGCTCTATAGATCTGTAGATCATTGAGACAGCGAGTGATCTATGGTCGTTCGGGGATTTCCATCTGTCAAAAAGTATAGAGTATCTGGGTGTTTGTGGTTGAAATGAGGTAAGCAGAGTAGTGAGTTTAGTGACATAGTTTCAGGTCGAGTGAACAATTGTGTGGATATGAAATACATTTACCTACATCCACCTTAATTGTAGGGTTATCGTATATCTAGTAAGTCTTCAACCAGTAAGTTTGGATCCAAAATAAAATTTCGATTGGGTAGGTCGCATTTCCAAGTTCATGCGTTTATCTCTTATGCTGGGGCTACATTTCGCGTTATCGCCAACTTTTCTTCGTGCGCTCTCTCTCGCACACCCCTCGATGTCTCGCTGAGCAACAGAGAGCGCACGAAGAAAAGTTCGTGATAATGCAAAATGTAGCCCCAGCATTAGGAAATTCTCAATAGCAAAATGGAGATAGGTTTTCCTATCTCCATAAACAAATTAAAAATCCGGAGTCACACGTAATCTGTTCGATTTATGCCCTGTGACTCCTGATTTTTAATTTGTCTGTCTGTGGTGTCTTGTTTATACCTTTTAAGTCGTAGTTGGGTTTTAGTTTTTGTTACTTGATTTTTTTTATTACTTGATTTTTTTTTATTCTTTTGGGGTTATAATATATATGTTTTTGAAATTTGCTCATTAAGCCCTTTCATTTGATACCCAACATGGTACGATTAAACCATTTTTTTTTTAAGTTCCTCACTTTATGTCCTCTAGAGGGCGCCATTTTTTGTGACTTCACATAGCCAAGCGGACAATCACGACGCTTCTAACGATACCTCATTTGTCAAATTGTGATAAGTGGTTTGGAAGATAGGAGGGAACAGATGAACATACATACATACATACATACCGGTCAAAATCATAACCCTCCTTTTTTATTCGCCGTAGTCGGGTAATAAAGAGCCTACACATGTGACGAATCTAACTTCCTACTCAAAAGCCGGGGGGTTTAAAGGTTTTACTCCCTAAGACCTGGCATGTCCACCTCTTGACCCTCCCCCCTCGTGGGAGTTCTTGATTCTTAAACTTGACCAGACAAAATGAAGATAATACAATACACTGATGCAATTTTTCTTTGTTGTATAGGTACCAGTACCGTAGAGGAAACTCGTCTGCGTTTGTGAGTTATATAGATGATATTAAACTAATGAAAACCAATATAATAATACCAAATAACATACGGGAAATGGTCTAATATCACACAGCTTTACTCACTTGTCATTATAATTTGTCAATCTTTATTGGCTAAAATAAAAACTTGTGTAGCTAGCACATTGAATAGAACTTTACTTAATTCAGCAGAACGATGTAGGGTTATTAGACTGTAGATTTGTTGAATATTTTCTATTTTAAGTACCTACCTGGTACTTGTTGAAAAACCTCTACTGTCCTCCCATACCTATTAACACTGTAATTCAAAAATATTGTAACAGCCAATTATTTTTAAAAGAGTAACCGTGAAGTTTCTTGGAACCGTGCAACTAACTTCTGACGTTTCATAAGTGTCCATGCAGGTTTATGTGAAATAAAATATTTTGATTTTTTGAATAGCTGAATAGCTTTGTTCAAATCCTCTCCTATAAGTTCAAATCGATTAGTTTTATTATTGTTGTCATGGCATTCTGGCGTCAATCTCACTATCTGTCCCCCAAAAATAAAATAGACTAAAGAGTAACAACACAACTCATGCTAATAATAACGTTGACATAATCAGTAATACTACCACATAAATTAAAAGATACCTTAATGAAACTTGTTCACTAAGTGACAAACAACCACAAAACACCATCACATCTCTATTCTCTAATCAACATCATCTTCATTAATACATCAAAACATAAACAAAGCGTACATTCTGATGAGGCCATCATTACTGATCATAATTATCCTATCCTATCAGACCATATAAATAAACATAACATCCCCAATGATGATACATTCTCAGACATCATCATGGCAGTGGCACCGCAAGTGACTAATGTGGTAATCTAGTAGTTAATTAAACCAATTAATTGTATAGACGTTAATGAAGCATGACCTGTAGAGCAAGTTGTAGTATGGGGTTATATGGATTAGCATTTTTAGATGTGGGATGACAGAAGATTAACACCCAACCAATATTCTGTAACACTATTTTGATTTAAAAGTGTCCAGAGACTTTCTTGCCCGTTCTTCTCCATAGGAACCTACTACCCTTTGTAATGGTCAAATATGTACATTCATGTTGCCGACTGAACGACTCCTTGACAATTCCAAAGTGCCTGTAAATGATTTAACTGAAATAATTGAGTTTGAGTTTTAGTTTGAAAAAAAATTGAAGACTACTTTAACAATAATAGATGTATCCGGAAACTGAGTGTAAAAATACGACAGACCTATAGTGTTCTTATAATAGTAGTCAGTATCTACGTATGTTTATTTCTGTTTAATATCCATAAAAGCACGGAGAATCATTCGCCATGCTTTAATGATTGATTTGAATCGGTAGGAAACCTACAGTTGCTTAATAACACCATAATTTATTTTTCCAGGAATCTAAAAATAACTATTGCTAATAGCTGAACTATTTAAACCTACATTTAGGAACTGAAATCTTGTAGCTCATCCTATAAATATGTATTTCAACTATTTTATAAAATATAGGTAGAATTCTATAAATATAAATCATTTGAATCTCAGATCCGTAACAGTGAAATCTTAACGGTATAATAGAATTGAACAGCTCATAATAATAGAGAGAGCTATTGTAGTACACCTGCCCTTTCCTGTAGAAATGCCAAATAAACCGCTAAGTGAATAACTATATTATACTAATGTAGTTAAATGCTGATACCGTAAATACTTACTTATGGTAGCAATTTCGTGTTAATTAGAACTGGAAAATGAGAAATCAAAATGACAGGGTCAATTTTGAAATATCAATAAGGTTTCCAATGAATTTAAAAGTAAAAATATCAAACACATTCGCTCGAGAGATCATTTCGTTCGTCAACGTTGACAAAATCAAAACGTTACCCAATGTTTGTAAAAACGAATGGATAGAATAAGAAATGAGTACATAAGAGGAAGTCTGAAAGTGGCACCGGTGACTGAAAAATTGTGCGGAAATCGGTTGTCATGGTATGGGCACGTGATGCGAAGGAATGAGGAAAATGTTGTGAGGAAAGTTTTGGGTATGAATGTCGATGGCTATAAGAGTAGGGGAAGACCAAAGAAACGATGGATGGACTGTGTGAAAGATGATATGGCTAGAAAGGGAGTGACTACCGAGATGACGACTAATAGGGAAGTATGGAGGAAAGGGACATGTTGCGCCGACCCCAAATAGATTGGGATAAGGGCAGGAGAATGATGACCCAATGTTTGTAAAAGACGTATGAAGCTACAAGTCAAAACTATCTGCCTCTTTCAGACCCAGGGAATATTAGCCACATCACAACATAATTTTATAAACACATTTACACAAAACTTGTAGGAGGCAAAGTATTTATAGCTTCGCAAAAGCAATCCCATAAACTTAGCTATAAAGTTCTAAAACCATACCATTACAATTGTAGCGGATGTTCGTAAGACCTACTATCAGTAGAAAACAGTTAAGAATTTATAGGAACTGTAGTGGCAGGAAATTGGTTTAGTAGGCTTGAAATTATCATTTTAGTTCAGTTTGCTATGTATTAGCGATTGGTAAGTCAATATCTCTGCTGCCACGTCATTTCTTTTGTCTACTATATCTTTCTAGCCTAGATTTGACAAGAGAAACCTAACATTATGCTTATAGCAGGTAGGTATACAAGATGCAGAGAAAATATCCAGCTCTTTGTTCTAGAAAAATCATAAATTCTAAACGTGCACCAAAAAACTTATCAAATGAAATGAAATTGTTTATTCTGTAAATAGGATGTTGGAATCACGTTTACACGTCATATATGAAAAAAAAATAAGCTAGATGAGGTTGACGTATCCTATATGAGAAGAAAGGCCAAAACAAAATCAGAGGTTGCAGTCTCTTTTAAAGTCTAGACATAGTCTTGGTCAGGCATCAAATACCATAAACACGGCAAACATTTCAAAACAGTATAGAACAACTCGCTCGTCTGTTTACACCGTTAAAGGAAATAGACTCGAAGATAAAACGTATAAAAATAACCAATAAAGCTGTTTATCAAAGGATAATTGTTTTACTTCTAAGAACTTTGTGTTTTCATAGTAAAACATAATAACATACAGATAGGAGATAGCCTCAATCTGAAAATAAGGCCAGACTGAATTCTGAACAATTGTTTTTTTTTTTCCGTATATTAGATTATATTTACCTATGACAAGTAATTATTGAAAGGCCTAAATCCTATTTATGAGAACATTAAAGTCTTAATACAAGTGATATACATGACAGAAATGTATGTACGCCTTGAACTATTTGATATTCTGAATATAACTGTAGGTGGTTCAAAAAGCGTTGGTTGAATGTAGGAAGCCATGTGAACAAAATTAGTTACCTACTCTAAATGCAGAGGCTGAGAAGGTATCACAGAAAAGGGTTTAGTAGTAAGTAGGCAGAAATTATGTAGGTTATAAAATTGCATATGGACTACAATGATTCAAATTACCCCGTTCTTATAAAAAAAGCCTCGTAGAAATCACTGACCCCGAACCCATTCCAACTATTATTACGGTTCACAAAACCTGATACGGAACACTAAACCATACATGACTATCTTATCACGCGAAATTCTAAGACAAACGGACGACAAAACGCTACGCATGAATCGTCTCACTAACCTAAAATATCAAGTAAATTGATCCAAAATAAGTCTCACACAAAACATAATAACGCCGTCTGGCTCTCATAGACGTGTCCAACAAAAAATCGTTAACGACTCAGAAATTGATGAGTTCTCTTAGAGAAAATTACTTTAATGTTCCCACTGAGGCGTGACCTAAAACCTGTTTGGATACAAGATGTAACTTAATCATCCCTAAAATCTTCTGCAGTGACACTATCACCTTAATAGCAACAGCGATAAAGAACAGATTCGTCTGAGAAGTTAATGAAGATGATGGTAAATATAAAATTGTGACAGCAGTCGCAAATGATTTTTTACCTCCAGCCGATTTGCGTGAGTCAGTGTCCGTTTGCCCAGACATGCCTCATACCAAGGTACTTATGTGGAAACTAAACTATCGTTTACTATGAGAGCTGCGTGGAATCCCATGGTGTGTGAATGATTTAATGTGGAATGCGAGATCTCGTGGTAGACGGAGCGAAAACAATTGACTCATCGAATAATTGACATGGCGAACTACTGTAGGCCCCACGGGGTTTTTATTTGATCATAACTGAAAATAGACCTTGTTTTTGTAAAGCCTAAATAATATCTAGACAAAAAGTAAACCATATGTTAAAACGCGGTAGTCTTATAACACGCACGGATGTAAAGACCGTTGATAATGTACAGCCAAAAATGACACTAAGAAATGAAAATGGTGGAACGACAGTTGACCAGCATCTCCGAATTATAATGGACAGGTTAATAGAAACGGTTGTCAATAAGAAAACTTTGTCGAAATTAAAGTCAATTAAACCAAAACAATTGAGCAAGAATATGAGCTAGTAGACACATTGTATATCAACTCAATCACGATGTCGCTAAGAGTTCTATGAATCCTGTAATGGACACTAACATGACGTCACTGACGTTTGAAGTACAACGCTTAGTACAATGGCCCCACTTGAAACTTGAAGACACGTGTAGCAGCAAAAACTAATGTTAGAGATAACAATGATACACATAAAAAACGTCTTTTTATTTAAAACAACAGAACTGGTTGTTGTTGTCCATCTAAAAACTTGTCACTTCCTCCTTTATGTAGACTAATAAAATGGACCATATCTTTTCGCCAAATGATCATGAGAGATAATATTTGGATGACAAGAAATAAATGATTTATATAATGAATATTTATGATTATGAAGTGTTTCATAATTATCACTTTTTAAGTCTATTGAGCTATAACTACTTATAAATAAGACAAGTTATTAATGAGATGGGATATCCGATTACTAATGCTTAAAGCAGGTTGACTAATCGTTAGCATAATGTGCAAACTTTATTACCGACCAGTACAGCAATCTTTCTGATATTCTTCAATTATGACATATTATGACCATTGTTATTAGCTATAGTCGTCGCGTTTTAGTATGGCAATAGCTGTCATTGTCCTTTCCATAATATCTCTCCGTACGAACCCAAATAATAAACTATGTATGGTTATTCGTTATTGGAACATGTTGAATATCACGATAGTTACTGATTCAGTTTATTAAAGGAATATTTCAGTTTTTTAAATAAAAAATTTAGGTAGGTCAATGACCACTTTTGCCGGGCTAAAATGCGACAACTCTACAAGTATACACAAACTGGGGTATTCATACTGGGTTCGAAAATAATTAAAAACATCTGTTGATAAACATATGGATTTTACCAGATTCAACAAAAATTCACTTACAAGACTTTGACTTGCGGTTTTATTAGCAGAATCTTTCTAAAGTTCGAAATTCCATCTCTGCTACAATGCGGCTGGTTGATTTCGTAAAACAAAATTGAGGATTGTAACTTTCCTGATCAAAGTACGGCAATTCTCATACCTTTCTTACAAAAACTTTATCCTTACATAACCGAAAAGAAATGTTGAAAGTATTTTGATAAGTTAATAAATGTCATGTCTCACTCTATTTAAATTACAAAACTTTTAATATGGAGAAAATTACAGATGTCGAGGCAAATTAATATAAAAACGGTGAAACAAGAAACGAAGATACATGGCCTGACAGATTTACGGAGTTCCTCTGTGAGTTCGGACCAAAAGATTGAAGTTTATCGTAGGAGTTAAATTGTAGTTGAATTATGGAAGTGTTTCTTGGACAAATCGACGTGTAAACTGAATAATCATTGCCTGATATAGTCAAGGTTTTGACTGACGATTGACATTTCTCGAGAACCAATTTTGTTTCGTTCTAATCTCGACTCAATTGAATGTCAGGATTTCATCAAGACAATTTCTGTTAGCTTATTTGAAGGTGTTTATTTGGATAACTACTATCGTAAACGCTTATTTTCTTTCATTGAAACCTTTCTTTACTTTCTCTGTACCCATTTCGTTGTTACGTATTTTAGGATCTCCAAATATTTTGATTGCATTATCCAGGGTCCAATCCAAGTTGTAGATGACATCTAACAAACTACGTTTCTTTCACAAATGTTCCATTAAAATGGTGACACGGCAAATAAATGGCTCACTTTAATTATATGACATTAAGAAATATATCAGACTGCTCAGAATCATGTTGAAATTCGTGATCAATGGGATTGTAGTTGATTAGTTTTGGAAACAACATTTATTAACGAAATGGATAAACCTAGTTGTCACTGTAGATTCGGACATCTCGGAATTTTACAACGTTTTTGAAATTAAATTCATCACTGATGCATTTGTAATGGATACTCATAATATCATAACAAGGTAGAATAAGTTTATTAAACTTGCAAATCTTTACAATGCTTCAATTTACAATGTATTAAAAATGACCATATTCTTTTCTGTATCATAAAGCGCCTTCTCAATATTTATTACCGATATTAAAGTTTAATCTTGAAGCTCATATTCAAGAGTATAAAAAGAATCCATTATGATTGTAGGCGAAGGCTAGCCGCCATTTATGTTTACTATCTTATCATCAAAGTGGTTATAAAGCCGCTCCCCTCACACTTTTTTTTTACAGTAATGTTGCCATAAAGTACTTTCGCATTTTAGAAAAAGTATCTATTCTGTCACGTAGTCTTATATCAACGGGTTCATATATTATTTTTAACTGGCTTCATTAACCTGCATATCGTCATAAACACGTTACTCGCATGTCACAACACAGGGGAAGTATTTTTGGAAAAGGTCACAAAAGGAAAGCGTGTATGAACGCCTTAAGCAGACACGTATAACTTACTCGACGGAAATGTTTACACGCACTTCGTTTTAAAATGACCAATTCAATTAATTGACGCGGGATTTAATCCTGTTAATTTGAGAGGTAGAAAAAAACTAATTTCGCCCACAATGCTCTCCGACGGCATTATAAAGAAAATAAAAACTTGTAAAAGAGCTCGCGGTATGCGCTTGCGACGGTCAATCTTCTCGTAATGTCATTTGTCGATGGAATCAGGACGCGGTGCGAGCTTTAACGTATGGCAGAAAGAGATAGAGTATACCACCGTCTTGCCACCCCAACTCGTGAGGCAACATTTGTATTTAATTACTTCGTTTACAGACACTTGATTTACGAATCTTAATTTGAAAGTGTTGATTTAAGTTTTGATGAGAGAGCCTGCTTTTCCAGAAGTTATAACGACACCCACGTATAAATCAGGTTGTTTTAAACCGCCCGGAACATGAGAAATATGAGGACATAAAGATATTTATGATGCAGTTACATTAATTTTCGAAAAATAAGAGTACATGCAAAGCAAGGAAACATTAGTGTACCATATAACATCGTAAAAACTCAGTCATTTACTGTCGCTCCATACCTCCATTTAAATTCCGACGCAACATCCTCATTCAATATAATTGGTTATAACAGTCCGGTGCGCCGTACAGTACAAATTATATTATTATCCTGAGCTAGAATAACTTCAAGGGTCGTTAATGTGTAAATCGATTGCCATGCATGGAGCGCCATGCGTTGTCGCATACTAATCGATGAACGACACAACAAGCGGTATAATCAAAACAATATTAACATTCCTCATTCTTGTTCCAGACTTGGCGGCGATACGTCAGCTGCTGGAGAGCGAGACGGGAGGCACCACCTGTCCCAGCTGTAACATGCCCTTTGATAAGGGCAAGAAGAGGAAGCTGATCGACACATGCGGGCATGAGCGGTGCTACTCGTGCATGTTCAGGAACGAGGCTTGTCCGTCGTGCGCGAGGAATAACCAGGGCCAGAGACGGCCGGTCATGGAGAGGTATACGCCTTCGCCGCAGCGGCAGGAGCCGGACTGGCAGTCACCGCACCGCCTGCCCAAGCCGCCGAAGCAACCTTCGAACTTAGCACAGAGCTGTCCAACACCACCGCACACCAGGAGAAGATTCTTCCTGAGTCCCAAATCGTTGCGCAGTCCGTTCGGGCAGCGCGCGCGCCACTCACACGACAACCACGTGCCCCTCTCCGGTAAGTCGCACTCGTATTAGCATACCCGTGGGCCGCGCGTGGAAGCCGCGGATTTGCATCGTTGCGCAAGCGGCTGCGCACGCAAGCTACACTTCATTGATGCCTTCTTGGGCAAAGTTGAAATCTCATTCATAAGCAGGCCGCGTAGCACCTCTCACTTCGATGACCCGTTTTATGAGCTTTACGAAAACTGCGAGGATCTGCCGCGCAGTAAATAACAGTGAGTGACAGTTGCGACACGCGCGCCCACGCCACTCCGCCGGATGTACGTAGGGGTTCCTTAAAGGACCGGTTGTCTGTCTACTGTATTTATTAGTTAAAGTATAATTCCGTACTTTTGCAACGCTGCCCGCGCAGACAGCGGGCCGGCTGTGAACATTATCTCTGTATCTGTAACATTTTCCATTTCCATTAATTATATCATTCCGGTCGACGAGATTTCTTGGGTAATTGAAATATACACTTCGTTCACAGCTGTGAGTTTCTTAATAAACTATTAGTATCAATTCGCCACGGCCCTTGCCCCTTCACGTTTGTACTTAATCTGTCGATAGCTAACGTTTCTATCTGTCGATATAAATAATGGTATCTTTTAAATTTGTAATGGTTTGTTAATGTGGCGAGGTGCAATTAATTGTCCATCGCGGTTCAATTGGGATCGTGTGAGAGAAATTTTACTTTATGACAGTGTTGATGGATGATCTGAGAATGTTCTACATATGGAACTGGGTACTCCTACAGGGTTGCCGGAGGAAGGTCCTCGGAACGCGGCGTGGCACAGCCTGGTGTTCAATAAGATCAGGTCGCTGTGGTCCACACACTCCTCAGTGCCGCAAGGACTCAACCAATTGACAGGCACGAAGTCTTAATTTTGCATTGGAATGTGGATTAAACCGATGTTGCTCATTTAATTGCAAATGTTGGCTTAAGAATTGATTATTCCTTTGTAGTGTCGTAAAGTTTTCAACCTGATTTCTGGAAATGATTTGGATTCGATAGTTCGATTGAACACATTTCGAATAATTGATTGTGTTTCTTCGTATTGTATCGATTGGTAGATCGATTAATGTAGAATCGATTGTTGCGGTAAATGAACACATCGGTATTCAGTCCACATTCCCGGCTCTAGCACGGTCGTCGTCTAATTTTTGCACACCTTATTGCCTGTTCGCATCGCTCCGTCCGTTTGACACATAGCTTCGTATACCGGTTTTGTTTTACCATTGTTTATTTTGCATTTTGTGTGGTTTTTGAGTTTGTTTTATTTACAATTTTAACGCTTGAACGGTTTTGTGTTAAACGTTATTTGAATATTTATTTGTAAATAGGGTTTCATGTTTTAATTTTTATGTTATATGCACATTTATTTTATGCTAAGTTAAGTCATGTATCTGCACAAACATGTATAATTAAGTGTGATTAATTTCATTAACAGATATTTTTGTAATCGATTCATTGATTTGATTTCATAACATCATATTAATCGTTTGTATAAATGTAACCTTCACGCATGAGTCATGATCGTGTAGAAAACTCGATGAATGAAGACATGAACAATCGATTCTTTGATCGAGATAAAGAATCGGTGACAAAAGTAACATCGATTTGTGGGCGAGATGTGCTTTACCGATTAAAGATACTGCAGTGAGAAAAATATCAAAGAAATTATTAAGTACCTACTTTAAAATTATGTGTTAACGGAATCGATGAAAAGCAATGATAGATGTTATTCTAACATCAATATTGATGTTATAAAGCTCAATTAAGTACTAGAGAAATTACTATCAGCTAAGAAAGGAATAGAAAATGGCCAGTAAAAAGGTATTCTCAATAAACAGATCGATAATAATAAGATGTTAGTGAGTTTATGATTTACTAGTAATTTTATGATTTTCTCTCATTTCTATAAAATATAATGTATACCTACTTCAGTAGGTATACATTTTAATTTGATTATGTATGTCAAAACGTGTGCGGAAAGTTGTAAAGTTAATGATATTTCCGATAACTCGGAGTTCGTACAATGAATCTGCCTAGCCTTTTCCCAACCATGTTGGGGTCGGCTTCTAGTATAACCGGATGCAGTTGAATACCAGTATTTTACCAGACAACAAAATAACCATTTCCTGTGGGTAGTACTATGACGCTACATTTTACTACGTAGGCTGTAGAGCTGCGCAGGAGTCGCCTTGTCACCAAAAGAAACGACTGAGGGCGGGTCCTTGTTAAATTGGAACAAGTATTGCTAATCTATATAACTTAGTTAATATTGGCCTTAGGTATTATGTACAGTCGCGGAACGAAAGGTTTAACCAGTTATTATTTATTTATTTATTTGATTTGAGTTTTCAAATCCATTGCTTTGTATGATTGCAATAGATGTCTCTAGTGAAGTTAGTACGTATGTTGTTTAGTTTGATCTGTCCTTGTTCTCAAACACTAACCTAACGTAATGTCATCATCATCATCACTGCCTAGCCCTTTTCTAACAATGTTGGGGTCGGCTTCCAGTCTAACCGGATGCAGCTGAATACCAGTATTTTACATGGAGTGACTGCCTATCTGACCTCCACAACCCAGTTACTGGGTAACACGATACCCCTTGGCGACTGGTTGTCAGACTTTTTGGCTTCTGACGACCCGTAACAACTATCAAAGATCTACAAATGAAAGCCGGGACCAACGGCTTAACGTGCTTTCCGAGGCTCGGAGGAGTCTCGGTGTAAAGATGGTCACCCATATACAGACCAACCCCGGCAAGCGTAGCTAACCTAACGTAGTGTATTGGAGCCATATAGACTTCTCCCAAATTGCGCTACAATACCCGGCTTTCTATACGTTACATCGAGTCTGCTCCCATCGCTTTCGTAATGTCTTCTGTCTTTTTAGTCGAAGGGCGACACACGCTAATTCTACCGACTTGCGGTCTCCATTCAAGGACTCGTCTGCTTCAACAGCCATTGGTCCTTCAACATTGCCAACTCTAAGGTCTCCCTTGAGATACATAACTCGCCCGAACAAACCCTTAACATAACTAACCCTTAGTGTGGGTTGAAAATCATCCAATTACTTCTCCCGCTCTGGGCGGAGCGGAATGGCGTGTCAGACTTTTACTGACTAAAACCCACCCGTGTTCCTTCAGTTACCTGTTGCCAAGGTCCCGGTATCCCTTTCGGACTAACCCGCAACCCTGGCAGGCATCGGTCCTAGCGGACCCCGCCAATTGTGCTGACATCTCTTTGAGACCCGGGCCTGGTCCTAATAAAATAGGCGCGGGCCTGCGGACGGCGAGCAATGGGTAGCTCGCCGTCCGCAAGCCCGCGCCTATGGTGGCCGGGAATCCGCCTGGGATTCCCGACGCCCAGGGCGTCTCCAACGGCGGCGGTTAGGGCCGTGAGGGCGCAAACTTTGCCTCTCCCTCACGCGTTCCGCGTCCTCCTTCGCGAGCATTACTGCTTCGCAGAAGGAGGTGGTAGAGAATGCCTAAGGCATTAAATCCGTAGTACCTTTTTATTTGAGTGCGAAAAGTTTAAATAAATATATAACTTTTTTATTACGCGACTGTACTTCTTAGTTCATACGGCTTCTGTCAATGTAAACGTTTGTATAAGTTAAAGTTATTACAGTGTAGGTGATATTGATTTTATAATGTAAGTATTTTTTTATTGGAATAGACAATCTGGCGTTGTTGTTCACTTCATTATGTCAGGCTGCTGTGAACAATCATTGGGATAATCATCAGGCTTGGCAGACCGGGTTGGTGATTGCTGTTTGTTTATGTCTTAATTAATTAATTCCTTGTTGACTATAGAGTAGAATTGAAAATATTTATTTGCATTTAAACATGGTACAATAATGGTCATAATAATAGGGTTATGATCTACATGTCTCGCCATGGACTGGCATACAAATATGTTAAAGAAACCAAGTTCCTTTCCTTCGGCGGACAAAGCATATAATATTAGATATAGTTACTTTGTAGTCACGCTGAAACTTGCGTCGCAAGCTTTCAGATCGTCATTTGATGATTGCACTACTGATCGTCCTGGGTTCGATTCACGATGCGGGCAAAGTGTAATTGGGTTTTTCCATTAAGGGCGCACCCTACCTCAGATTTTATCCCGCTCGCACCATACTACTCGCGACCTGAGTGAGAACCAGACGGAATGGGGCGCTAGCGGCTCTAAAGCGTCGAATAGTTTAGGTAATTGCTTTTTACGGTGAAAATAATGGTAATTAAAAAATAATGACACACATAAGACCTGCTTTATAGTTAGTTCAGTTATCATGCAAAGTTTCACGATCTAATTTGAAGTATTTTTTTAATACCAGCGGTTTATAATTCTGTGCAGAACTTTGTTTTTTTTTTTCTATCGAGAAATTTTTATGTAATCGTCTTTTCGCCTCACTGCAGACCAATCCTCAACTTTAACATATATTTATTTCAAAATAAATGCTGTAGTATTTTCGGCATAACAGAGGATCATGCTAAGCAATTTGTTATTGAGTGCGCCCTTAAGAATTTCTTAGAAACAGCCCGGAGTTTGGAAAACTACGTTTGTCAGCTGTCAGTTGAAGGCATATTAAATACGGTCACTGGTAACAAAACTGGCTTGGATTTTCTGACAGTACTCAAACCACAGTACCTTTTTGTATGAAAGGATGCAAGACTGGGATGCCTACAGCATTGTAGACTTTGAGAGGAGATGGTCTTTCGTTGCATGGCGCCTGTGTTGCTTTCCACGTATGACCCGTCTGCCTTCAAAGCAAGAGTGAACAGGCATCTTCTGTCAAACTCGCTCCATCATAGTCCTCATCCATTACTTTCCATCAAGCGAGATTTAGGTTAAGAGCAGGTCCATTCATAAACGAATGAAAAAAATAGAAAAATAGATTTTGACCCCCATATTTTTCTTTTCTTAGACCAATGATAATTGCGATTGTGTTTTAATAACATGTCTTCAGGTTGCGTATGACTCAGTTCTTGGTAACACCATTGACACACAATCCTGGACGTCGTTTAAAGGACAATGTAAATGGACTCGCAGTTGTAATCCGACTTCGTGGAAGTCGACTCCATCAAGTCAACTTGTTGTTCAGCATTTAATCATTCTGATAGATTTTTGTGTGTGTTCAAGAATTTGATATTTTCCAAGAAAAAAAAAGACAGAAAAAATAACGATTTTTCGGAAGCTATCTACCAGCACCCTAATTTAATCACAATCTGAATCGTTTTGAAGGATATTGGTAATTCATTGCTTCATATTTCACAAGTTACCTAGAATGTTAATTTTTCGTTAAATTCATAGCTCATCTCCATATTCATAAGCAGCCTTAATGTTCCCACTGCTGGGACACATTTAAAAAAGAAAATCGATTTTAAAAATTGATTGCGGTACTAAGCGCGACACTTGTAAACTTGTAAGATGGAATAGAGAGTCGCCGGACACTCAGGATTTGCTATGCTTTTCTACAAGTTGTAACTTACAAAGATTTTTTTGATAAACAAAATCACGATTAAAAGTGTAAAAATATAAGTATTTGTGAACTCAATAATGACTTGTAACATGTAATTTACACGTGTAGTTTTTTTTTATAATAATGCAATTTTTTCAGGAGAAAAAATTGTCAGGGCACAGGGCAGGTCTCATAATCAAGTTTTCATGAACTTTAATTAACCATTATGATTACTTATTGGACCGTATGGTATAATATAAAATGAACAAACAAAAACAAGACAGTGACTATCTCAACTCATCTCATTTGGGGAGAAACTTTTTCTCATCTAAAGCTAAAGTAACTTTAGCACCTAATCTAACTACCTGAATCGCTCAGTGCTCATACCCTTAGTCAATGAAGTGTAAACTCCACTACCACACGATACATCGCTTCCGTCGTATCCTCCGTGTGAAACGCCTTATTGTGCGATCATGTTTCTGACATGTTTGGTTTCGAACGTTGTTGTGTTTACAGAAGGTGACCCATGACTTTAATTATGAGGTGTTGTTGCGGTTAATTACCATTAATTTAAAAATGGCGTGTAGCTTGACAATTACGATTGGTGGTAATAAACTGACACACCTCTGTATTATCTCATTTAATAGAATCTATAATCTGAAAATGAAATGAACCTTTTTCGCGTAGCCGTGAGGCGCACACTATTACACATTATTTTTCACTTTTTATTTTGTTATTTGTACCTATTTTGTGTTTCATGAACTGTGTCCCAATAAACGTTATTCTTTCTTTCTTTATCCTAATTGTCAACTGAATTTTGGTCAACTTTAAATATAGTTTTACCAAAATTTAGTTTTATTAAGCTAGTAGATAAAGACACGGTTTCCTTTCTTAAAAGTTAAAATAAGTTCCCTAAATATAGAGAACGTATGTATGACCTCATACTCAGATCCGGATTGCGCTGCCTTTTATCTCTAATCCTCTTGTGCCTAGAGCTTTTGTGTGATCCACACTATTAAATGCCCAAATTATCAACTTTAACTATTATTTTAGTGTTACCTTGGCAGTGCCCGTTTGAACCAGTTGCGCAACAATCATGCTGCACCGGTTCGATAATCTACCAAACACAATGAGTGTCAGGGTTATAAGCTCTTTTACTGCTTCAATAACAATATGTTAGCTTTAGTAGCCTTTCGCTAACATCGCAATATATGCGTTCATTGTTAAATAGCATTGAGATTTACCACCCCACGATATCCATTCACACTTAGGTCAGGTCTGTATCGGACTAGGTTCTAAATTTTTATACAACTTGGTTGTAGGTACATGATAGAAAAAAAGAAAATTAACACCGAACACTTTGTCTGAAAATCGTACGAACTACACAATTGTCATCTATTACATCCGTACACTCGTGGTTTGGGACAATTGAAACAATATAGTTTAGTGTAGTTGTAGATTCCTTTTTTACCGGACTGCCAAGGAAGGGTTATGTTTTTCCCGCGTATATTGTATGTATGTTTGTTTGTTTGTTTTCTTTATTACCTCGTATCTTCCAAACGGATGGATGGATTTCGACAGTTAAGGTATCATTACATTCGTTGTAATGATAATACAAACGTTCCTCGTCTATATCCTCTGATATTGTAACAACTCCATCATCTCGGACCAATTAACTCTAGCATTCGAACATAACATTAACATCCAATTCGCTAACCTCACAAAATTTTACGTAATCTTACATTGCATATCTAACGTGTAACCTTGGCAATGTTCACATCAACAGATTGGATGTAATGTAAGGTTACATAATGTTACAACAATTATGTCACTCAAACTGCCGGTGAATTGGGTACAGCAAGAAGAGTCATGGTCAACTGTTTGATTCCAAAGGTCATTGATAATGAACAGGGTTACATTGAACTTCGAAGTTAGGTGTGACAACTTTTACTTTAAGGTTAGAAATTAGGTATGTTTCTGATAACAATATGTCTGAAATCTGACAAAACTGACGATTTGTTTGAGAGACATATTTTCTCCTGCTCTCTTATCGTAGAATTAAGATGAATGTCCTCTATGTTAAGGCTTACTGCGGCAAAGGCTTCTCAAAATAGTTAATACCTACTAAGGCAATATATGTTATAATTTATGAAAAAGAAAGAAAAAAAAGAAATAATAACATTTATTTGGACACAGTTTGTGAAACACAAAATACAAATAACAAAAATAATAGTGAAAACAATGTTTTAACAAAAATGTGTGCCTCACGGGTGCGCCAAAAAATAAAAGACATTGACACTAGACATTTTTGTACATTATTGGTAATCATTTAGTTGTAAAGACGTTTTAATAGCCAAACTATGTTACTGGCACTTTAATAAAGAGTCTGGGTACGAAAAAAAGTTAATTTCAAATTCGAAACTTTTGTTTAAAACAGTAAAATAATCCATTTTTCAGTTTGTGACTTTTACTAACTTTTTGCGGGTTTGCGGTTAAAAGCTGGCAACTAAAACTAACTTCTCGTTATTTTTAGTAGAATAATTTAAGTTTAATAAATTGAAATGTCTTAATAAGCCAGGAATCCTTCCACTATTTCATCCAGATTCCCACTCCTAGAGAATCTAACGCACAATAACAAATCAATATATAAGCACACAATTACGCTTACCTTAAGCTCAATGACTCTATGGGAACCAGCTTATAAAACGTGGGAGTCGATAGTTTTTATCGACATCCCGAGTTCCCGACCACATCCCATCCCTATTGATCAATGAATTAGTAGGAAGTGGTGGTCGTTTTTGCTAGTGTAAGACTAGGCATCGATGTTGTGTTGGGAATCTGTTATGAGGATGAATAAATGTCGGTGTTATATGTTGGATGAATGTCACATATGTTTTTAGTTTAGGCCCAGACTAAACGTTGCCGTTAGCAGATTTGGAGGTGTTTACTGGAGCATCATAATATTTTTTATTTTTTTATTTTCGGTGAGTAACCCGTCATCGAATGGTCTTTTTTTTTCTGCCCCGGAATTCCGATAGTATGAAGAGTATCCTTATTGATAAATGATTTAGCAATTACCTTGATGTTTAAAGTATTTGCGAGTCTTTTATAACCCTTTTCCTCAAGGCTACCGCAGACAGGCGCGAGGGAAGTTTGATGGAACAATTTCTATGAAAAACTCACGAAAATTGTCCTACCGGTGTCGCATCGCGCTTTTCGGCGGGAGCCTTCATTCTCGTCTTTCCTTATCAGTAAATGAAAATCAATACTATTTAGAGACAAAATCTAGAATCTGTAGAAAGCGTCAACCGTTAGATTTTTAAATCAGATTTAAAAGAAAGATCAGTCAGAGTTGCGTAGCTCCTGCCATGGTTGCGGGAAAGTCCGAAAGGGAAAAAGCGGACCTTGGCAAAAGGCAACTGAAGGAACACGGGTGGGTTTTAGTCAGTAAAAGTCTGACCCGCCCTTCCGCTCCACCCAGAGCGGGAGAAGTCATTGGATTATTTCCAATAATCAAAAAAAAAAAAAACAGTTGTGTAGCTACGTTTTCTATTAAATAACGTTCCAAGCTCAATAATAAATCCATTGTACCAAAACATCACAGACAGATGTACTCCACAATGAATAACTGATGCGATCATTCAATTCATGAACGGAGTGAATGAGTGAACTAATTGATTCCATTCGATCGTGATGTTCTAATCATTTGAATTGATTACTTGTGCTTCTTTTATCATTCGGTGATCAATTGTTAGATAATTATCAATTATTTTAAGAATCTTTTTTTTACTGTTGTATCTATGATTATAATCTAGGCTACTGTTATAAGCAGGTCCGCTTTTTCTAGACCAGCGGGGTGCGTAACACACTAACAGTAGCAATGGCTTTCATTTTGACAATTCAACAACATTAATTGCGGTATTTACATTGTCGAGTAGACATATATTCCAATATATGAAGCAATGTATTAGCATTATCCTTCAAAATCATTCGGATTTTGATTGGAAGTTTCTTACGAGTAGGGCGCAAGTTTTCTTATAGTATGGGTAGCTCATGTGTTTAACAAGGATCTTATAGCACTGACCATGCTCTTGTAATACCTTAGTCACCTTTTTACTCTCATAGGTAGATAAGTTAGTTGAGAAGCTCGTGGCTACGTAATAACAGCCGCACGGGTCGATCCATCAGGTTAAGCTACGCTTGCCGGGGTTGGGCCGTGGATGGGTGACCATCTTTACATACCGAGACTCCTCCGTGGAAAGCACGTTAAGCCGTTGGTCCCGGTTTTAGTCGTTACGGGTCGTCAGAAGCCCGAAAGTCAGACAACCAGTCTTACCAAGGGGTATCGTATTACTCAGTTACTGGGTTGTGGAGGTCAGATAGGCAGTCGCTCCATGTAAAATACTGGTATTCAGCTGCGTCCGGTTAGACTGGAAGCCGACCCCAATATAGATGGGAAAAGGCTAGGCAGATGATGAGGTAGATAAGTTAGTTACTCATTATTGGAAACCACGCTGTATAAGTACAAATGTCAGGAAGATATTTTAAAATGAATATGTAAGAAAATAAGTACGCGCTATATTAGCTACTTTCTCAATCTGTTTTAAAATGATCATACATGGTAGTTTCGTGCGTTCATTATAACTTAACCCGTGACGAGATTGGTAACACTGAATAATGCAGTCTTAGTTTCAATGCTAATAGAGTTCAAAATGGTGACTGAGAGAACAGGACCACCAATCACATGACTGCAAAATTCAATGCTACCAATAGCGCCACGGGTCAAGTTATAATGAATGCATAATAACAATATTTTGAATAATTTCACATTTGAAAAGAGAATCTAACTTCATAACAATGTCCCATTCTTTGATTGTGGCCACGAAGCAAGCGACTATAGAGAAAACTTTTAATTAAATATAAACATGTCCATTTTTTTTTCGAGTAGTAAAATTAGACCAAATGAACAGGCCAGTATCATTGTGCTTATAATGGGTATGGGTACATAAAAGCCAGGAATTATTAACTACGATGATAGTAAAATTATATTACTTCAAAAAAGGACATTATTGCAGTCTACATATAATTTGATTGAGTGGACATTTACAAGCTTATATGTTAATTTGCAATGATGCAATGTCGTACGTATGTAGAGCTACAAGATTGACCTTTCACGCTAGTTTTGAGCTGACAAATGCCAAGCATTCGCCAAAGAAGCTGGCATTTTGTTAAATGTCTTCATTTACGGACGAAACGAATTAAAATGAAGATATTTGAATAGACTCATTAATTTATCTTAACTTTTACGCCAATGTTCGTTGACAACTCAATTCAAATAACGTTATTAGCTGTTTAAATATGTGGTTACGGTAATAACTTATGAGTAATAAATATGGTATGGTAGAGGAATTATGACAAGTAAATACGGCTGAACTCCGACACGCAACTGAATTTTAAATCACCGCACCGATGTGTAGGTATTGTGGCTATCAGGCAGTCTTTACAAACGTCTAAAGTTAAGTGTCGTTTGAGAATTCGAAGGCACTGCTTGTTTGCAGGAAATATATATATATATATTTTTTTTATTTGCAAAGGCGACATTACCTCATAATTATTATTCAGTCTCTCTGCTGTCTCTGCGTTCTGCACTTGAAACACAAAATGTCCCTATCATTCCTAATGTAACTGATTTGTAGTTTTCTTAAAAGATTATTATAGCAACATTAAGTACCTACCTAAAAAATTCCAAGATAGCAGAAAAAAAAACAAAATCCGACTCGCTGTTTTCACGGCCCAACAGTAACCGTATCGAGTTGTGATCTCGGAACTGCGACGTTCCCACGCCAGCGTTTCCGCACCTGCTGAGGATCTCGACTTACACAGGACACCAACACGACCACGACCGATATCAGTTGCTTGTTGTCGGCGACAGGTGACAATGACAGGATTTAGTAGTAAAAGAATATTTTATTTAATATTGGCCGAATAAAAAATGACACTTGTCTTATACAGCACACTAACATTTGATTTAGCGCTATAATCATAACAAAACTTGAGCCTAATAAAATATGCATTCCCCATACAAAGCTTCTTCACATTACACTGACAAAATACCATGAAAACTCATATTTTCCCTAACCCTCAAAAAACACATCTCTCAAACGATTGTTACTAAAAAAAACGTTCTCAACCGCTTCATGTGTTAATTCTGTTCCGCTTCCTGTGATAACAATTTCGTTTTTAACACACAATGGAGCAAAAATCTCTTTCTTACCAAGAGCTCATAATACCGAATATGGCGTCTCTTCATCAGTCTCTTTAATTTGTTTTAAAATGTCATGGGAATTGTGGAAACAAAGGATATGTATAAAACAGTGTGGGAGGTAAAGATCTTAGTGTAAGAAATACAGGCGTTATTTATGGACCAGTAATTGTGGATCAAAACATTGTAGTCTGGAATCACACACCGTTAACAATCGTCACTAAGAAAAAGAACTTAAAAAAACCAGAAAGTACTTTGCTTGACTTTTCTAAGAGAACTTCGTCCTTTTTTGAAGTTTTTTTAACAAAAATTGCCTCGCTATTTTCCAACTATGTTGGGTCGACTTCCAGTGTAGGTAATGAATGCAGCACCCAGTTACTGGGTAACAACTATACCCTTTGGTAAGACTGGTTGTCAGACTTTTTGGGCTTCTGGCTTCCCGATACAACTATGTCAACTTTCAGTTGGTGGATATTCAAATCCACGTTTTTTGAAAGACCAGTGTGTATATGGGATTTATTTTAGGAAACTTGGATATACAAAGTGCCGTGAAATATTCTTGACTGAAGTGTGAATATAGCTACAGATTCTACAGCTATTACCATGTTGATGATACTTCATTCGTTTTCGTTGTACTTCATTTGTTTTTGTTGTACTTCATTTGTTTTTGTTGTACTTCATTTGTTTTTTATATGTGTGTGTAAGATTATTGCACGATTGTGTATGCATGGAGTTCACATTATTATGATTTGATTTTTGTTCCTTTTATCTGATCGTGTTTTGTTCGTGTTTAATTGAAAGCTTGTGAAAACCGGCATGTAATATATGGAAACAACTCTTTGTGTTTGAGTTTATTAGCTATAATTGTACACTTTGTATATTTTTGCACCTAGGTGTTAGAATTGTCAATAGCTTATCAATTTGAAAGCATCTGTTGTGAATTCAATTATGTGTAAATAGTTACTTGTGTATGAAATGTCTGTAAACGCTTTTATGAGTTTTCATTGAATAATATATCGCGTGCCTAGATGGCGCCACGACATTTATTAGACGCAATTCTACTTTCGTAAGAACTGTTGTACTGCTCCCCATATGAAAAGATACATGCACTATCAGTCTCAAGCAATTAAACAAATACAGACGGATAATTATTAGCTAATTGTAGTAACTCTATATTTTAAAATATATTTTTATCACCAACACCATCATAATAGCTCCATTTTAGCAGTAGATGGCCCCACACCGTACTTATAAAAAGATACCATTCAAAGTACTCCAAAATCTTACCACCTCCTAATCTCCTTCACAGACGATGAAGGCGGTCACATCAAGCAAGCAGGCTACGAGTCCAGGCGACAGAATGACCTGTACATGCGCCTGGGCCTACTGCTGGGCGAACGCCGCGGAGCCAGGAATAAAGCTAGAGACAGCTGCACTTCGCTGGCTTCTCTCGACGCGCATACGCTGGCTTCACATAATACGAGTCCTGTAAGTACTTACCTACCTACTTGGAAATTAATTTGAGCAACTGTCAAATAAATACAAACCTTTGGTAATGTATGAGCCAATTCAAAAGAAGACCAGATATGCAATAAGAATTTTTGTCTTAGAATTATTAATTTACCACGCCGCCAAACCCTTCACGCGAAATAGATCTCATCATTGTTGAACGATTTTTAGGCGTAGGTCCAATAAGCCCATGGTACTTTCATCACGTGAAACATTATTCACGCGGGTGAAGCCGCAGAAGCTAGTAGACTACACCCATGGTGGTTATCACAAAATCACTTTATTTCGTTGAATCTGCAGCGTTTTACCAGCCTTCTTACCATCACTTACCTGGAGGTAAGACTCGTTGGCACCTTACATGTAAAGAAAGAAAAGAAATAAAGAAATAACGTTTATTTGCGGTATAAGAAAACAAACACAAAGAAAAATTAAGAAAAGGTTGGGGGAAACATGTGTCACATCCATGCAAAATGGTTATCGCTTAACATTATGCTGCGATCCTATGGACGACAGAGCCCCAGCGCTGGTTTTCAGCTACAGCCGGCGCTACGCACGCCGGCGCTACGCACGCCGGCGCTATGTACTAAAGCTGTAATAACCATGTTGTTTCAGGTATCAACCCTCACCGGTTCCTCAGAGGTGGAAGTAGCAACGCCTTTGGGTCGCGACTCACTAGGCTCTCTAGCGTCCATGTCATTGTCTGCAGCCAGCAACTGTTCGTCATCCAGTCCTGGGAGCAGACGACATTCTGTTAACAGTAAGTCACCAGTAGAATAATTTCACGGTTAGACTGGGGATTTTTTATATTATAATGAACAATGATTCTATCACTACTAGAGATGTCGTACCTATAGGTCAATACCCATAGTTTTGAGAGTTATACTAGCCACTGACTTCACATGCGCATTAACTGGATAATGCGCATGTGAAGTATCGTGAATGCAATTTAAATACAAAATTTCGGAACTTGCCCTCTCTCTCTGTCTCTCTCTCTCTCTAGAACCCGTATAACCCTCTCTCCAGTATCAGTAGAGTCTACTACATTGCACAACACATTTCCTACTTCCTAGGTGTTGATAATTTTTAAAATGCTTAACTGGCATTGGGTACCATATTGTTTTATTTTGTGGAGCCTGCCGGACGAAAGGATTCCTTAGTAATCTAAAAAACCTTTTCCACTTGTCAAAAGCTCTGGCAGATCTAATTAGTGAAATGAGTTCCCTTTCTATCTATCCTCATTAAGCCCTTGGAGATTAAAGTGGTCAGTCATTAAGATACCACGCCCTATGTGCCTCACGGCTGCCGATAACAACTGCTCCTAAAGAATTTGTTATTAGCTTTTGACACGAGAACCACTGATAGGCTCCCTACCTACATTTCTTCGGCGTTTATGCCAGCACTATAAATAGATTGGAAACAACGTTAGGCAGATAGGAACTAAGCCTTGAATAATTGCATGTGAAATCCCATAATTTTAAGCTATGTAGAAAAACTTGTTTCATTCTCGCTTATGACCTGTTCATTAGTGTTCATCACCTCCAGATAAGTTTAGAATATAGTAACTGATTTCATACAAATTCTGGTCCAGTACCTTAATTTATCGGATTGGTAGTGTTGTCAGAAAACTACAATTTTAGGAAGTGGATTGTTTCCAATCGTATCAGAAACACAGACTGGGCCACATTCCATACCAAGATCTTCATTTAGTCACAATTTAGTGTCTCTGTCTCCCACTATATGAAGAGTTTTAATAGCAAAATGTCTTACTTTATTCACTTTTCCTAAATCAGCACTAATAAATTTATATTTTCTTCGTAGCACTCCAAAGTGGCAGATCAGACGAACTAACACGAATGTCCAGCGGCTTCTTCAAAACGAGAAAAACAGCTGCCAGACGCTCAGCCAGGGTCAACAGCAAGCAATCATCAACATCATCAGAAATCAAAAAAGGTTCATTGTTATACCAAATTAATATTTTTTCTTCAGCCATATTGAATCAGCAAAAAGCGCGTAAAATTTTAATACAAGCTCTCGAAATTATTTTTCGTGTAATTAGATTTGTAATTAAATATCGTCCAAGTTTGAAAGCGTCTGATGCAGAAATTGGGTTTAGATTATACTGTCTGGCTGACACAGAAATTGGCAATGAATTGCATTTTGCTTGAGAATATAAGTATGTATGCAAATGTGCACGTATTTTAGTAGCTAAGTACGATAAGCCTCTTAGCGAATTTGATCTAAGTGGCACTAATAGAATTGAGCTAGAATATGGCAGGATACCTGGCCAATAAACAAAGAAATTATCCGTAGCAGATTAGTTTTATACATGAGCAACTGAACTTATTTGAATACTAACTAGAAAACTAAATGCTTCTTTGACTTCAGTTTCATTAAAATATGCATATCATGTAATATACTCTATCTATCATATAATTCTTAGATAGCTTGCGTTGACACAAGAGAAACTGAAGATGAAATGTTTAAAACTAGTGGTTCTTATACCTTTATATTTCCTTACAGTGCATCCATCACCTCAACTGACATTACGGCCACTGTTCTTCGAAGTACCTTCAACAGACAACCAGACGTACTTCTCAGGAAGACAATGGCTGATGAGGGACATGGAGAAAGCCCTGGATTCTAGTGCTTCAGGTTTGTCTCCCTATTTTGAAGGATGTCTACTCCATTAGTTAGATCGTTTTCAAATTGTAATTTCACTAACCTTTAGCAATTTTTTCTATCATCTCAATTTTAATTTGCAAAAGTCGACCGCATAACCGCTCCACAACGAATGTCTGTCTATAACCAATTTCCTATGTCTTTCTCTGTCCGGTTGTAATTTGAATATTATCTGTGAATACATTTGATTAAACATTTTATTTTTTTACAATTGAATTGTAAATTCCCTGGACCCCGGAGTCTGTAGCTTTGCCCGGTTGATGGCAATAGGCTCGCCCTCTATTACATGGGACTTACACATAACTGGCGAAATGTGGGTGTACATGTTTCGGTACACGTCTGTCAAAGTCAAAGTCAAAGTCAAATAATTTATTTCAAATAGGCACATATATGGCACTTTTGAACGTCAAACAAAGAAATAGAATTGATTCTAGTTGCCCCTTCCAAAAGGTAGTTTTCGTATGGAGAAGAATGGGCAAGAAACTCCATCGTTACTCTTTTAAAAATGTTTTACAATATTTTGTATACATTAATTATATAATTATATGTGAAGACGATGCACCTGCAATAAGATTACTGTACTACGAAAGGTAAAAAGAATTATAAATGGAGCAATAATGAATAAATTAATTACCAGATACATGGTGCTCACATATTTACAAAGATTGTAAAAGTATACGATATTACAATAGTCCTAACATTGTTACAAGTAGTACTAATAAGTCAGTGCGTGAGTTTAAGTAATGACAGAGTGTAAAAGTCTATGACATACAAATAATAAATAAAAAAAAAACTAAATTAGCTATCAGTTTGATTTTGTCCAGACACTAAATCGTCCTATGGAGCAAGACCAGCATGTTTCCAAGCATTCTTATCTTGGATATAATCCTCTAATTTGTAATAAGCTTGTTTACAAAGTGTACTTTTTATATGAGTTTTAAATTTTCTTTCATTTAATTGCAATATATCACAAGGTATTTTGTTATAGCATTTAACGCAGTACCCCATAAAAGATGTTTGTACTTTAGCTAATCTGAAAAATGGTTGATCTATTTTATCTTTATTTCTAGTATTAAAATTATGCCTATCACTTATTTTATTAAAAAGATTTAAGTTTTTTCTTACATACATAATATTCTCATAAATGAATTGGCAAGGTACCGTCATGATATTAATCTTTTTAAATAGTTCCCTGAGAGATTCGCGGTGACAAAGATTATAAATGGCTCTGACAGCTCTTTTTTGCAAAATAAAAATGGATTCAATATCAGCAGCCCGACCCCACAGTAAAATGCCATACGACATAATGCTGTGGAAGTAACTGAAATAGACCAAACGCGCGGTTTCTACATCTGTTAACTGTCTTATCTTTCTAACAGCATAAGCGGCCGAGCTTAACCGCCCCGCAAGAGATTTTATATGAGGTCCCCATTGTAATTTCTCGTCTAGCGTGATTCCCAAGAAAACTGTTTGATTAATAAACTCCAGTTTTTCTCCATTCAATATGATGTCACATTCGCTACTTCTAACATTAGGTAATTTAAATCGAATGCATTTGGTTTTTTTTTCATTTAGTACCAAATTATTTACCGTAAACCAATCTTGTACCTGAAGAATAGAGCTATTCACGTCGTCAAGATTTTGTGAACGTCGATTTATTTTAAAAATCAATGATGTGTCATCTGCAAATAACACCATCTTCGGTTGATTTAGAAGTAATTGGGGTAAATCATTAATATAAACTAAAAAGAGGAATGGACCTAATATCGAGCCTTGAGGAACGCCCATTGCCATTTCAGACCCCAATGAGTTTACGCCGTTTACTTGAACTTGAACTTTTCTTTCTTTCAGATATGATCTTAGTAAATCAAGAGCTGTATTCCTAACCCCATAGTGCTCTAGTTTCAACAGAAGTGTATCATGGTCGACGCAATCGAACGCCTTCGAGAGGTCGCAAAAGATTCCAATGGCATCTTGTGCTTCCTCCCAGGCGTTAAAAATGTTCTTTATTAGGGTGACACCGGCGTCAGTGGTACAACGCCCTTTGGTGAAACCGTACTGATGTTCATGAAAGATGGAATTTTTAGTAAAGTGACGTAACATTTGATTGAGCATCAACTTTTCAAACACCTTACTGAGAACTGGCAGAATTGACACAGGCCTATAATTGTTGGGTTCCTTACTATCACCGGATTTAAACAAAGGAACTACTTTACTGTGTTTCATGAGATCCGGAAAGACTCCTTGGTCTACACTGGTGTTAAATATGAAAGCTAAATAGGGCGCAATGGTTTCTATGATAGATCTACAGACTTTTACAGACATTCCCCATAGATCTTCTGTTGATTTAATTTTAAGATCTTTAAAAGCTTTTATAACCGCTTGGGGGTTTGTATGCTGAAACCTAAACTCCAAAGGGCATGCCTTTACATTCTTTCTAAGTAAGGCAGCAGAAAGCGCGGGTGAGGAATTTAGAGCTTCAGTAGTTTTAACTGGAATATTTCCAAAAAAGTTTTCAAATTCCTGAGCTATTTCTACATTTGAGTTGATTGGGCCATGTGCAGTCTCTAAATTAAATTCAGTACTACGCTGTTTTTTCCTACCTGTTTCATTATTTATTATTTGCCAGGTAGTTTTTATTTTGTCATCAGCTGATTTTATTTTATTGCTAATGTAAAGAGCTTTAGCTATTTTGCACACATTTTTAAAAGTTTTAGAATATTTTGCAACATACTGATGAAAGGTTGAATTATTCATATGTTGCTTTAGGCCATAAAGTTCAAAAAGATTTTCCCTGCTTTTACGAATACCTGGAGTAGCCCAATCACTAAATAAGAACTTTGTGTAAATAGTTTTAGTCTTTAGTGGAAAAGTTTCATTAAAGTGTTTGTTTATTAGTGAAAAGAAATCGGCGTAGAACTCATTTGGGTCACATACATTATTAAAACTCTGAACACATAATTTACTGGCCAACGAATTATTTAATTTTTCTAAGTTTTTACATGTAATTGGCCTAAACCTTATTTGAATTTTTTGTAAAGGTATGTAGGCGCAAAAAGTTATTGTTTGTCCACTGTGATCAGATGGCAACTTATTTACAATTTCTTTATGTAAGTAATCACAATTACAAAAAATATTATCTATACAAGTGGCAGAAGAAGCTGTCACTCGGGTTGGTTCAATAAAAACATTTGACAAATCAAATGACCTAAAAAGACTTAATAATCGGACAGTATTCGAGTTATTTTCTAATAAATTAATGTTAAAATCACCACATATGATTATTGACTTACTATTAGTACTAAGTTTCTTTAGCACCTCTTCCATTACAGAATCAAATATAGGTAGATTCTGGTAGCTTGGAGGTCTATATACGCATACTATAACATGCTTATCAAGCTCAACACAGGACAATTCAATGGTGTGTTCAACAGACAGTCCAATGATGTCTTTCCGTTCTTTTGATTTAATAGAATTTTTTACTAATATTAATGAACCGCCATGTATCATACATTTTCGACTGAAATGGCTAACTACACAATAATTTTCATAATTAATTGACTTTACTTGATGGTCTTTTAACCAATGTTCTGTTAAACAAATTACATCAAACTTGGTATTTTCTAAAAACAATTCTATTTCCAGTAATTTGGAAGAGCAACCTTGGATATTTTGATTGAATAATTTTAACATATGTTGCCCCCCCTTTGGTTTCTTATTTTTGTGTATAATATTGCCAGAAGATACCTTTTTATTATTCTCTAATAATAATAATTGTTTATTTGAAGGGGTAACTTCTGTTGTCTTGCTTACTAGTTTAAAACATTATCCGGAGTGACCTCCACAACTACAACTGAAGCGTCCAGAATGCCCGTCGCAGTTCCAGCAGGAAGAGAATACCTTATCTGACTGGTAGTGGCCTCCAAAGATGTTGGTATTATAGGTGGATCCTCCTTCGTACAACATGATGATTTATAATTATTGCTCACTATGCTGTTAGTATAACTAGACAACACAGACTCGTCACTAATACTATCATTTGTTATATTAGCTATAACCCCATTAATATTATATGCTATCAACATAGCAATCAGATGTCTACATTCCCAAGACAGAGATAAAGTTCTCTGAGTTAACTTAAAACCACTAACAAACTTGTTAGTCGACTAACCCTTCGGAGAATTATAAGCTTTATGTTATGTGAATTGAAAAGTAATTCCACTTTCTCATAATTTTATTCCTTTACAGGTATCATAGTATCCGGCTGTCCTGGTACAGGCAAGACAGCCCTCATCCTCCAGCTGGTAGAATACTCCTGCTTCGGCAGAAAGAGGAACTGCGAGTATGAGGAGCTGAGGGAGCAGTCAGACATCAGGGAGATGCTGCCAGAAGAGCTGACCATCGGCTTGTTCACCCACCTGGCATCGCACGTCGTCGCTTATCATTTTTGTCAGGTAAGAACGAGAATCCAAAAAAATTAGCTCCATTAAACTTAGCCATTTGGTCAAAATGTTTCCAAAGTTTTAAATAATGAATTACTGCTCAGTAATCTCGTCTTGGAACCATGTCAATGAAATATTATTTATTTATTTATTAGTCTAATGGTTTGAAGAATAAATTGATGCAAGATTGACCGACATTTGTTTATCATGATTCTGATTGACAATTATTTTCTTTTCAGGCCGATAACAACAGTACCTGTCTCGTGGGTGAATTTGTGCACTCACTAGCAGCACAGCTCTGCCAAGCTCCAAGACTTCAAGCCTACAGGGAATACCTGCTCAGTGAGCCACACCTACTCGCCTGTTTATCTCTCAAGGAATGCATCGCAGACCCTGACTTAGCCTTCATGAGGGGCATCATTGAACCTCTTATTATCTTGAGGAGGAGTGGGAGCATCGATTCGTCAAACAGCATTATTCTCGTTGACGGTCTTTGTGAAGCTGAATACCACCGACCTGACCATGGGTACACCATCGCGTCCTTCCTAGCAAGACATGTACCAGAAATGCCTTCATGGCTCAAAGTGATCGCTACTGTAAGGACACAGTTTCTAGAACTGTCGAAACAGCTGCCCTACACAAGACTAAGTCTGGATGAGTCAGACAATGTTCACAAAGATCTCCTGGAGTATTTCAACACACGATTACAAGCTGCTCCAATAATAGAAACGAACATCAAATGTTCGACAGGAAAGTCTGAAGGAGTACACAACTCAGTGATGAAATTCGCACAGTACGTGCTCCATCTTAGCCAAGGCTCGTTTTTGTTCCTAAAATTAATTCTAGATCTACTTGAAAGGAGTCACATCGTGGTTAAATCGACGAATTACAAAGTAGTGCCGATATCGCTGGCACAAATATTTTTGTTGCAATTCAATCTACGATTTCCTACAGTGCAATCATTTGAGAAAGTCACTCACATCTTAAGTGTGTGCTTAGCAGCCTTATATCCTCTGACTCTGGTAGAAATTTATTACTCGGTAAATTCGTTACTGGTCAACACGTTCCTACCCTGGGATGAATTCTGCCACAGATTCGAATCGCTCTCAGACTTTCTTGTAAAGAGGATCGACAACACCTTCATGTTCTTCCACCCTTCGTTCAGGGAATGGTTGATAAGAAGAGATGACAATGAAAGCCCAAAATTCCTCTGTGATTTGAGAGCAGGACATTGTGGCATTGCATTCAGACTATCCAGGGTGCAGGCTCCTTTAGATTCAGATAAATCGATGGAGTTAGGACATCACATTTTAAAAGCCCACATGTACAGAAATATGGGACCAGCGCAATTAGGGTTATGCCCGAGGGATTTGCAAGCAATGTTGGTAGCAACAAGTTCGGCCAGTGTTGGTGAAGCGATTGCACATTTGAGGAACATTTACACGCCGAATGTCAAAGTTTCCCGACTAATGCTTCTAGCAGGTGGATCTCCTAACCAAATCACAGAATGTTTGGGCAGTGCGCCGTTACTATGCATGTATTCCTATCAAGGAATATTGGCTATGGTTGGATTGTTGATTGAATTTGGAGCTGATATGGAAATGACAAATTCTCAAGGATGTACAGCTTTATCTTTGGCGTGTCAGAGAGGTCATACTGATGTTGCGAGGAGACTTATAGCTGCAGGTAATTAATAGCCTTTATAGAAAAAAAACCTACGAAGAACTTATTCAACTTCCTAATGTTGAAGAAACTTTTGATTGAGATGATGCCTTTGCATTGACTTCTTAGTTTGACCATTTTTTAATCTGTTTTCGTTTTTTCAGGCGCATCGTTAAGTCACACCGACACTGCAGAACAGACTCCTCTCGTCCACGCAGCTAAGAACGGCCACAGAGATACAGTAATCTACTTACTGGGCTGTCAAACTGGAAATGACAGAAACTCCTTGGATATCGACGATGGTAGCATCGAACAGCTGGTGCCAGGGTCTCGGCATGCACTGATAGCTGCTGCTCAAAATGGACATTTAGATATTGTTGAATATCTTTTGGATACTGCTGAATTAATTGTAAGTACAAAACCATACATTTTCTAATGTGAAGCAACTTTAGCGTATCCTTGTTGTATTTGTGTAACTTCACTTTCTTTTAAATCTATTCCTATTTCTTTTACATGTTTAATGTCATTGCTCCTTTCTTCAACATAATTACAACATACTTTTTTTTTTTTCTACAGCCCGATGGTATATGCCCAGTAACAGGCGAGACGGCTCTAACAGCCGCCTGTTCATCTGGCAACGCCGCAATCTCCGACGCTCTCCTGATCCGAGGAGCAACACCTTACTCCTTGAATGCTCGTCAGCTGTCACCACTAGCGTTGGCAGCCAAGAATGGAAGAACAGCTCTTGTGTTGAGGCTGTTAGATTCTGGGGCCGATGTGATGGGTTCTGGTGGAAAGATTCCGTTGATATTAGCGGCTGCTGAGGGTCATGCTGATGTTGTTGAGATGTTATTAGATCATGGTGAGTTATTAATATTTTTACTTTTATTTATAACAGTTTTTAAATTTGGAGTCTTTATAATAAGTCTGTTATAGTTCGTACCAAAACGATGTTAAAGCCAGATTTACAAGGTACGATGTAATTGCCTGTGCCATATCATAACTTGAAACAACAACAAAAGTTGCATCGTGTAAACAATGTTTAGATGATGCAAGTCATTTGTTGATTCAATTTTATTGTATGCACAGACAAGAAACTTTCGTCGTGTAAATGAGGCTTTCTAGTCTCTATTATTTTGTTCAATGTTATTTTGTCAATGTTTTCATGTTGTTCCTCAAAATGTTCGGTTACATCAAAACGTGTAATCTTTTGTGTTAGGTGCTGACCCTGATGCAATGGATGCTGACGGAATATCTCCTCTCGGATGGGCGTGTCTAAGATCTAAAATTCCTACAATGGTCGTTCTGATGGACAAAGGCGCTACCATAGGTAAGTTGTTACCTTATCGACATACTGTGTTCATCTGTTGCCTTAGCTACACGGTTTTGTGGTGTATAATAAATTATAGAAGTCTGAAAATAAAAATTCTTCGTTCTTCTTAGTTCATAAGACAAAAATGTACATTTTTATCATTATTAAACTTTGTTTTAGTGTTATATTAACTTTCTCTTAGTAGTTCATGTTATTGCTATTAATTTTCAATATATTTTTGTTCAAGAAAATTATTCTCAACTTTGCCACCTAAAATCTTTTTCAAATATCCTCCTTATTTTTACAGACCAACCAGATGGCAGTGGTCGTACACCCTTGGGACTGGCATGTGGTGGTCCATCAGATCTGGTTGATATTCTGCTGGAGCGAGGAGCCTCGCTGGAGAGGGTTGACCACAGTGGCCTCAGGCCCTTGGATAGAGCTATTGGACAGCGAAATGTTCCCGTAAGTCATATTTTATTGTTAATTATATTTAGATATTCGAAGATACTCAATCAGGGACCAATTCGCTATTGTGGATGTTACAATTCAATTAATTTATGTCGACTTTAATATTATGTTTTATGGTTTACAGGTCGTTAATTGTTTTCTGAGGAAAGGCGCTAAACTCGGTCCGACAACGTGGGTTATGGCTTCAGGCAAACCAGAATTCATGTAAGTTACCAAACATACGGAAAAGTTGACTATCTGGGAGATAATTTCATCCACATACCTTCATCGGTTAGATACAAACACATGGACCTATAAGGTCGTATAAGGTCCATAAACACGGCAGGAAGTAAAATATGGTCAAAAACAGCTTTTGTTACAGCATAATAAATACTTTAAAAAATTCTTTTGCCACAGCTTAATAAATAATGAAGAAGCAAAGAAATATGACACTAATACTAAACCTTCTCCCCAGGCTAATACTGCTAAACAAGTTGCTAGAAGACGGGAACATGCTATACCGGAAGAACAGGCCATCTGAGGCGGCGCACCGCTACCAGTACGCGCTGAAGAAGATCAACCCACTCATCAGCGACGAGGGGCTGACCACACCTACCACGCAGCCCGTGCCGCATGAACATGTATCTGCATTTGTGCAGTTAAAGACGAACTTGCTGCTGAACTTGTCGAGGTGTAAGAGGAAATTGAACGTAAGTAATCTGTGAAAAATGTTGTTTTTTGTGTATTCGAATCGCTGTTATATATTGTATGTAATGTAAATAGTAAACCATGGACTACCGGCATACAGTTTCTCTGTATCTGGCTTGTCCATCCAAAGGTTGTGTAAGTCTCTTGTTATGCCACTACTATTAAGTTGATTTTCAGATAAGTCAGGAGCGTTTACAAGTATTTAGTATGTTGCTCTCAAAACATATTTTTTATTGGAATATCAATATAAAAATAAATTCCTCCAATCCTAACTAAGTTATTCCACTAGGATTTTACCAACAATATTTTTCTTTACAACAGGAACCATCAGAAGCCTTAGACCTCGCAGCTCGGGCCTCAGTACTGCGTCCGAATGCCTTCGAGTGTGCCTACGCCATGGCTCGAGCTATCCTCGCCCTCAACAAACCCTCAGAAGCTCTCCCTCATGCTAGGAGAGCATTACTCCTCGCCCCTACCACTGACCTGTCAGCAATGAGAACGCTAAAGGCCCTCCAACAAGAGATCCTTACTAGGATCAATACTGGGTCCCATAGTTTAAACGGCGATACGCGATCAATGAGAAATTTTGACACGATTAGTCTTAATATGCCATGATTTTAAAATGTAATATAACCAGGTTGTATGTACAAAAATAGATAGAGGAAATTTTTAGATTGAAATTAGGACACATAATTCATAACCCATCGATTTATCGTCATAACATATTAAATTCTTATTACCATTCGTGATGTTTACGTCTATATTTAAAGAGGACATATCAGGATTGTCTTTAATACTATTACTATCTCAATGTTGATATATTTCACATAATAATTCATCAATGGAATTACTATGATTGTAAATAATATCTAGGGAATCGAACGAACGAACATTATTATAGAAACAGTTATTTTTATCTGTATAAAAAAGGAGTTTTGTACTTTATCGTTGTTATAGCACCTTATAATAGTCCTTTTCTGTAGTTTACAAGATTATGTTTTAAGGCTTTTCTACATTAATGTAAATTACAATTCGTTGGAGTTTAGATATTGTTATTAGCAATATAAATATTGCTCGAGTTTATTTTGAAGGGATTCACTTAACCTCTTAGATCTATTACAGTTTCTATAGGAATTGTCATGGATAGATATGGTCATTAGAACCATTTTAGTTTAGCAAGAAGCGATTTCATACAATTTTTGTTTTATATACGTAAATATTATATGGTTGTCTACTAAGCTACAGACGGATAAAAAATATACATTATGGTTTATAGACGTAGAAGGTAGGATGACGATATTATATCAAAAAAAGTGAAATATATTTATTTTATTTTGTTGAATAATGTTATACTGCGCCTGTGTCTCTGACATTATCAAAATTATTTTTATTTCCCTACGTAGATAATAATGATTTTATTAATAACACATTTTATTTACGATATGATTGTATGACATGTAAATATGTAATTCTTCCTATTACGAATTAAGTAACTGACAATGTACAGTGTCTTACAAAATAAATTAGAGTTTTAGCCTCGAATAAACATGTCTATGAAATATTAATCGCTTGCCATTTTTTATTGAAATGCTTTAATTTTTTTTTTATCGTTTTAAAATAGATAAAAAATTTGGTGCCTCGAAACTTTTTATGTAACTTTTGCAATCTTCTCTTTTTTTGTTATTCTTTATTCAATATCTGAGTTAAACTCATGTGCCCATTTTCTTGCTTATTTATAATTTATTAAACATATTAGAGTGAGTTCAAAGTATGTGAAAATAATTAGGAATGATGAATATGTAATGGATTTTTTTTTGTTTGTTTGTGTTGGATGTATCTATATAAAAAGAGTGATGTATGTTATAATTTACTAGTTTATAAATAATTTTATTTATTTTTGAATTCTTTAAAGTGCATAGCCGAACTTAATTATTGTCATATACAAAAAGAAATGTTAGATTTAGAAAATTTTAAATCCATTTTCATGTAATCAAAAAATGTATAAATAAGTGAAAATAAAGCAATAGGTAATTCCATACGCAAATTTTTAGAACATAAAATGTCAAAATAAAAACTGGCCAAATGTTTAAACTTTTTACTAAGACTGACGAAAATATTGGTGGAAATTATAAATGAAAGAATTACTTATAGCTATGATAGTGTAGTAGGAAATAATTTAAGTACAATAGTTACTCAGGCAGTACATAATTATTATGATTGTATTAAATATTTTTTTCATATTGCTTCAAAATTGTTTTTTATTACCCTTGATCCTGATATAATACACATACAATTTCAAACAGTTTTTTTTTTTTGCGAATGTACTCTTTACTCAACGACGCCGTCGAGCACGGTTTTAGTTCGGTACATGTGCACAGATTAGAGGATGATTTTTAATTAACAAACATCCCGGGGTATTACAAGCGGGATATTTAAATTTCATTATTTTTGACCTAGTTTTTGAAATATTTGCGAAAAACTTAAAAAGGGGATTCCAATATATAAAAAGCCAGGTTTCAGAGCGGCTAACTTATGTGACTCGAACTGTAAATCCAACAATTTTTGGCAAAGGTCACGGTAAGGCCAATTAAAGGTCATCCATTAATCGGAATACCAACATCCCGGGGGGTATTATACAAGGGGGTGTTAAAAATTTCATTATTTTTGATCGAGGACGTCTATTTTTTGAAATATTTGTGAAAAACTGAAAAAAGGGATTCATTACATGGAAATTCAGGTTTCAGAGCGGCAAACTTAAGTGACTCGAACTGTAAATCCAACCATTTTTGGCAAAGGTCACGGTAAAGGCAATTAAAGGACATCCTTTAATCGGAATACAAACATCCCGGGGCGTTTATTACAAGGGGGGTGTATAAAATTTCATTATTTTTGACCCAGGACGTCTAGTTTATGAGCTTTTTGCGAAAAACTGAAAAAGGGGATAATCTTCCAATTTAGGTTCAGGACGCAACTTACGATTAAACTTGTCCGGATTGAATACGGAAAGAGAAATAAACGCAAAATTATTCCTTAAACCCTTAACATAAAGTACAAAATACAAGCTAAAACAGTTTATAAAAAGTCTGCACTTCACTGCACTGTGACTTCCGTCATAGTTTCATAATACGGAGTAGTTGGAGGCAAAAAAGGAACGGTAGGAGGAAACAAAGGTCGTCTAGCATTTATATAAGAGTTAAAACCAGGTAAAGTACGCAAGATAGGAGGAATCGTAGAACTAGTGGACATATGAGCTTTGGAAACCTGATCGTGTAGCCAGACCGGGTTGCTTCTAAAGACACCATCGTTGACTGGTCCTCGGCCAAATTCTGGGCGAAGATACACAGGTTTTAGTATCAAAGGAGGTATGTTAGGTCTTCTTGTGGTTACTTCTGGCTTCACACTAATAACCCTGACAGGAGGAGCTTCTTTCGAATTAAAAAAAGCGAAATCGTAAACAGGTTTTTTGACAGTTCTAGAATGTTTCTTCCTTATAGCCCGGTTAAGGTTGGTGGTGACCGGCTGGTTAGGCATAAACACGTGGTGGTAGTGCTTCATAATTTCGTCGAGTTTCTCCTTTGTTACGTTCTGTTTGTCTGGTGCTGTGTGAGTCATGTCCAAGAAAATTTGGTTGCACTGTGCTGTGTTCTTCCTCTTGGAGACTGGACAAGTCTGAAAAACAAGTGAATTTATTAGAAGGAAGAATCTCAATTCTGAAAATAAAGCTTTTGTGGAAGATATTGAAAGCGTTCAACAAAAGAACCTAAAAAAATCTCAGCTTGACGCCAAAGATCTTGTTCAGTAGAAAAGAGGGAAATGGAAGCTTGATCTCAAGTATATGGACACACGGTCTAGATCTAAAGGGAAGAAGAAGCTATCATATTAATTTGTCATTTCACACTTTATAAAAGTGGAAAAGTACCCACCAAACCATAAAATTCTCAACTACTAAAGCCTCAGAACCGATAATGAAACACCAGTACAAAACCATATAAAACGAGGCATCTTCAGGATGTCGTTGCCAGAAGCCAGGTGCAGCGCTCCAGCGCTCGGTGTTGCAACACGTCGTGTTCTGGTTTGCAACTGTTCAATCGTCATCTTGAGGATACCTCGTTGAGAGGTGAAACACGTGTCGATTTCTTACAGGGTTTTTTATGACTCTTGAAGAATAGTTAAGCGGAATAGGTTCTATTGTATTTTATAATGGATTTCCGCAAAGTCACACCTGAATCAATTAACTACCGAGTTTAAACCTATAACTCCTTCCCTCTAACTGTTCTATGAGGTCCCCTAGATTAACATACCATCAACATAGCATCAATAACATTCAGCAGCTTCTTCTCCGAGTTACAATGCTCCCCATACATCGGTATGTTGATGAAGGCGCTCATGTAGATGTCCAGTAAAGCGGCCCACTCCACCTGGTCTGTGGTGAACTGACGGATCCTGTCCTTCATCTTGAAGTAGTCCATAAAGTTGTACTTGTTCAAGACGCCCATTTTCGTCATCATGCATGAGGTTGGCTCTTTTGAATCTTTGCACTAGAAAACAACAAAATTATTGGGTCATCAGAAAAAGATGAAGAAGAGTTACTGTTTAAAAGGAGGCGCCATTCAGCTAAAAAATGAAAACAACTTCTTGAAATAAACATTTTTGTATTTGTATTTTTTAAGATTTCATTCTGCATAAGAACTTGAGACAGACATCTATGAAGTGCAAAAAGATATGATGTCGTGCAACGTTTTTCATACGAATGATTCAAAAACTATCACAATTGAGCAAACCTTACCATATATCTATAAGCGAACTCTATGAAGTGCAAAAAGATATGATGTCGTGCAACGTTTTTCATACGAATGATTCAAAAACTATTACAATTGAGCAAACCTTACCGTATATCTATTAGCGAACCATCCATGATTCCTGATCTTAGGCGGCACAGCAACGTGCTCAACTTTGTACAGAGCCTCCAAACCACACTCTTGGAGGTTGTTGCGGTGAATCAGCTCGGGCAGGAGACATATTTCACGACGGTTTCTCTGTATAATGAAAAACACAAACATTACTTAAGTAACATCACCCTGTATTGCACAAGATGTAAGGGAACACCCCACATTTTGCCAGGTATGTTTTATGTAAGTCCCGGGTATGTTTAATAAGTCACCATGTACATGGTGACTTACGCCCCTACATACACATCATGCGCCCCCATACGTATGTAGGGGGCGAGATTACCTATTGCCATAAACCGGGCACAAATCCAGACTTCGAGCTGCTTCTAATAATTACCAGAGAAATACCAAAAACCCAATAACATTGCCCGACGTGGGGATCGAGCCCACTAGAACCCGCGATCAAGGGTCGCTAAAGGTATATTATTTACTAGCTACGCCCCGCGGTTTCACCCGCGTAAGTCTCCATCCCGTGGGAATATCGGGATAAAAAGTATCCTATGTGTTAATCCAGGTTATAAACTATCTGTTTGCCAAATTTCATCCGAATCCGTTCAGTAGTTTGTACGTGAAAGAGTAACAAATATCCATCCATCCATCAATCCATTCATACTTACAAACTTTCGCGTTTATAATATTAGTTAGATACCTAGTTAGATTGTAACTAAGATTAAGAAATAGATTAAACTTACCGGTCTATATTTAGAAGAACTGATCTGGCACGGAACGTCATGGTTACCATGTCTGAAAAAACCGGTAAAAAGGTACGGTCAGCAAGGAAAGTCAATAAAATACATGGCAATAAATTATATAATTACTAGCAGCGCCCCGCGGTTTCACCCGCATAAGTCTTGATCCCGTGGGAATAACGGGATAAAAAGTATCCTATGTGTTAATACAGGTTATAAACTATCTGTGTGGCAAATTTCATCAAAATACGTTCAGTAGTTTTTGCGTGAAAGAGTAACAAACATCCATCCATCCATCCATCCATCCATCCATCCTCACAAACTTTCGCGTTTATAATATAAGTAGGATATTTTAGTCACTTACTTGCAAATGTTAGACTTCCTCTTGTAAGGGCAATTCTGTGAAGCAAAAATAAATAATTATACAAAAATCCTTCTACAACATTATTTTTGTTTATGCTAAAACCGAAAAGGTGTCATGTATGAACAACTTTTCACAAACAAAAAAAACAGCTGTTCCATACATTTTTGTTCACTTAAATCGACAAAATGTATGGAACAGCTGATTTTTTTTTCGCGATTTCAAGGTTGGCCCCATAGAAAAAGTTGTTCAAAATGATGAGTACAATGACCCCTTATCGGGTTTAGCATAAACAAAACATAATGTTGTATATCAAGTGCACCTACCACTCGGAGGAGCTCGTGGCTAAGTAATAACAGCCGCACGGATAGATTCGGATAGATTCGTCAGGTTAAGCTACGCTTGCCGGGGTTGGTCCTTGGATGGGTGACCGTCTTTACATATCGAGACTCCTCCGTGTCTCGGAAAGCACGTTAAGCTGTTGGTCCCGGCTGTCATTTGTGGATCTTTGACAGTCGTTACGGGTCGTCAGAAGCCCGAAAGTCTGACAACCAGTCTTACCAAGGGGTATCGTATTACCCAGTTACTGGGTTGTGGAGGTCCGATAGGCAGTCGCTCCATGTAAAATACTGGTATTCAGCTGCATCCGGTTAGACTGGAAGCCGACTCCAACATAGTTGGGAAAAGGCTAGGCAGATGATCAAGTGCACCTACCACAAATTCCACCATACATACCTCGGTCAACACATCCAAAGTACAAGCTAGCATATTGTTAATCTCGCACCCAGCTTCGTAACTCCTCACAGGTTTGAAGACACATTTAGTGAGGACTCTGCTTGTAGCCTTGGACCAGCCTGGATTAGTCTCAGTGAAGTTGTGAAGCATCTTTATGTAAGCATCGATATCGAGGATTCCTGTGTCCGTGATGATGCCCATTTGCCGGAACACGCAGGTCTCTTTTTCGCACTGGAAATGTAAAAAAAGGTTTAGTTTAACATAACATTAAGCCTGAATTCTCTACAGGGGAAGTATCAGTGTTTTTCAACCTGGAGGTCATCTTTAGGGGAGTAGCAAAAGTTTGGGAAAGCTACTGCAGTAAAAAGAAACAATAAAGTTTAAAAAGATTTATTAAGAAAATTGTTAACTAAAGGACATAATCATTTGTATCAAATAAACAAAAAATCGTCGCATCGGCCGTGGTCGTACGTATGCGCGTAAATTGCGTTATCTCTTGGTGACGCATTCGATGTAAAAAAATGTGTTTTACGTACTTAATTACATAAACAAAAGGCAACGGGTAGGGGTCGCAAAATATTTCTTCATACTAAAGGGGCCGTGTCATGAAAAAGGTTGAAAAACACTGGCCTACATCCTCATTTCGCCAGTAATGTTGCCCATATTTTGTCGGCACGTTCTTTGCTCGACTGACTGCCCATTATGCGCTGATTGAACATTAAGGAATAGCCAATCGTGGAGGCTTTGAATAGGAGTGCAGTAGATCATAAAAAAAAATTGCCAAAAAATTTGAAAATTAGAATCCTAAAGCTTCAAAATACTTTTTTTAGTCTCAATATACAGCCTGTTAAAAATCACCGTTTGGAAATATTTTTTTACTCCCTTATTTTTTTTTTGTAATTTTTTATCTGCCTACATTGATAGGCTATTCCTAAGATTTTAAACCAAGCCAGTGTTTTTGTTCTTTAAATCGAAACCAGATAATTTTTTGTGGACCCCCACTTACAACTTGTGGAACCCCATTTTTTTTTCGCGCAAACTTGGCATTCGGTCGAGTCTCCCGTAGACCCCTAGACCATCTGGATCACTTTGGGAATCACTGCACTATATATTTTGATATAATTATTACAAAAGTACTTACTGACTGAGGCACCAGCATAACATCCTCAACTGATTTAGTCCTTTCCGTAGTGGTCGTAGTCGGAGCTTCAGTGACTGGAGAATGGCTGGATATGACCAGTCTGTCCTGACCCTTAAAACTAAGATGAAAGTCGCACTCGGATCTCCATGAAGGGTTGATGAATTTCGTCATCTCACAGCAGTCCAGTGGATCTATTGGTTCCTGAAAAAATATAAATTAATTACACCGTATTTTAGTCAATTATTGTTTATTTGTATAGTTAGTTTTTATCAGTAATTTATTTAATCTATTATATAATGTAAATAGTTATTACCTAGTAATTATGTTAGAATTAGATAGTATAATAAAACAAAGAAAAAAAAAATTACACCGGTGCCGCATTTTTTTAGGCGCTAAAAATAACAAAATAGAATCCCTAATTTTCGATGCCCATTTTATCCAGGGATTATCAAGTCAAGCAAATAGAGGTTGACTTGATGGTTATAGTAAAAAGGTACTCGTTTACGACATTGAAGCTGTCGAAAATACCTATATTAGTCTGTTGACATGACGCTGATGATAACGATATAAAAGAAGTCTTTATGAAACTATATTGACGATGGTACTCGTTGCTAAGTAATAACAGCCGCACGGGTCAATCCATCAGGTTAAGCTACGCTTGCCGGGTTTGGTTCGTGGATGGGTGACCAACTTTATATATCGAGACTTCTCCGAGCCTCGGAAAGCTCGTTAAGCCGTTGATCCCGGCTGTCATTTGTGGATTTTTGTAAGTCGTTACGGGTCGTCAGAAGCCCGAAAGTCTGACAACCAGTCTTGCCCAGGGGTAAGATTTAGGTACTTACTTCTACTGGGATGTCAAATGGCATGAATACTATTTGTTTTCTAGTTATGCCTTTAGTGTCAGAGGTAGTTGTGGTTTCAAATGCTGTTTCAGAAGTTATCGCTTCAGGAATAGTTGCAGCGCTCTGTAAAATATAAGATTGGGTATTTTTGAAAAAAGTCTAAAATAAAGTATTGTAAATTCTGAAAAAAAAGAGAAACAAAATAGGAATTGCTACGAACCCTAGGAAGTCAAAATTATTTAGATGATTTTTATTTAATCCAGGTTATAACCTGCTGCCGTTTATAAACGGCGTGCAAAATATTATCCAAATCTGTTCAGCCGTTTTAGCATGATTGAGAAACAAACATCCAAACACAGAAACTTTCACATTTATATTTATAATATAAATCGCTGTGCCAAATATCATCCAAATCTATTCAGCCGTTTTAGCGTGATTGAGAAACAAACATCCAAACACATAAACTTTCACATTTATAATATAAATAATATTAATATTTATAATTTATATATTAGTAGGTTCTTCACTTCTGCATAGAAACGTGGTGACGTTAGTTTTATGTCAAATCATCATGGTAATGGGTAGGTACTTACATCAACTGGGATGTCAAATGGCATGAATACCGTTTGTTTTCTGTTTATGCCTTTAGTGTCATAAGTAGGTGTGGTTTGAAAAGATATTTCAGAAATTGTCGGTTCATAAGGTGCAGGTATTGTTTCAGTAGTTACAGCGTTCTGTAATATTAAAAGCAAGAATAAAAAGAGTAAAGAGAGAAAAAGAAGAGTGTCTGTGGAGTTTTTTGCCCGTTCTTCTCTATAGGAACCTACTACGCTTTGGAATGGGCAACTAGCTTCAGTTTTTTGAATTGTCAAGGGGTCGGCCCTTGACAATTCGAAAGTAACTGTAATTGGTTTATTTGAAATAAATGCTTTGAGTTTGAGTTTAAAATATATTGAACTTGAGCTGATAGAGCTCAAAGAGCCCAGCACTGTAGAGTGTAGAAAATAATCATCGACAGGAGTGTACTAGTTGTTGTATAATTCTATATTTTTAGGGTTCCAGACCTCAAAAGGAACAAACGGAACCCTTATACGATCACTTCGGTAGACAATGACCCGGGTTAGGACATAGGATTATTATGCCGATAGTACAACGTTCTCGTGGGATTATTTTCTGACCACCACGCGGGCAAGACGGCAAGACCACGGAAAAAAGCTACTTATTTATAATTATTTTTAGCTAAACCTTACCTCAAAGTCTACAGTCTGCACATCAGTGTACCTCGGGCCGTGGTCGAAGTAGTTGATAAAAGTGGAGAAGCCACATTCTTCCAGAACTGTCGTATTGAATATCACTGGCAAGTCACAGCATTTTGTGTCGAAATACTGTTGAAAATAAAGGTCAGTTCTTGATAAAAGGATTCAGCGGTACCCATTAGGTAATTTTGTAAAAATGAATTAGAACAGCCCAAAGATTTAAATCGTAGATTTGCCCTTACCGTACTAATTCACACGAAAAAGTGTACTATATTACGTATACTGAGAAGAGCGAGCTCATACATTAGGCCTCTTGTTAACGACCGTTTTTGTCAACGGGCGCACATCCATCGTCGTCAACACACTTTTATGAAATGACGTGGTCCACTGCATTGGACCGACCGCCCGCCGTCATGCAACGGGTATGTGCCCGTCGCGCACACTAACCTATTGAACACTGCGCGTCAGCCGGTCGTCCGTTAAAAAAATCGGACCGTTGTCCGTTGTCGTTAACAATGGCGTTTCATGACAATCAAGTCAAGTCTCTGAGGCACTGTGTGTAACAAATGTCAAAACGATACAGAAACGCGATCATCTTTTAACGCGGCAGGGCAAATCTACGATTAAAATCTTAGGAATAGCCCCATTATCTAATTACAAAAAAAAAACTGTCAGTGACTGCTAAACAGTCATTATTTAAATAATGTTGAGACCACCCCCATTATTGCTACATATTATCCAAAAATGCGCGGAACTTACGTTTTTCAAAAACCAAGTCGGCCGACGCTCTCTAGGCAAATTCTTCTCCAAGTTAACGTAACGGCTGAAAATATATAGAAATTAATATTGTTTATTTATTTATTTAACCATTTATGCACACACATATAAATACAGACAAGAAGAAAGTAACAGAAAAATACGTACAAAGGAAAAGGTTTGTTTTCTCAGTCGAATTACAATGGAGTGGAAACGAATCAAATCAAATAAACATACCTCTGTGAGAACATGTATTTCAACCCGGCAAGAGATGTAACGGGTGAGCAGGAATCATCCTTTCTCGTACTGCTTACTGGACAGAACTGTAAACAGATTTAATCACATACCTAATTAAACAACAATAAGGTTTTTTGTGGTTTGGTTTTATGTGAGGTTAAGCTATGTTTGCCATCTATACCACAAGCAGACGTCTGCGAGCTTCAGAACTCTGGCAGCCCCAAAAACTGAAAACCGGTTTTAATCTAATCTTCTTTTCGTGTGGTTAGTGACTAACCTGTTGTCAGAGTTTTAAAACCACCCATGGGCATCTGACTTGGCTTCAGATGCCTTCGAGAAATATCTTTCAGACATCCCGGATTTATTTATTTTAATCTAATTATGTACAGATATTAGTGATATCCAGAAATTGAGTTGTCCAAATCATTGTACAACCTCCACATTATCATGGAGGTTAGAGTGCATTACTTCAACAGCCTATTCTTTCTGTACACGACTTATCATTTATTTATGTGTCACACTGTGGTTAAAGGCATGACAAGCAGATTGTCATCATGATGATCCATCTAATTAGTCTGTGATAGTCTGCCTTCTGGAAACAGGCCTCTTCTTTGCTTGTGCCAATCCCAACGTTCTGTTACCAGCCTCATCCAGTGTCTAATATATTATACTTACTTACCGGAGTATCTGCGTAAGGAGCACGTGGCTAAGTAATAACAGCCGAACTGGTCGATCCATCGAGTTAAGCTACGCTTGCCGGGGTTGGTCTATCGATGGGTGATCTTTACATACCAAGACTCCTCCGTGCCTCGGAAAGCACGTTAAGCTGTTGGTCCCGGGCCCGGCTGTCATTCATGAATCGAGTCGTTACGGATCGTCAGAAGCCCGAAAGCCTGCCAACCAGTCTTACAAAGGGGTATCGAGTTGTGGAGGTCAGATAGGTAGTCGCTCCATGTAAAATACTGGTATGCAGCTGCATCTGGTTAGACTGGAAGCCGACCCCAATATGTATTTACACATTTTTTTATACTTACGTCAATCATCTGATCCACCACGCAGTGCATCAGCGCTTGTCCAGGACAAGTATTGGTAAACCTTCTAGTTCTGTTCTCATAGCAGTTATCCAATACGTTGCCGAGCACATCCTGCCAGTGACCTTCGGGCAACACGCGTCTGAAGATATCCTCGCTTGTCTCTCTTGAAGGTAAGGAGTCTGGCAGACCTAGTTTTGTGCTGATGCAGTTCCATTGGTGACACTGGAAATGTTTAAATTATGGATTTTTTACAAGCTGTTCTAAGTGATGAAGTCAGGTCAGCAAGCTTGCCTCAAAGTGATGTCAGCACAATTGGCGGGGTCCGCTAGGAGCGATGCCTGCCAGGGTTGTGGGAAAGTCCGAAGGGGATACCGGGACCTTGGCAACAGGCAACTGAAGGAACACGGGTGGGTTTTAGTAATTAAAAGTCTGACACGCCCTTCCGCTCCGCCGGGGTGGGAGAAGTCATTTGATGATTTCCCTTTTGATCCTCAAAAAAAGAAAAGTTCAGCAAGCTTTATTGGTAGGTAATTAAGTTGAATTTGCCTCGCATCGAAACTTGTCTTTGACTGTGGACTCTTTGGTTTTGAGTAGGTAGTACGAGAAGGGGTTCATCTATTCGGATTCGCATTTTAATAGTTATTTTAAGTTTTTTGCGAGGTATGTAAATATATACGGTCTCCAACAGTGCTGCGCGACTAAACGGGGCCAAATACACTAATCAAATTAATCAGAAATAGAATTTGAAGGCCAGAATTCCACAAAAAATATCTACATCTTTCAAAAAAGTCATCAAGTCATCACTCATCGTATATACTTAGCCAGGCTTCTTAAGAGATATTGCTATGGCTTCAGCACGTGTGGATGCTTTATAAAACAAGTACAACAAAAATTGCTTACTATCTCAAGATTCGGGGTTTGGAGGCCCCACTATCAATTGTTGATGCCTCGTTATATGTTTGTGCACAAACACAATTATGCTTGTCAAGTTATTCGTTGTTATCATTAGGTATGTATACAGTAGATATACCTACTTATTGATGCCTAATTATAATGTTTTTCCATCAGTGATTAGTTGATCGCATTTACTTCAAAACGGATGCACAAACTTACCAAGCGCGAATTCTTTAGGTAAGACCTTCCGAAGCCAGCTTGTCCCAAAACCTGGAAATATAGGTACAATCACCACTTCACCAGCAATCAATCTTGTTTCTCTTAGCAACCTTTGAATTCGAGATTTATCACAATATCTACTGCTCTTGAGATTCGAGAGATCTCGCTTGATAGAGGTATGGATGAGGTCTTTAAAATGTAACGAAATGCACCCAGAAGGAGTGCCCCATGATAGGTTTTTTTTGTAACTCCGCTGTCTATCCGCCTGTCTGTCAGCGGGCTGTATCTCATGAACCGAAATGAAGAAATAAAAAAATTAAGGATCCCCGAAAAGATCTGTACATTTTTACGTGATTGATACACAAATTGATACGCAAATTGAAATTGATCGTCTACCAAAATGTAGGTACCTAATTGAAACGATTGACAATAATACTACAATAGAAATTGATGGCAATTGATCGATTGCAATTGTTCGTTTCGTGAACCCCTAAGGCCTAGCTTAGGGGTTCACGAAACGAACAATTGTAATTAATTCGGCCGTTAATTAATCATTTATCAGAAGTCATTATTTGGTCAGTGGGTCGTCTCTATTTTAACAATGAATGCAAACATCATTGCGTCATTAAAAATGAAACAAGTATCGGTAAAATATGCGACAAATTTGACCTTTGAGAAATATCTCATTTCTTAGTCTTTAAATAAAAACATTCTAAATCCATACATACCGCTGGCAAAAACACAAACAACCAGAGTAACCACAATAATTTCATGTTTAAGTAAGGAAGGTTCAAGAATTACTGACCAGTGACCATAATAAGATAATTTTGCCGCGTATATTATTATCTGGGGTCACGACTTACGATAGCGTTATTTTGCGTTGTTTAAATGGGGACAGAGTATCCCATTGCCACGTGTGTTGATGCCTTGATTATTACTATTTTTATTTTTAATACTTTCGTTGGTTTCACTGCTAAAGGCGTGAAACAGTTTCTAAGCATTTTTTTTTCTTCCCTTTTGGCAACTGAACCGATGTCGACTATTCTGCCAGGGTCATGTAGAGACGACAGCACAAGATGAGCCGTCGAACTTGGCACTTGGTAGTTGTTCTATCTAATCCCACAATATGCAGCGTCTACACAGATAGATACGACGCTACATACCCCCAAAAAAGTTAGATATTAGACAGCTAATACATAACTTTTTTTTTTTATCCTCATGGATGTCCGTGGTGTCTTGGGGTGGGCAGAGGGGACTGTCAGGCTCTTACCTATACTGACTAAAACCACACCGGTGTGGGTCACACACTTACGTCGGGAGGCTGCAGGTGCGGATGCGACGACCACTGCCCCGGACTGGAAGACGCCCACCAATATATATAGTAGTCTATGACGCCCAAGCTCTACGTGGCCTGTCCCGTTGGGGGAGTGAGGGGTTGAAACTACCCTCGTCACTTTTCGTTTCAAATTTAATGGCGGCTCGGAAGCTAGGTACGTTAGGGTTAGGGTTAGGTTAGGTAGGTGGGGTGGGGTAACTCTCTAAGTTCATATAAGTGCATTGAATGACTATTTCATTGACACTTATAATATGAACTTTTTAAGGAGTTGTATTGCTGATTCTAATGGACATTTGGGACAGTCTCTAAGTAAATAAAAAATCGAAATAAATCTAATATAATTTATTGGTGAATTGAATCCCATAAATTAAAAAAAAAATCGTTTACACAATAAATCAGCTACTTACAGAAATAAGCAAAGAACATCGCTTCGATAACACAGATAGATACACACCAATAACTATGTTTCAATTCTGAATCTCAGATAATTAATATTCATTGCCGCGTACTCAACTATCTACTTTAAAGTTATGTAGTCTCAATTGATTTTTGATTGACTATTTGTAATAAAAGGTATTAAAAAAATGTTGGTTGCAACGGAATTTGAACTGTGTCACTAAGACATTGAGTTTGTTGTTCCAAAACTTGCTAATTATCTTAGATTCTGAATTCAAAAAGCTGCAGCTTCAATGTTAAAAACCAACCAATCAAGACCCTTGGTTTTTATAGAACTGCGCGCGGTAAAGAAATTGATGGGCATTGACGTAGACCGTTAGTGTGGCCCAAGCATGAGTGGGAGGGAGTGGGCCATAACCTACCACGAGGGCCAAGTGCGAGCTGGAACGTATCACAATACACGTAAAAAATTCAGTACTAAAATGTACTTGTTATTTTTTTTTTGTAAAGTATCTATCTGTATTTTCGACAAAATTTAGTCGTTCTAAGCGCTAACTAACGATCGTATTAGCTAACAAGATTCTTAGATTGTTTTATTAGTTTTGATGGACGTGAATTCAAGGCTAGTTTCAAAATATCTGCTTCAAAAATCCTGGTCGTCTTATACACGATACATAAAGCAGTACCGACGACTCGATAGAGGTCGCCACCGAAGGCTGCATCGCGCAAGCAAAATTAGGCGAGAAATTAATATTATGCAAGTGCCCAATGTAAATAATTGGGTCAGTTAGAAGCATATAAAACTTTATTTAACTTAGTATAGTCGACCTTGAGGAGCTCGTGGCTAAGTGATAACAGCCGCACGGATCGATTCGTCAGGTTAAGCTACGCTTGCCTGGGTTGGTCCATGGATGGGTGACCATCTTTACATATCGAGACTCCTCCGTGCCTCGGACAGCACGTTAAGCCGTTGGTCCCGGCTGTCATTTGTGGATCTTTGACAGTCGTTACGGGTCGTCAGAAGCCCGAAAGTCTGACAACCAGTCTTACCAAGGGGTATCGTATTACCCAGTAACTGGGTTGTGGAGGTCCGATAGGCAGTCGCTCCATGTAAAATACTGGTATTCAGCTGCATTCGGTTAGACTGGAAGCCGACCCCAACATAGTTGGGAAAAGGCTAGGCAGATGATGAGTAAGTATAATTGACCTTGTGTGTGCTTCCCAGTTTAGAAACAACTTCCACTAATTTGAAACTGAACTAACGTTGCAACTATCTATTCTATCCATACTAACACTATAAATTCGAAAGTAACTCTGTATGTCTGTCTGTATTTCCTTTTCACGCCTAAACCACTGAACGGATTTCGATAAAATTTGGCAAGGAGATAGATGGCATACCGGGGAAGGACATAGGCTACTTTTTATCGACATACCACGCGGGCGAAGCCGCGGGCGGAAGCTAGTTTTTAATAAATGGCAAACAACGCCGATGCCGACTATTCTGCCAATGTCTAAAGTGAGTTGGAAAAACAATTGTGCATGAAAAAAAAAACTTCCCATTGATACAGTTGAACACAATGTAGATTTACTTGGATTAGTTTGGGGTTGAAACTATCAAACTGTGACATAGACAAATCGACCTTAGGCCCTAGACAAAGTGACATTCTATCAGCGATGATGGAAAAGGCAAAAATGTATAGGACTGACATAAGCTATCGAAAAGCTTATGTCAATCCTGTTGAAAGTCGTTGTATAAATATCAGGGCCGCAGCTACCCTACAACCCGATTCCTATCGGCTTCCCTTCTGAACTTCGGAACAAAACCGCAACAACACCGCAAAAAAAAATTCTCTAAAATAACTCGGCGGTGCGGGCGGCTTGTCGTTGATTCAAAAATCAAGGCGTCATGACGTCACTTCGGTCACGTGACACCCCGGTTTCATACGGCTCCAGTAACCCGGCCGACAGCGAGTTATACCTACAAACAGTGATCGAAAATTTGCTTGCGCGTGAACGAGATGGAGAGATATCGGTTCGGTAGTTTTCGTTGATTTTCGTAATGCATTCGGCTCGGAGTTCGGACAGGAGACAGGACACGAGGACACTATTAGACGCTAGACATTGTGTGATTGCATGGTTGTGTTTGACGTAATCGCATTATTCATCATTTTATTTTGTTTACACTTGCAGTTAATTCACATTTTGTTGGTATTATTCATTGAAATCATTAGTTTATCAGTACGAGAATCGTAGTAGTAGTATTAGTTTGTTGGTATAAAACAGTGAATAAAGTGTTTTGACTTTAGTGAAAGTGTACGTTGTAATTATGTATTTGGGGTAAGTAGATAGTTAATAAGTTGAAATTTCTTAATAGATTTGAAAAGTTATTAGTACGATCAGTAGGATTAGGATAGCGGCAATAATTCGTCAAGGACTTTCTAATTAACTACAATGTCTTTTGCCCCGCGTGCGGGCCGTCTGGTAGCTTAGTGGTAGCCTATAAATTGTTGTTTAGGATTATTTTCTTTGTCAGGAAACATGCTTTCGTTTTCGTTTCGTTAGGCCGTGCTTGCTCAGAGGTGTACAAACGACGTGATGGTTTTTTCAAACATTCTAATGTTTCCCTTTACGATAAATATGAATGGCTGACTGGCAGTTGTAAATAAAATAAAATGTGTTGTTTCCCTTGTTTACTTTTCTCAGATTCTAGTAGTTCATGTAATAAAGGGGTTTTTACATTCATAATCTGACGATTTTTCGCTAATTCGTTCGAAGCTCTACACCCACGCGGCCAATTCCCTCTAGTGGCCGTGAGCGAAAACTCTGAATTGTAAAATGCCACTCCCTAAAAATTTCTCGTTAAACGCGCCCTCTGTTTAATTATTTTGTGAATTTTTTTAATGGAGATATCTCGTTCTTGTACTGCCAAAATGCATTGCATTTCTGATATTTTCGTTAGATGGCGTTGCGCTAGAGCGTAGAAGCTTAGTAAAATGTTTGAGCGTGCGTGGTTTGAAAGCGGGCTTTTTGAATGTGAGTTTATAAAAAATTTGAGAAAAGTAGATCGAAATAGGAATTTAATTAAACGGTCTAATGACACCGTTCTTTTGTTAGGTAAACAAACAAGAAGTAGATTTTCGCGGCCATAAGGTCCGAAGTGACATCATAACAAGTATTATTAACCGTTAACCGGGTTTTTCAAAAAGGAGGAGGTCCTCAATTCGTCAGTATATATATATATATATATTTTTCTTTGTTTTGTTTTTTTTTTTTTTGTTCATTTTTTTGCTCTGGGTTCCCACCCCCGAGAAATCACCCTTCGCCACTGATAAATATGAAACGCTTTCGAAGCAATTGTCACTTGTCTAGGCCCTCTTGTCGTTTTATGTTTGTTTGTCGAATCGTTGAGCTCCTTAAGTTCTGAGTTGAGCTGTACGATTACTGACAAATGCGTGCACGGAATGGAATGGTTCTTTCCTCAAAAGACCATTTCAGCCACCAATCTACATGATCTTCACATGATCTGACCAAGACTGGACTATAAAAGAGACTGTGACCTCTGAGTTTGTTTCGGCCTCTCTTCACCGAGTATTCAGATAGGAACTTTTATAAATAGGAAATTTTTATAGATAGATTTTTTTTAAATATTATTGACGTCGTGTAAAAGTATTTGTACAAACCTATGTACAGAGAATAAAATCATTTCATTATGACGTGCAAGTGTCATTCAACCATTCAACTACTCGGCCGACCGGTCGGTCGGTCTGTCGGTCGACTATACAAAGCAATCATGATCTTTGAAACAGATTGTAAGTACAAAATTTCGCTACTAATTACTATAGTATAGATTAAATTATTAAATACATAAGTATTCGCTGAAAACAGTCGATAATTGATTTAATTGATTTGAATAGGAAAGATGACTTTTTGTTATACACATATACTCCATTCGAAATAAGATTAGACATTTGAATAAACCTTTTTTACAGTCCGTTCAAACGATTTTGACTTCTATTGCGTTGGTAGCATGAACAATGACAGCTGCAGTAAACAGTTCGTATTGAAACCACCTTTTTGCTTTTGATGCCATCCTTATGCCTACGGTATAGAAATTAAAATCGGTTGAACGGACTGTAAAAAAAGGTTTATTTAAATGTCTAATCTTACTTCAAATGGAGTATAACTAAGGTTGGACTGCCTCGTTGGTCTACTGGTCGCAAGCACTGCTTAGCATGAGGTCCTGGGTTCGATACCCGGGTCGTGCAGTGTCTGGATTTTGTCCAGTTGGCAATGGCAATAGGCTCGCCCCCTTTTACAAGGTACTTAAAACATAACTGGCGAAATATGGGTGTACACCTTTGCCAACCTTTCCGGAAAAACAATACCCGCAAAATTTCGCGAATTTATGTTTTTTTTTTTTAGTTTTTAATTCATATTTTTCATGAAACCTCTTTAGGTCATGAACTATCCGAATATAAACAAATATTTGGCCTAGGTCTTAAGGGGGAGGCGTGAAAATTGATTCGTTACAATGTATAACTAGATGTCAAACTGAGATACCTATTGGAAGAAATGTTGGCCTAAAAGTAGACTATAATAGACCGATGAATGAGGTAGATTTCATGGCAGTACATTTGGATTCAAACTTAATGGCGGATCGGAACATGAGGAGAGTCGCTACGCAGTAACAATTTCATGTGTCAGCGGGAGTGAGGTGTGGTACTGCGCAGCGAGTAGCTAACTTCCGAGCCGCCATTAAGTTTAAATCGAACTTTATGAAAAAGCCTAGTCATCAAACGAAATACATTTTAACCCAACAATTATTGTATATTTATGTATAACACTATTTTGACAACATCAATATATTAAACTAGTAAGCCACAGGATTTGAAACCTTATTTCGATTATACAAAGTCCAGTTTCTTTCGCAACTAAGATTGATTTGTATCAATAGTTTTTGTTATTCTAAAATCAACTAACTATGCACGTACTTAAAGTTGAAATTGTTTTTTTTTTTGTTGTGTTCGAGCGATTGATGTTATCTCACTGTAACGCGCAAAGATTAATATAGCGTCGTCTCTCTCTAACACATCGATATAATAGTGCTAACTTAAGCAAAGCTACATTATAAAAAGCCTTGAATCCAGGTCCATACAACAGTGCATTCACAAAACGGCATTATTAAGTTATTCATCACAGTTGCATTACAAAATTTACATAAAATGAAATCCTGCATTTTATAAAACTTGTCCTTGGGTGCATTCTTCAACAGAATCGCTTTTAAATTGAACCTGGAAAGAGAAAATAAACTTTAGTTTGAGGTCCTAGTATCGCCTCCCGCTCTGCGCGGAGAGCGGCAGCGTCAGGGCGGGAGAGCGTGTCTGACTCTTACTGACTAAAGCCAACCCGTGTTCCTTCAGTTGCCTTTAAGTTGCCAGAGGCAACGGTATCCCTTTCGGACGTTCCCGCGCCCCCGGCAGGCATCGGCCCCCTTCAGTTGTGCTGACATCTCTTTGAAGCGCGCGTGAAACACAACGCGCTGTCGACCCGGGCCTGAGGGCCTAGACAAGTGACAATCGGTCCGAAAACGTTTCGTATTTCTACAACGACTTTCAACAGAATTGATATAAGCTTTTGGATAGCTTATGTCAGTCCTATACATTTTTGCCTTTTCCATCATCGTTATCGCTGATAGAATGTCACTTTGTCTAGGGCCTCTGGTCCTTATCGGCCGGCGAGCTACCCATTGCTCGCCGGCCGCAAGCCCACGCGGGAATCAGCCTGGGATTCCCGAGAGAGATCAGCCCTTATATAGCCCATTTTACCATCGATATTTTTCATGTTTTCATACAACACAATGACCATGGTCTTTGAGGAATCAAACAAATTTTGATAATTAAAAACTATTTAAAATGCAGCAAGCACTAAGTATGTAAATCACAGTCGAAAATCGCGATACAATAATGTTAACTATATAAGGATCGCAAAAAAAAAATCTGCTGTTCCCTACATTTATGTTCGCATAACTCAGTTAATTGATTCAGGCGTCACTTTGCGGAAATCCATTATAAAATACAATAGACGTAGATATATTTAGTAACCTATTCCGCTAGACTATTCTTCAAGAGTCATAAAAACCCTGTAAAAAATCAATTGTGAATCGATTATGATTTCTTACAGGAGTCATTGTTGGAGAATTGTCAAGCGGAATAGGTTACTAAATATATCTACGTCTATTGTATTTTTTCGCATAACTCGTCAAAATGTACGGAACAGCAGATTTTTTTTTCGTGGTTTTTGGAGTTTGTCCCTTAATGAAAGTTGTTCATAATGATAACTACAATGACCCCTTAAGAGATTTCGTGTATAAAAAGATACATGTTATATACTCGTCGCGCGATAAACTGCATGCGCGATGCAGGATTTTTGCGTGACGTCATCGTCAGTGTGATGCGTAGTTCAAATGTGGCGCCGCCACACAGATGATTCAAACAAACAGCTGACTTTCTATCTTCAATTATACCCAATTTAAAGTCATCACTACAAAATTACTGACCTAATTAGTGTACCGCATCACAGGAAAGCTCCAAAGCCGAACGCTCGCTTAATACTTTCGAAATAGTATCGCCGCCAGTTTTCTCGAGTTTGGTCCACCTCCGCAGTCGGGACCAGTTCCTGCTTCACTGTCACTAGGGTGTGGTCGTCCTGGAATTGGAACATTGAATTTTAAGCATGGTAATAATATCAATAGTTTACTTTACATAATCAGCCTATAATGTTCCTATTGCTGGGACACAGGCCTCTCGGTGAGAGGGAGTGGGTCTTAATCCACCACGCGGGCCCAGTGCGGGTTGGTAGATGTCACATGTCTTCTTTAAAGAGCTCGTGGCTAAGTAATAAAAGTCGCACGGGTCTTTCCATGAGGTTAAGCTACGCTTGCCGTGGTTGGTCCATAGATGGGTGATCATCTTTACATACCGAGACTCCTCCGTGGCTCGGAAAGCACGTTAAGCCGTTGGTGCCGGCTGTTATTCGTGGAACTTTGGCAGTCGTTATGGGTCGTCAGAAGCCCGAAAGTCTGACAATCAGTCTTTCCAAGGGGTATCGTACTACCCAGTTACTGGGTTGTGGAGGTCAGATAGGCAGTCGCTACATGTAAAATACTGGTATTCAGTTGCATCTGGTTGGACTGGAAGCCGGCCCCAATATAGTTGGGAAAAGGCTAGGCCGATTGGTTTACGGGACTTCTTTATTCATCTTGTGAAGGCGATATTAAGGCGAAAAAGCAAGGGTAGCGCGCAAAATTAAAATTCAAGATTTTTGCAATTTTCAAGTCAGTATTAGGTTGTATGCTGATCAAAATATGTATTTGCAGAACCATAATTATTAAAATCATTAATACAACTCTCTTAGTTCCTACCCTATCAAATGGCTATTTCATGAATTATCTTAGAGAGTACATACACACGGCGCGGTACAGCGGTTTCGCTAAAACTATAGCTTGAAGGTGAAAAACCTACCTTCTCATCAATGGTAAAGGTGACTTCAGAGAAATGCTGCGCAGGCCACTGTTTGTACCGCCAGTATTGGACTATCTTCTTAGGAGGCACCAGTTCCTTGAACTCGCCGGTTATATTGCCACCGAAAAGCGCGAACTTGCCACCTTTCGAAGCATCCATTTTGACGTGGCCCTGTAATAGGCATTAGACATTTGAAGAACGAACTGCAAAACGTTAGAGGAGTAAGAAAGATCGTAGATATTTCAACCACAGAGCATAGAATAGCCGTGCCAGCAATGGCTTGAGATAGCAGTTCTATATTTCTCGCGTTATGTACAGTCACGGACTTTAATTGATGAGCCACCTGGTACTGTTCGCATTTTAGCCGTGTAATGCAAATCGGGTTTATTCGGTTCTCGACACGCAAAGTCATATGTCTTCGTATTAGAAGAAGAAAATTATATTTCATATCTTTACCGGTTGGCTAACCTGAGAGCAGAACTACACACTTGACAGCAGTGACTACTCAAAGTCAACCAATTGCAGGTCTAGCAACAGTAACCTAGCAACGATAAACAATTGTTGCTAGGTTACTGCTGCATAGTAAAGTTAGCGTACGGAGAAATTCTCTGACATCGATATTTCAACTGTCACTGTCTTCAGTTAAGTTTTCAGAATTATTGAGTTAATGAGCTATGATTCAAAGGAGGTCGGTATCAAATAGATTGGATAAACTTAATGCAACATTGTATTTATTTTTATCATTAAGAACTTATTAGTCAACCTCTATGGATAAGACTATTTCCAATTAAAAGTAATTTATTTGTCATCTTGATATTTCAACTGTCACTGTCTTCAGTTATGTTTTCATAATTATCGAGTTAATGAGCTATGATTCAAAGGAGGTCGGTATCAAATAGATTGGATAAACTTAACGCAACATTGTATTTATTTTTATCATTGAGAACTTATTAGTCAACCTCTATGGATATTTCCGATTAAAAGTAATTTATTTGTCATCTTGATATTTCAACTGTCAGTGTCTTCAGTTATGTTTTCATAATTATCGAGTTAATGAGCTATGATTCAAAGGAGGTCGGTATCAAATAGATTGGATAAACTTAATGCAACATTGTATTTATTTTTATCATTGAGAACTTATTAGTCAACCTCTATGAATATTTCCGATTAAAAGTAATTTATTTGTCATCTTGTTTACGAGCTTGCGATTTGAGTTCGTGTTTAATCGTGTAATCTCGTGAATGTATGAAAGTAAACAAGATGACAAATAAATTGCTTTTAATCGGAAATATCCATAGAGGTTAACTAATAAAGTCAACCTCTGGATATTTCCGATTAAAAGTAATTTATTTGTCATCTTGTTTACGAGCGTGCGATTTGAGTTCGTGTTTAATCGTGTAATCTCGTGAATGTATGAAACTGCAAAATTGAAAAGTTTGAAGGTGGCTCATCAATTAAAGTCCGTGACTGTACTGAATCATCGGGCCATAAATGTCAGTAGCAATAAGAATATGCAACGCCTTGCGTACTATCGATAGTTTACTACCTGCTCCAAGTGCGAGCGAGACAGACTAATAACAATTATTTATGCGCTAGAGTGGCCCGCGAAATTCAAATTTTCTTACATTTTTTGCAAAATTTGAATTTCGCGGGCTACCCTAGCGCATCCACCTTAACGGGGCAACAATAATAACATTAGTGGCGCCGAAAGTGCGATGAGCGCTTACTTTTGTCACAGACCTCCATTCAGTGTCATAATGCTAATAAACAGTGACAAACTTGGTCTGTGAAAGTGTTGAGAATGTTGCCTCTAGAAGATTTTTTTTTTATCTAAAAGGTACTTGCATTCTATGTTGCACATTAGTATTCCTTTTCCTGTTAACCTTTCCAATTTAGCTAAACATGCTGGTGTGCCAATACGGCAATCTTTTCAGATACATAATAATAAATAAATAAAAATGTACCTGTGTGAACGCAGTAACCATTTCTATTCTAGTCATAGCATCATAGAACTCCTGCGCACGGCACTGGAACTTCTCCGACAGCTCAATACTCTTCGTATCCAACTTACAGCCAATTTCCTTACTCTTCGCAGCAACAATCGGTTCCATACTGACTTTCTTATTAAAACCGCTAGTTATCATCGAGACATTATCTGGTTTGACGGAGTCTTCGCCCTTTTTAGGAAGGATGAGACCTTGGGAGAATTCTTCTTTGAGACTACGGATGTATTCGGTAAGTTGGTTCCGGATTTTATCTCGGCCTACGTTGTGCATGAATGCTTTGACTCTTTGAGCTTCCTCGCCACTGCCTTTGATTGTGACTGATATCTGAAAAGTAGAAAAATTTAATCATTAATTTATGAAGATTGTGGTATGAGTGTGTGTATTATTAAATCCAATACAGAGAAAATTATGATTCATAATGTGAATCATGTTCTTTATAATGGTTTAACTCGTGACTGTGTTTTAAATTTAGAATATCAATGGTATAAAACTAAATTGATTAGAGATTCTTACCAAAAGAATATTAAATTTATTGTCTTGTGAGTGAGAGAACAAAAAGTTTGCAGAGCCTATGTTCAGACTTGCCAAGTTATATTGGCCGTATATTGTAGGTAGGTAGGTTTAGTTAACACTGATTCTGTTGCAGCAAAACATTTTACGTATACTCCATTTAAAATAGGATTAGACATCTAAATAGGTTTATTTAGATGTCTAATCCTATTTTACTAGTCAAAATCGGTTAAATGGACTGTAAAAAAGGTTTTTTTTACAGTCCATTTAACCGATTTTGACTTCTATTGCCAGGGTGGCATGACATATGGCAGCTGCAGTAGACAGTTGGTATTGTGTAACCTTTTTTGCTTTTAATGTCATCCTTATGCCTACAGTATAGAAGTCAAAATCGGTTGAAAGGACTGTAAAAAGGTTTGTTTAAATGTCTTATATTATTTCAAATGTTAACCATGATTTTAGCTTAAAAAAATAGCAAGTATTACTTTGAAAGTCATGATCTACCTAGCTTTTTGCCAAAATCCCAACCATGTTGTGGTATACTTCCAATCTAACCGGATATAGTTGCAAACTTACCAGTATTTTAAGTACATGAAAAACCTATCTGATCTACACAACCCAGTTACTGAGTAACACAATACCCCTTTGTAGAGTGATTCAATCAATCAAAAGTCATTTATTCAAACTAAGCGGAGAATCAGCACCTTTCAAACATCAAAATTACGTAAGACAGTCCCCCAAAATGCCCGCCCTTCACCACTTCCTAGTGCTTTAGCTGGGAAGAAGAAGTGGCGCAACAAACTCCCCAGCAGCACAGCTGTCTGTTCAGTTAGAAAAATATTCAAAGTAGACAGTAGAAAAATGCATGATTTTATTGTTTTTTTCATTATAATATATTTTTTTGTTAAGCATAAGTACTGTATATACTTTCATAAGAATTTAATAAAACTCTGTTATTTAGACATTACAAACGTAGCATCAGCACACACCAAGAACAGAGCATTTTCTGAGAATACTTAAAAATTAATCTTATGACAATTGCGTAAATTGCAAAATTAATTACATGTCCTACTTGATGCTTGACCATGCTTAAGCTTGCAAGATGCGTGTTCGTGTATTAAATTTTGCAATGTATGGAATTGTTATAAGATTAATTCTCAGAAAATGCTCTGCTCTGTTCTGCTCTTGGTGTGCACTGACCCAGACACATCAATTTTATTTATTTGTTTATTATAGATGGAGGTTTATAGATATAGATTGCCACATATACATGAATATAGATTGCCAAGTCATATTTTTATATTAATCACCCTTTTACAGGGTAACGATAGAACTATTATATGAAAATGACCACCCTACAGTTACCAAAATTAAAATCATAATGGAATAATTAATCCTATGGCATAGTTACTTATCATGAGAAAACCACTGGTTTCCTTTGTGGTTTGATTTCCCTGATTTATAAGATATACTTACAGTAAAAGTGACAAAGTCATGATTGCGATGTAACAAACGCATGTCATGTTTCATAATTATTAAGATGCTCAATTTTCAAGTCATGCAAGAATTGAAAAACTTCCAGAACAGAAAACATAGAATCAGCATAAAATGTACACTTTTCTAGGTTAGATAAACCAAATGTTACTTTAATGTCATAGCGCTAAGCTCCTGAATGAATAAGTTACAAAATTAGCATAAATATACTCACATCAACTTCGCTAACGTCATTCTCTTCAGACAAGTTCGGGATGCTCACTTCTCCCTTCACAATATCCTTGCTACCAGCCAAGTTGCCTTCCCACTTCAGTTTAATGTCCCATTCATAGAAAAATATTAACTTTCCTTTCCTATTGTTCGCTGATGCCTCACCATCGAGCTTCTCCACCTCCACCACCTTACAATCCACACCATTTTGAGCTATTTTGAAGTTATTCAACAATTCTTTTAGTCGATCCTTCGACCACGGCCCCGCATTTTTCTCCGTCCAATGCCAGTTGTTCACATTTGTAGCGTCTGGCCGCTCCTCCACGATCCATCTAGGGTCACCCTCGCCCCATTTGGCCATTTTTAAAATATGTAACTAGGGACAAGGTCTCAGGATTTACAATCTTGAGAACACCACACGCGAAAAGTCAAGTCAAAACCGTGACAGTCAAGATTTTTGACGCGTCTTGGTCAGTGAACTCTATCGTAACGCAAGATACTGATACAACACACAATATACTTACAAATTAACCGCGTGCTAGTTTAGATTAACTACGAATTCGCGTAATTTTCGAGAAAAGTCTCGTATGAAACGAACCATGCCATTACTGGATGACAGTTGAGTAAGGTATTGCTATGTTTTGATTTAACTTACCCAGCTCCCGTAAGTTTTTATTCAGTCAGGATTTTCATTGGGAACTGTGTATTTAAAGTAAATCATTTTTTGTAATTTAGTTGTATTTCTTTAAAAACACTACTGAAGCCACTATTAAGTTGGTTACCTGCTGGGTTCAAGCAATACATGCTGGTTTTATGAAAGAACAGGCGCGGCGCAGCGTTAAAAAAAAAATAAGCAGAATGTTTTTCAAGTTTCACTTCAGTGAAAAGTTAAACTCATCACTTGAGTCAATTGGTTTTCATTGTTTACTATCCTATTTTAACCGTTTTTGTGGTACTTTTTCTTTCTATGGCAACTATTTGACAGTTTCTGCATGATTCTAGAAAACGGGACTACCAACATATAAATACATCCGGCTGTCAATGTTACAACGTTTCATTGCACGCAGTTTAATTAGGTATTAAATTACAGCGTCTAACAGCGTTTTGTTTGTTACTCCCGCTTTATAGTCCGTAATGATAATTATGTTGTTGATCATCCAATGACCAATTAAATTATAGGTACCATTATAGGTAGAGTCATTTAATATCAATATCTGACCAAACAACGCCTACACTTTTTCAAATCTCACCAGTTTTCAGTTTATTGCTATGGAAACAGTGTAGGCTGAGTAATAATATATCCAAAAAATGCTGAGCTGGAGTAGGTATTGTTTGGGTGATTTTGAATCCGAGAATTCTGTGCGAGAAGCACAGTGTCCTATCTGTCTCCGACTGTATATAGTTATCTATGAAGCACAGAACCGGTCGAAGTGGCGGTGCTTACGGGAGGCCTATGTCCAGCATTGGACGACTTTCGGCTAAAAGATGAGGATGATAGTTCTAGTTATATGAATTTGAAAGTACGGACGAATCCCCATAATATTGCCCAATCTCCGCTCGTGTGTTAAAGGGGTGATAGACGTGCGAGCAAGTACGCGGACTTATGGCTCGGCGAGGTTACTTGCCCGTCTGAAATCGCCGCGAGCCGCGAACCAATTTGACATTGAAACGACATGTCCAAAAATGGTTTTTTATTATTCAATAATTCTAACCAGTATAAGTTAAATAAATTTGGATAGACATCCCAAAAAGCAGTAGCTCTAACTGTATCATGCATTTTTAAGGATTACCAATTTTGAGAAAAATCATTTTTGAAAAAAAAGAGCAAGCTTCACGTGTGTCACCGACGGCAAGCCGAGTAAGGTCGTGAACTTAACGACAGCGTACTTTAAGTACGCACGTTCATCACCCACTTTATGGTTTGTGTAGGAGAAAAGGTTAGACAGAACTGCTTTTGAAAGAAATAGCGCCATCTCTGAATGAGTGGTGTCATGACGAAGCTCTTCATGCTTCTTCTCTTCGTCACCGTACTCAACGCCGTCTCGTCCACTTCAGCATTGTTTTAGCAAGGAGTTTGTTTTTCCATGTTTTTTTCATCGGGTTGGCGATTTTTAATCGACCTAGGTACAGTTTGCTTGGGTCATGTTATTTATGTTCTGGCGGTCACTGTATGCAAATTGTATTGTAAGTACATAAGTACCTAGGTAATATCATTAGGTATGCTGTCTTACGTAAAAGCAGGTTAATGTATTTTTACTCTTTTATAAGTAGGTTTAACAGAGCAGTAGGCCAGTGGTAACGGCTGCGACTTACGAGTTGTAGGTCGTAGGTTCGAACCCTTGCAGGCGCTTTACTTTGTGTAAATAATTTCATCGCCACTGCTCTCAAAACGGTGAAGGAAAACATCGAGAGGAAACCGGCATGTCTTAGAACCAAAAATTCGAAGACATTGTGACATCTACCAACTCGCACTGGGCCGCGTGGTGGATTACGGCCCACTCCCTCTCACAGAGAGGAGGCCTGTGTCCCATCAGTGGGAACATTATAGGCTGAATATGTATAGGTAAAACATTGCCTGCTGACCCCACAGATGTAGGTTATAGCGAGATGTTTGAATAATGGGGAGTGGGGACAGCTAGGTACCACTATACCACATCTTTAACCCATTTTTGTCTGCTCAGCTATCATAGCGGCTTTCTTCTGGAAGGTAACTAGGATCATCCAATATTCAAATTATTCCTTTGTCTGAATTCACTAAGATAATACACATTGGGCATTTTTAACACGTATTTCGTAACTGTCAAGGTCACTCGAATAAATTAAACACAATATTGTACCATTGATCACCAATTGGTCGAAACTCGTTATCTTGGGTGTGAGTGAGATAACAGACCGGCCTCGAGAATGAATCCAGTTCGACTCGGAGTCCGCTCAGCGCAGGCGCGGCTACATTACATTCAAATAGTATAAAATAAATAAAAAAAACAATGTTCCCATTACGCCGCGTTGGCAGCAAGGTGTGTGATCAGTGCTTCAATTTAAAATAAATAGTTCACTATGGTTCAATTAATTCGATTTTTAAGAGTTTAGCCAACTTATAATAAAATTAATATGGAATCAAAATCCGTTTGTTAAATAAAAGTTTGGTTTTTACAAGTAGCCGGTTTTGCAGATCCTGGAGCAATGGCGGGCTCCTGTAGTCGCAACAGGAATGCAGAGGAATTACAGCTCGGAAGTGACTGCTGCTCGACCTTTGTCCGTGTTGACCGAAGACGAACAGACCATGAAAGAAACAAGTGAGTACACCGCTTCACCATTAGAGCTATGAATGGTACGATGCCCTTATTTTTGTAGAAATTCCGCACAGTTTT